>JARHVA010000904.1:2827500-3187500 GCA_037957365.1 Torreya grandis | reverse complement strand
TCCCCATTTACCTCAACAAATATAGAGTCATCTTTGAATAAAAATGAGATAATTCTACAACACCTTTCCTAGCAACCAAATGCCCTAAACATTCTTTCAATAAAAAGCCACTCTATTCTATCATAATATTTTTCAAAATATAGAAGAATCATCCCAATATCTTGATAAGAATATCAATCCCAATACATACTTTCCCAACTTTCAATAATATTATCCAATATATAACTAATTTTCATAAACCCTGTCTGGGTTTCTGACACCACTAGGGGTAACAATGGGGATAGTCTTTTTGACAAAATCTTAGCTAGGATTTTATAGGAAACATTGAAAAAAGTAATTGGTATTAAGTTTTTTATAAGGGAAAGATAACCTTCCTTTGAAATGAGTTTAATAACCCATTTATTGATCTCCAAACCTATATATCCCACCATAATTACTTCTTATACACTTCCAAACACTCAATAGAGATCCAATCTTTGTTTATTTTATAAAGTTTTTTAGAGAATCCATAAATACCAAGGGCCTTATCAAATTTCAAAGATTAGATCACACATATAATCTCATCTAAAGAGATATCACTATCCCAAAAAGCTACTTGAGTGGGGGAAACCTTTCTTAGAATAATGTTTTCACACAATACCCTGCTCTATTCAATCTGATAATTCGATCCCTCATTTAAGAACATGTTTGAGTAGAATTCAAAGAATGATTTTTTGATATTTATTTTCCACTAAGAATTTATCATCCTCCTTGATATATAATATTTTTTTTTAAAATTCTTAGTCTTTAAAAACCAATAGAAAAAATTAGTACCTTTATCACCTAGCTTGAGCCAATTAAGTCTAGATCTAACTTAGGCACCCTTGGCATAGTAAATATAGTACTGCCTCAACTTGTGCTTAATAGAGGAAAACATGTTCAATAAGGATTCATTATCTAGGTCACATTGTAGATCAAATTACAACCTAATAAGTTATTATGGGGCAATTCTAAAATATTTCCTTTATCTCTTGGATTTAATTTGTCCATATGATCTAATAATTTTTTTTAATAGGTCCATTGAATTATTCTAGCAATGAATTTTAGAGTCTAAGTCTAAGGCAAACTTTTTGACATTCCAGACTGACTAGATATCATCCAAGAACTCTCTTTCTTCAAGATGAGACACATTGAGTTTATATACAATCCTTTAATGGTGGCCTTAACTTATTTTTCATCATTACTGAGAGTGAAATTGAGTTAAATGGGGTGATGGTCCAATATAGTGTAAGGACAAACCTTAACCATGTTGCTATCTCCTTCCAGGCAGGTTTCCAAAGGATCTTTCCTCAGATTAATTCTATCAAGTCTAGAGTAAAGACTTCTATATCCAACCTAGTTATTACACCAAGTGAACCATATTACTTTACTTTGTGCTTTACCTTTATTAAAAGGATCCACCAATTTGTGAATTATTTTGAATTTGGACCAAAAAAGTAGCTCATTTCCTTTCCATATGTGAGGGTCTCCTCCAATTTTATCATCTCTTTCTTAAACCATATTAAAATCTCCCCTAAACAACCATATAATGTCCTTCATATTAAATTCCATATAATTCCAAAGTTTTGTTCTTTTCTTATAGTCATCAGGTGCATATATATTACAAATTCCAAACATTTTGACTTGTTGATAACAACCCAAACTATCATATTGTAGGGAGAGACACCATGCCCCATAATATAATATCCCCAAATTGGGTTATTTAAAATAAAGACACCACATTTACCTCTTCTATGGTTATTAGATAAGTGGATTGCATTAGGCCAAATATAGCCTAAAGTAAAGGAAAGGATTGTGTTGATTGATTTGACCTCTTGAAGAAGGAGAAAATCAAGTTTAGCTCTAGAGTATCTGAATTTCATGACAATAGGTTCCCATATCTAAGGATTCAATCCTCCTTACATTCCAACTGATAATATACATTACCATGCTCAAGATTACTTGGTCCTATTGGGGGACTTACTTCCCCCCATTATTTTGATACAATCTAGAGAAACATTCAGGAACTTTATTTTCCTTATTCCTTTTTTTATTAATATTATCACCACCTTCTAATCCCTCATTTTTAATAGTCTTTCATCTTTGGTAAAGGGGATATCAAGGGCTGTATTTTCAATAACAATAGTTTTCAATCTTTTTCTAGACCCTTTATAGGTCCATTTATCTGCATTATTATGATTGAAGGGATCTTCTTTTAAAGTATCACCATGAGCCAATACCTTAAGGCTCCCCCTATTAGGGGATATGTCTATCACAGGATCAACATGTTCAAATAGGTAATTAGGGGGAAATAAAATTTCATTTCCCATATTACCTTAAACACATTTTCTTGTAAACCATCAGGGTCATCCAAGGCCATAAAGGGTCCCCCCTTAGAGAGGAGACTAACATCAATCATATCATCATCAAACTATACTTGGGTAATTACCACTTAAGAGGGGAATTTGGTTCATTCCATCAAGTCATTCTACTCACCCTTCTCCTCAATAATAAATGAACCAATATTTTCAAGAGTAGGAATAATAATGGGGAGAGGTTCCCCATTATCAATCTCATGAGAAGATAATTTACTCTCAACAAGGTTTGAACCACCTTATACTCCAGGACCCTTATTAGGGGATGATGTACCTTCCTTAAATTATGTGTTAAAACTACGGTTATCTATGTTTTCCATATCCTCCATTTGAGGTAGGAGGGGATTAAACAAAATGTATTTACTATTGATTTTAGGGCCTCTCTAGACTACAATATCACTATTTTTATTAGTAGGCAACAAAGGGCAATTTTTTCTCATGTAACCATCTTTTTTAGAGAAAACATGTATTGAGACCTCCTAAATCCTTTGATAGGGCATATTTAATATCTCCCATTGATTTCAAAAAAGAGTGACTCTATAAAGTTTTTGAGAGGGTCCAAGGAAATTAGAACACACACATTCATATGAGCTAGAGACTGTCTGGTATTCTCAAACCTGAGCACCTCTCCCAAGGGTCAAATGACTTGAGGGATAAAATTCCACAATTGGAGGGGGGAGTTTTAATTATCGACCCATATAGGGTCCATTTTGAATATCGAGTACTAAATTTCCAAGTTAGGATTCCATATAAATGCCTTAAACAATGACTGTCCCATATTCCATAGAGTTTTATTAACAACTCTTCTCTGCATATTAGAATTTTAAAAAAGAACCAGAAAAACTCATTTTTAGAACATTCTATAAAAACTAACATAGATACCCATTTTATTTTCCCAACTAAATTTATCCACTTATGAAATAAATTCCTTGACGGGAGAGTGTTTCTATTCAATCAAACAAAGAAAATCCCAATATTTTAAACCCATCTTCTTCCCTAACCAAATATTTTTCCATAGACAAATTGGGGAGTAGAAAAAGGGTTTTACTAGAATTAGGGAACTTACCATTCTATCCTTACCTACCTCATCCTTATCCATATTTAGATGATTTCCTTGGGATAAAAATGAATTATGTACCTTGTGAATGATTATCAAACTCTTCCTGCCATAAGATTTCATTAAAGAGCTTCCTATTGTCACCAATTTTTCCACCACTCTTCTGAGCAAAAGACTCTAGGCCACTTCATTTATGGAATTCATTAATGTTGTGACAAAATATTTCATCCTATATATGGTTTTTCAATCCTAATCTAATATTTGGGAAACATTGGATTACCTCTAGGCCTATGGGTTGCCTATAACAGAGGTAAACCTCTAGGTTTAAGGGCTAGCTCCCTAAATATGACTTTGCTTATTTATCACCTACACTAACTATTTACTTGGATGAAAAGGGATACAAGTGGCATGAAAATAACCTAATCTAATGAGGTGGTACACCATAATTATCTCCACTAGACTACCATACACTTGCATTAAGAGACATGACTCACAACACTAGTCTTAAAATCCTAAATTGCTCTAACATTAGTATTTCAAACATGGAGATGATATGCATGTAATAGTCAAGGTGATTGAATCAGAGGTTATATTTTAGGCACTAAGGATACTAATCACACTTAAATATATATACAAATTCACTTGAATACACTTCATGTGACCTATTAGAGTGGAAACTACTTGCATCAAACATGGAAGAGTTGAGAGAAAACAAAGATATATACTAATTACTTGACCTTTCACTATACGACACTTACATAATTAAAAAATAGGTTTATGAGATTAAAATAATATTTTAAATATTATTTCAAAGGCATAACATAGTATTAAACCAATAGGACTTTTCCATACCAGGTGTGGAATCCTTACAAGAGCCAAAATGGCTTGCATTCATAGAACATGTGAGAATAGAGAGAATAAAATAAGTTCAAGGGTCATAATTCCACATTTAAAGGAATGAAAACTAGTTAAATTTAAATAAAATGGAGTGGAGAACATATCATTAGTATCTCCTTGGACAAGTGTCTATCTAAAGCATGAAAAACTCCTCAAGCTGGCGTAGGTCCTCAAATGGTCTTCTTGAAAAACTGCCTTCATGATGAGTCATCTCTTGAATACTCTAAATAGAAATAGGGAGAGTTGACACATGTGAACTATATTAGGGTGGTTGGAAACATGTTATGATAGTCATCAGATGCATGCATAACTACTAGCCATCTTCTAGATACTTGTAGTCATCATCTACAATCATTCATTATCCCTTTTGGCTTCAGTCTTCACATTTGTCATAAAGGTGGCCTTCATTTTCTCAAAATAATCCATGGAAGATGTGTTAGGACACTTTTATAGAGTCTTTTTTCCTTCTAATACATTAATTAAACCTTTAAAAGGTCCAAAAACAAGCCTTTCATCTTCTCATTTGGCAGTCACTTTATCTTTTCGTTGCCTATCAAAGACTACCTAAAATGAATAAATAAATAGAGGTGTTTTTATTCTTATTTTAGGTGATTAATGGATGTGGAGAGTGGGAATAATTCTCTACATATCTTCCCCAATGATTCTCACCTATTCATTCTACTCTGTACTTGCAAAACACATAAAAACTTTCAAGAAACCCTATTTTTGCCTTGTATGTATAAGTGAAAGTATAGACCAGTTGGATGGGAAGGAGCCTAGGAGAGTCTTAAACAAGTAAAAATAAATTTATAGGCCATACTACCCCTATTGAATGCATCTCATTGCATATTTTCTCCATCAAGTCAAAACCAAGGTTTTAAGAGGGTTTTAGATGGTTTTTCTTCTTAAGGATGGTTCATAAAAACAAAACATCCAACCCATAAAAAAATTTCAAAAAAATCAAGAGTAGGACCTCCTTAAAATCTCATCAAGTTTTTCATTTCTCATACTTGATGTCCTATAGATGTGAGCTCTTGAAGATGGGTGATCAAGCTTTAGACTATGTTTTAGACACCTTTGTCATAATTTTAAACTAAAAGAGACCCCTCTAAGTGGTTTATTGTAAACTAATGGCACAAAATAGTCTTATGTTCTTAAATTAAGGTATTCACATGGTTTGGAATGGTCTTGTGGTCATAAAAATGGATCTAGATCCTTGTAGGGCTCAGGTATAGTTCTAGGCCTAATAGACATGACTACACTCCTTGAGCCTTTGACCATCTATGAGTGCCTTTGAAAACTATGGGTGTTTTTAAATTCTCATTAACCTTAAAAATAACCTCAATAATCATTTTAAAATTCTCCAAGATACTATCACCTCATATATATCTTATTCACATATTTTACCTAAAACATTGGATTGTTTGGGAGTGCCCTCTATTTGAGATAGAATAGAGGGAACATACACTATTTATCTAGAAAAAATAAGGCCATGGGAGGGTATAATATGTCTTTAATACCATTTAAAAAAAATTATAAGGTCTGGTCATCCTTCTATATCTCTCAAGATCATAACCTCTAAGACTAGATTCCAAGTTTATGCACTGTTTGTAAGGTTTAGAAACCTCAAGCTGAGTGACATGTTAGGAATTTTCCTTACCCTATTCCTTTATCTAAGGATCATATGGTATTTTCACTACCACTTAGATATTTTTATTAATAATTTTCATCCATATATACCTATGCCAATCTTCCAAACTAACATCTCTCATCTGCCAAGGTTAGTGTGTAGTCATACTGTGTCACCTATAGGTGAGAAAAAAAGGGACCTTAAGGGGTCCTTGTAGGTGGTGACCTATGTCTAGGTACTATAATTAAATTCAATTTATTACTCTTTAGGTCATTTAATCATTTCAAATTTGAGGGAAAATCAAAACTTGCAGGGTTTGGTTCTTATTTCTCACCATCAACATTGTGGTCTGCATACAGGTTGTAGGTGCTGCATTTGGGAAACCATGGGGTCTTCCCGTAGGTGATGGTGTGCCTCTCAAACTTGAAATTCAATTTATTTAATCCTCCTTGAGGTTATTTAGACCAACCTGTACCTATATGATCTCTCCTCATGTTTAGAGACCACAGTCTCACTTACTAGTGCAAGTTGGTTACTTTTGGTCATTTTAGCACAATGTGTTCTGAGTGTTTCAAATCAAAACCTACATGTATTATAAATCACTCAAAAACCATTTTCCTTGATCAAGAAACCACTATTATATGTCAAAACACTAACATTGGTCTTGGGTTACAAGATGAAAACAATTAGGCCTGTCTGGACTTTAAGGCACTTTACCATGAGATGTCTAAGTATATGGGCAAAAAGTGCTTCAGAGAGGTTAAGGTAAAGTGTCCCCATTTCAAATTTTTAAACTTGCAAACCTTGAAATCAAGTCTACCTATATGAAGTGACCTTACCATGCCATCTTGATATTATCCATGATTTCAAACCTAATTAAAAGGTTTTAAGGAGTTTAAACCTATACCATTTCAATACTTTTTAGGCCTCTGTTGGAGTTACCTATAGGTGTCATTATGGACTGTTTGTAGGTAAAGGCATGGTATATGACTATGTATTAGGAATTGGTCCTCACAACCAATTTTATCACCTTTTAAAGGCTAAATATCACTCCTCACACCTTATAATCCTTTTCACAATATTTAAACCTTCATTTCTCATTAACATTATTGCTCAAGGTTTATCTTCACTTTAATGTAGGTGACAGTTATAAGGAAACTTGACTGTGTGCATGTTTCTAACTGTGTTCTTCATCAATATTAGACTTGAGACTAAACCTTCAAATAATAGACTGATCACCATGCCATAATGGATTGGGAAAAACATATCACCTTCAATTACCATTTTTATGAAGATCAAAATAGGGATATAAGCCTATACAACTAATGAAAACCATCTACAGACTAGAATGAAGTCTTTTCTATCAAGAAAGAGATGTTTATGCCTATTAATTGACATCTACACATTCCAACTAAAGTGAAACCTTGTGATAATTATGGTCATACTTTTCAATATCACTTACACAACTTAAATTGCACATAATAATGCAAACATAGAAGAAACTTAAAGGCCATGGGGATATGTAGGTAGAAAAGAGTCACAAACCTTCTTAACCATGGTTCATGAAGGAACAAACTTGAAACTATTTATATGAAGTTGGATTAGACAAATATTATTTTTATCCCTCTATAGCACTCAGTCTGACTCACCTCCTTTTGGCCATACCAATCTAAAATCAATTGACCATTTCTGCTTGCCTAAGAGAGCAATAGGGAAGATAGGTCAGTTTTGCTCATTTTTGGAATTTTCAAAGCTTTCCAAGTATGGAAGTGAATTAAGGTCAGCTAAAGAGACACTTCTGAAGTCCTCCCACATGCCAAAGCTATTTCACATGTCATACAAGCTCAAAAACTCCTCTTTTTGTAAGAGATCTTGTTTTCAACGTTTCAACCTTCCAAATTCATTACAAAACTAACAAATGACATTTTATAACATCATACATGTGTAAATACACTTGGACACACTTTTATTCCTAGGGAAACTATACCACTTAAATAAATTACTCAAAAGTGGCATAAGATGACATATAATGACACTAAGGGTAAATGACAAACATGATCAAGGCTAAAGACACATTATGTGACCTTATTAAGACCATGATACATGTTTTTAACCCTAGTAGACCCATATAACAAGTCTGAATATATAAGGGGTTGATGTAATTTGACTTATGGTCAAATTAGTCAACATTTTGGTGATTTCTTAATGATGGCAAGCCAACTATGCCAAAGACTAGTAGCCTTCCCCTATCCATTGGGATATGGAGTCACCTATACACAAATTTGACACTAAATTGCCTTTAAAATAACACCAAAAAACAAAAAATAGACACACAAGACAAGAAACTAAAGCACACAAGATAAGATAAGAAAGCAAATACACATGTGCTCTAATGAACACTTAGGGGAAACACAACCTAACTCAAACAAACTAGCCTATGCACAAACTAACATGGATAAGAATGTTCCTCCTAGATCAAACGGGAATATTGAACCATTCTTTATTCCATGAAGTGAAAGAGTGAATGAGACATATTTCCTTTTGAGCATTGACATTGATATCTCCAACTCTTTCATGATATTTCAATGCAACCAAGGTAGCTAAAAATAGATCACCTATAAATGTGAAATATTATTGCATTTCCAAAACCTAAAAGTTCTCATGAGACTCCTTAGCTTCAAATTCCCATGGCGCTTGAAAAAAACACACCTCCTTATCTTCCATGTTACTTTGAGAGAGATTAGGTTGCTTACTAACTACAATTTCCTCAAGCTCATCAAAGAGCTTTGCATAGTCCATCCAATCTTGATCATTGTCCTCCATGGAAGCCTCTTTCTATATATTCTTATGCACTTGGCTCTCAACTTTTCAATGTTATTCAAGCTTTTTGAAAATCTTGATCTACTACTACCAATCATCCTTGCTCTCTTTCTCTTGGAGAACCACCACCTCTTCAACCTCATCGTCTTAGTCTTTGAGTACTTGATCAACTTCAAAGTTGACTACAACTTCAACAAGTTGAGATGGCATAAGATTTTATTTTAAGATCACACCACCAAGAGGTAAGGCAAATTCAAGAGTGTTTTTTCTAATTGACCAAAAGGGTGTGTAGCCTTTTGAAAGTATTCAAACTCATCAGATATGTCATTGAACCTCTTACATATATCATCTTGTATCATGGAGTGAATAATAACTTCTTCTTCAATGGTATTTTTAGGTTCAATATCTTGCTCATGTTCATAAACATCACTCAACTCAATATATGTAGAGTCCTTCTCAAGCAAATCTTTGTTCATGCCTTGACCAAACTCTTTATGGACAGCTATAACAGGCCCTTCAATATCTTTCTCTTCACTCAAGAAGATGGAATTTAACTTGTCTCCACCAAGGGGAGACTCTATGGTGATCTCTTCATCAAATATGCTCACATCATCTTCTTGATTAGATATAGCCTTAACTTACTCTTCTTCATTTGTCTCCCATAATATGTTCTCTCCTTCAAGAAGGGATGAGGTGGGAGGGTGATGGATATGATCATGTGTTGGAGAGGGAGTATGAGATGTGATGGAGGGTTCATGAATGGGATTGGGAATGGAAACTTCTTGAATGAGCTCATGGGGAGATGACAAGTTAAATTGGTCTATAAGAAAGACACCTTCTTCAATAAGTGTTAGGAATAAATATAGAAATTGATGAGGATCAATCTCACAGAATCACAATAATAGATATAAACAAAGATGCATAAAGAATAGAAATAAAATGCATAATAAGAAGACTAGATTTAACGTGGTTCACCCAATGTGGGCTACATCCACCAAGAAACACTTTCTCAAATTTTATAACAAGATACAAGAATACAATCCACTCTCAAATCAGTCTTCTCACAATTACAATGCATAGATATTGTTTGGAGTTGTGCTCAACAAACCCTCTTAAATTCACACCTAAATTCACACTCTATTATTCCTTATCAAACTCCTATTCTCGTGATGTAGTACCTATAAAATATCTATTTATACATAATACATCAACAAAGTGGTATTACAAAATAATGTGTACCAAAACCATGGGCAAAGTCAACCCAAAATGGTTTCCCATTAAAGGGGGTCCAGAAAATGTTTTGGGGGATACCACCCCTAAAACCCCATTTGTTGGGGGTTTCTACCCTCAAACCCTCACTTGGGGGATGCCACCCCTAAACCCCTATTTTTTGGGGGCTATCACCCACGAACCCCGATGAGAATACATAATGAGTGTATAATACATTTTAAATGTATAATATTTAAAATACATTATAATTTAGAAATAGTCTCTAAAACACAACAATCTCCCATCTGGAGACTAATTTCCTCTGAGTAGACTTCTCAACCCTTCACCATAAATTGTGAAGACCAACCAAAACTGAACATAGCTTCAGTTTCTCCCTTTTGACCACCTTGGTCATCATGTCCACAAGATTCTGGTTGGTATGAATATTCTCTAGCTTCAACTTCTCTTCCTCCAAAGTTGTCCTGATGAAATGGTACCTAAACTATATATGCTTCATCCTAGAGTGGAAAGCAGAGTTCTTTGATAGATGTATAACAATCTAATTGTCACTAAATAGCTTCCCTTCCTCCTACTTAAGCCCCAACTCTTCAAGTAACTATTGTAACTAAATCATTTTTTTGCTTGCCTCTGTGGCGACAATATACTCAGCCTCTGTGGTTGACAAAGCCACAAGTTTTTATAGTCCTAAAATCTACCTCACCGTTGTGTCACCTATAGTTAATACACATTCTATTATGCTCCTATTGTCTAAATTTCTAGCCATGTCCAAATCTACATAACCATGCAAAGTGGTGTTCACTTCACCATAGCTTAAAATTATCCCCATGGTCCCTCTTAAATACTGAAGGATCCACTTCACTGCCTTTCAGTTTTCTCTACCTAGATCACTCATGTACCTTCTTACTGCTCCCACTACATGGGAAATATCTAGCCTAGTGCACACCATGACATACATCAAGCTATTAATAGATGATGAGTAAGGTACATGTGACATCTGGATTCTCTCCTCTTCTATCTTGAGATACCACTCCTTTGATAACTTGAAATAGCCTACCAAAGGAGTCCCAACCGACTAAGCATCATGCATACTAAACCTTTCCAAAACCCTTTTCATGTACTCTTCTTGATATAATTTCAGATTTCATTTCTTCCTATCCTGAGTTATTCTCATACCAAGGATTTGTTTTGCTACTCCCAAACCCTTCATACCAAAGGAATTATTAAGTTGTTCCTTGAGTACCTTTATTTCCTACATGTTTTTACTTGCAACCAACATGTCATCCACATATAGACAAAGGATAATGTAATAGCCATCATTAAACTTATTGATATCTACGTAATGGTCTAAATGACACCTGGAGTATCCTTGATCCATCATAAAACTATCAAATTTCTTATACACTATCATAGAGCTTGTTTTAGGCCATACAAGCTATCCTTTAGTTTGAACACCATGTTCTTCTTTCCTATGACCTCATATCCTTGTGGTTAATCCATTTATAAGTCCTCCTCTAAATCACTATGAAGGAACACAGTCTTCACATCCAACTTCTCTAAGTGCAAGTATTTCACTGTTACTATCCTAAAAATAGTCCTAATAGAAGTCTCTTTACCACTAGGAAAAAAATCTCATCAAAATCAATCCCCTTATCCTATACAAAACCCTTTACCACCAACTGAGCCTTGTACCTTTTCTTGCTTCCATCATCTTCTTTAATTATATACACCCACTTGTTTTTCAATACTCTCTTACCTTCAAGTGGGTTTACTAAATCCCAAGTCTGATTTTCCATGAGAGCTTGATGCTTCTCATTCATTGCTTGATCCCACTTCTTCTTGACATCTACCTACATTGCTTCTTCAAATCAATCTATAATTAAGATATGGATAAAAACATTTAGGTTATCTTCTTACCCTAGAAGACCTTCTCACCACAGGAGTTTGGGGTTCTTGTGGAGTAGGTGCCTAAACTAGTTGCTTAGACACTTTATCATCTGCAATGTCCTCCAGTACTTTGTACTCTTTTCTGGAATCCTCTTTCTGATCCTAAAACTATTGTTTATACATGACTTTTTCATTAAATCCAACATCCTTAGACCTAAAGATTTTATTGTCCTTAAAACTCCAAATCTGGAAACCAAAGTCATCCTCACCATAACCAATAAAGGTGCATTTTTTAGACTTAGCCTCTAACTTGGTCCTATCATCCTTATCGATATGAACAAAGGATTCACAACCAAATATTATAAGAAATTAATAATGAACTTTCTTACCAGACCAAGCTTCCTCAGGTATACTTCCATCCAAAGCAGATGAAGGACCTCTATTTATCAGATATACTATCATGTTTACTGCTTCTACCCAAAACTATAGAGGTAGTCCTACATGCAACCTCATGCTCCTAGCATGCTTTATGATAGTCTTTTTCATACTTTATAACACTCCATTTTATTGTGGAGTTCTTGAAACTGTCCTTTGTCTGTGAATTCCATTCCTTGAACAGTAATAAAAAAATTCATTGTTGCAATATTCTCCACCATTAGCTAGCCTGAGACATTTTAATTTGAGACCTATTTCATTCTCAGCCAAGGATTTCCATATTTTAAATATATCAAACACAATATTTTCTCCTAATGCCATATACCCAAACTTTTCTAGTTGCATCATCAATAAAAGTGACATAATAAGATGACCCACCAATAAAAGATACCTAATCTGACCCCCATACATCTGAATGAACCAGATTTGACTTATTTTCCTTCCTTGTAGGTCTAACCTTGAGAAACTTTACCCTTTTCTATTTTCCATTTACATAGTCTTCATAGAAATATAAATCAGGCCCTTTCAATCTGGGCAACTGATCCTTAAAAATTTACATACCCTTTTGGCTCATGTGACTGAACTTGTGCCACAAAGTTGCATCTACATCTACAATAACTAAATTACAATAATCAACACTACTTGATAAATACAAGGTACCAACCTTCTTACCTCTTGATACCAAAATATCACCCTTGGTCACCTTCTAAGAATCTATTGTAAATGTCACCATATAACCTTCACTTCCTAGCTATCCTACGGATACCAAATTTTGTCTCAGCTTAAGCACATGTTTGACATCCTTTAGTATCCAAGTGTTCCCATTCTGCATCTTGATCTGAACACTTCCTTTTCCTACTATGCTGCAAGGCTCATCATCACCAAGGTAAACATGTCTGAAATCGCCTTGAACATAATTAATAAAACAATGCCTATGGTGTAGCATGAAAAGAGGCTCCTGAATCTAAAACCCGAGACTCAGTAATATTATCAATGAAGAGAATTAATACGTCCTTAAAAAAATTACATGTTACCACATTTACCTCTTTCGTGTCTTCCTAATTTTTGTTCTTATTCTAAATAGACCAACAATCTTTCTTTGCATGCCCAATCTTTCCACAATGACAACATAATATCTTTGCCCTTGATTTTGACCTTCCAGGACCATTTAAATTTCCACACTTTCCTTTTCCTATAAACTTTTATCTCCCTCTACTCTTCATCACCAAAACATCACCTAAAGTAGAAGTCTACCCAGAGCTTTTTCATCATATTTCCTTGCTAAGAATTACTCTTATGACATCCTGAAACTTCAACTTGGCATTATTAGAGACCAAGTTGCTCACAACCATTACCATGCTATTCCAAATCTCTAGTAAGGAACATAAAATAAGCAAATCTCTAAATTCATCATCAAAATCAATTTTTTAAAAATTCAACATACTCACAACTGTATTAAATTCATTCAAATGATCATCAATTGAACTAATTTCAGACATTTTTATATTAAATAACTTTTTCATTAAAAATATTTTATTAGAAGTAGAGGGTTTATCATATAACTTGCCTAATGCATCCATGAGACCTTCTATTGTCTTATTCTATGATATATTAAACATGACAGAAGATGTAAGGCATAACCTGATGGCCCCAGGTGCTTTCTTCTCAAGTAAATCCCAAGCCTCATTTGTCATACTCACTAGTTGCTTTACTCTTCCTCCCAAAAGAGCATGGAGGTCCTTATGATAAAGGTAATCCTCCATCTACATCTTCCATAGACCAAAGTTATATCCATTGAGATTTTAAAACTTTGATCTGTGATCATCAACCATAACTCCCATTTGAACTAATAACCCTTCCTACAATTTAACACTTCAACAAATACAACATAAATATTTGATACCAATTGTTAGGAATAAATACAAAAATTGATGAGGAATAATTTCATAGAATCACAATAATAGATATAAAAAGAGATACATAAAGAACATAAATAAAATGCATAATAAGAAGACCAAATTTAATGTGGTTCACCTAATGTGGGTTACATCCACCAAGAAACACTTGCTCAGATTTTATTAAAAGATATGAGAGTACAATCCACTCTTAGATCAGTCTTCTCACAATTAAAATACATAGATATTATATGGAGCTATGCTCAACATACCCTGCTGAATTCGTAACTAAATTCACACACTTTGTTCTTACTTCTCAAGCCCCTATCCTCATGATGTATTACCTTAGAAATATCTATCTATACATAATAAATCAACAAAGGAGTATTACAAAAAATGGGTACCAAAACATGGGCAAAGTCAGTCCAAAATGATTTCCCATTAAAGGAGTCCAAATTTTTTTTTGAGGGCTATAGCCCCTAAACCCCCACTTGGGGGATGCTACCCCGAAACCTCAATGAGAATACATAATGAATGTATAGTACATTTTAAATGTACAATATTTGAAATACATTGTAATTTAGAAATACTCTCCATAACACAACAACAAAATCTCCACTTTGTTCATAACCTTGTTGAGACGCTTCAACAACTACAAGCTCATTTTCAAACCCTTGGTTTTCATAAATTCTTAGTCTATCTATTGATATTGGACACAACTTCTTGCCAAGTATAGCTACTCATTGATATTAGATTGGTTTTCCTTTTCAACTTCATTCCACACATCCATAAAATTTTTAACAAAACCTCTCAACCACTCCATGAGATGGTTAAGGAGTACATCAAACCTTTCATCCCATGTTCTCATCTCTTCTTCATTATCTATAAGACTTGGCATGAGTATCAATAAGGACTTGGTATGAAATGGGATTGAAGTAGGAGTAGGAGTGTAATAGTGGGGATTGTGACGAGATTCAATTTGTTGAACTATGAATTCATATTTTGTTTTAAAATTTATTGATCTCCAATCAATAGGATTATTTGATTCCTCATGACAAGACTAATAAGAATCAATTTGAGATGGATATGGAGACACTTCTTGACAAGGCTGGTATGAGTCATATTGGGGTTGATAGGAAGGTACTTCTTGATACTCTTCTTGATAGCCTTTCTCATAGGCTTATTCATAGGACTATTCAAGAACTCGATGTTCATATGGAGGATGAATAGGATGATCATAGGGCTACCATGGCTCATAGGATTGATAACAATTTGGATAGGGATGTTGAGGGCTATAACGTCGGCCATAAAAAGGTTGATAGAGAGGTGCATAGTAGGGATTCCCATAATAGCCTTCCATATCAACTTCATGAGTCAAATGAAATATAAGAATTGATAAAAAATCTTCAACAATAGATACCTGGGCTATTTACAATGAGATGGTTTCATTTGGAGTCACCATTGGTGCTTTCTTGAATGCTTCCAACGATGATAAGAGGAAAGATACACCAAGAATATTTCTATTCTTTTGAAACTTGATCCCACCATCATGCCAGAACTATTGTTACCAAATATTGTACCCTAGAGATGGTTTTTTAATGCTAATCTAAGATTTGGGCAACATTTGATTGCCTCTAGGCCTATGGGTTGCCTATAGTAGAGGTAAACCTATAGGTTTAAGGGTTAGCTCCCTTGATATGTATTTGATTTCTTATCACCTATACTAAATATTTTTTTGGGTTAAAAGAGATAGAAGTGACATGAAAATAACCTACTCTAATAAGGTGATACTCCAGAAATATCTCCACTAGACTACCATACACTTGCACTAAGAGACATAACTCACAACACTAATCTTAAAATCCTAAACTGCTCTAACACTAGCATTTCAAATGTGGAGGTGATATACATGTAATACTCAAGGTGATTGAACTAGAGGTTAGATTTCAGACAACTAAGGCTATTCCTCACACTCAAAGATAGACAAATGCACTTGACGACACTTCATATGACATGTTATATTAGAAACTACTTGCATCAAACATGGAAGAGTTGAGAGAAAGCAAGGATAAATACTAATCACTTAACCTTTCACTATACACCACTTCACATACTTAGACAAGAGGTTTATGAGATCAAAACTAGATCACAAATATTATTTCAAAGGTAAAACATAGTATCAAACCAATAGGGTTTCGCCATGCCAGGTGTGGATTCCTTACAAGAGCCAAAATGGATTACATTCATAGAACATGTGAGAAGAGAGAGAAGAAAAGAATTTAAATGGTCACAAAACTACATGTCAAGGCATGAAATACAGTTACATTTTAGGAGAATGGAGTGAAAAGACTATGAAGGTCTCCTTGGAAAAGTGTCTCTTTAAAGCATGAAAAACTCCTCAAACTAGCGTAGGGCCCTCAAATGGTCTTCTTGAAAAATGCCTTCATGATGTGGCATCTCTTGAATTCTCAAAACTAAACTAGGGAGAGTTAACACATGTGAATTGTCTTAAGGGGTTGTAAACATGCCATGATAGTCATCATATGCATCCCTAAATGATGGCCATATTCTTGACACTTATACTCACCATCTGTAATCATTCATTAGCCCTCTTGGCCTCATTATTCGCATTTGTCATCAAGGTGGCCTTCAGTTTCTCAAACAAATCCATAGAAGAGGTGTCAGGAAACCTATTTAGAGTCTTTTTGCCTTGCACTTCATGAATTAGACCTTAAAAAGGTCCAAAAACAAGCCTTTCATCTTCTCACTTGGAAGTCACTTTATCTTTTCATTGTCAAAGACTACCTAAAATGAACGACTCAATAGAGGTGTTTTTATGATTATCTAAGGTGAAAAATGGATATGGATATGATTATCTAAGGTGAGAAATGGATATGGAGAGTGGGAAGAAGTGGATATGGAAAAATAAAGGGCACTTCCCCTATTTATCTAGATAATTTAAGGCCATGAGAGGGTGGAATAAGTCTTGAAGACCATCTTGAAAAAGCTACAAGTCTGGTCATTGTTCTATAGCTCTCAAGATCATAAACCCCTAAGACTAGCTTCCAAGTTTGTGTACTATTTGCAGGGTTTATAAACCTCAAGTTGAGTGACAAGTTAGGACTTGTAATTGCCCTATTCCTTTCTCTAAGGATCATATGGTATTATAACTACCACTGTGAGAGTGGTCTTAATCATGTTCATCCATCTATACATATGCCAATTTTCCAAATTGACATCTCTCATTTGCCAAAGTTAGTCTGAAGTCAAACTGTGTCACCTGTACGTGACAATCAAAGAGACCTTAAGGGGTCCTTGTAGGTGGTGACTTGTGTCTAGGTATTTTACTTCAACTCCATTAATTACTCTTGAGGTCATTGAATCATTTCCAACCTAAGTGAAAATAAAAACTTGCTAGTTTTGCTTCTTATTTCTCACCATCAACATTATGGTCTACATACAAGTTGTAGGTGCTCTATTTGGGAAACCATGGGGTCTTCCTATAGGTGATGGTGTGTCTCTCAACCTTGAAATTCACTTTATTTAATCCTCTTTGAGGTTATTTAAACCAGCCTATACCTATATGATCTCCCCTCATGTTTAGAGATCACAGTCTCACTTACTACTACAAGTTGGTTTCTTTTAGTCATTTTAGTATAGTGTGTTCTGAGTGTTTCAGGTCAAAACCTACATTAATTATAAATCACTCAAAACCCATTTTCCTTGATTAAGCAACCACTATTTTATGTCAAGGCACTACCCTTTGGATTGGGTTGTAAGATGAAAATAATTAGGCCTGTTTGGAATTCAAGTCACTTTACCATGAGATGTCTAAGTATATGGGCAAAAGGTGATTCAAAGAGGTTAAGGTGTCCCCATTGGAACCTTTTCAACTTGCAAGCCTTGAAATCAAGTCTGCCTGCATGAAGTGACCTCACCATGCCATCTTGATATTCTCCATGATTCCAAACCTAATTAAAAGGTTTCAAGGAGTTCAAACCTATAACATTTCAATACTCCTTAGGCCTCAATTGTAGTTACTTATAGGTGAAATTATGGACTATCTATAGGTAAAGGCATGTTATAAGACTATGTATTAGGAATTGGTCCTCACAACCAATTTTATCACCTTTGAATGACTCTATCTCACCACTCACACCTTTGAATCCTTCTCACAATATTGAAATATTCATATGTCATTACCATGACTACTCAAGGCTTATCTTCACTTGACTGTAGGTGACAATCATAAGGAAACTTGACTGTGTGCATGTTTCTGACTGTGTTCTTCATCAATATTAGACTTGCGACTAAACCTTCAAAGAATAAACCAATCACCATGCTATAATGAATTAGGAACAACACATCACCTTGCATTACCATTATTCTAAAGATCAAAATAGGGAGATAAGCCTATGCAACTGATGAAAACCATCTGTAGACTAGTAATGAAGTCTTTTTTAGAAAGAAAGAGATGTTTATGCCTATTCCTTGACCTCCACATGTGCGAACTAAACTAAAAAAATTGTGAGATGGATGATCATGATTATCAAGATCACTTACATAACTTGAATTACACATAACAGTGCAAATAGAGAAGAATCTTGAAATCCATGGGGATGTACAAGCAGAAAAGAGTCACAAAATTTATTAACTATGGTTCATGAAGCATGAGCAACCAAACCTACAACTATTACCATGATGTTGTAGTATATAAAGATTATTTTCATCCCTCAAGTGCACTTGCTCTGACTCACTTCCTCCTGGCCATACTAAACTGAATTGGTTGACCATTTTTGCTTGCCTAGGAGAGTGATAAGGAAGATAGGTCAGTTTTGCTCATTTTTGGACTTGTCAAAGCTGTCCAAGTGTGGAATTAAACTGAAGGGAGCTCAAGAGACACTCTTGAAGTCCTCACACATGTCAAAGCTATTGTATAGGTTGCACAAGCTCAGAAACTCTTCTTTTTGCAAAAGATCTTATTTTCAACATTTAAACTTGTCAAATTCAGTTACAGAACTAACAATTGACACTTTATGACATCATGCATGTTTAAATACACTTGGACACACTTTTATTCTTATGTAAACCATACCACTTCAATAAATGACCCAAAAACGGCATAAGATGACATAAAATGACACTAAGGGTAAATAAAAAATATGACCAAGGCTTAAAACATATTAAGTGACCTTATTAAGACCATGATACATGTTTTCAACCCTAGTAAACCCATACAACAAGTTTGACTATATGGGGGTTGGCTTAATTTGACTTGTGGTCAAACTAGTCAATAATTACCTCACATTTTTTGGCCTCTATTTCAATTAATACTTTCATCAACGAGACATTCCACATGGTTCGGTGCACTTCAGACATCTTCCTCCATAGGCCACCACCATTAATTGTATTTTCCCCCAATCTCCAACATGTATCAATGAATCAAGGGGCAAGGTAAGGGAACAAAAAGGGCATGCACCCCAAGACCAGGGTGATACTATCAACCTATGCAATGTACAGGAAAGAAAAAAATAAAACCATAAAAAAGCTAAAGCTAACCAATAAACACATAATAAAGCAACCTTAACCACAAACCTTTTACAACCAATGCACATTCGACCATACAATCACCAAGGAAGTAAAGGGGACCAAGGAAGAGGAAAGCAAGCATGAAGCACTAACAATTGAGGGTGACTATTTGTCTCCTCATTGCAGAGCTCCGCCATGCTTTGTTCATGTCCTTTTTCTAAATTTTTAAAAAATCCTTAGGTATTTTTATGTTTTATTTTTGAATTTTTTTTTAATTTTTTTTGGGCCATCTATTGAAACACAATATTATGCGCAACATTTTTGAATCTTGGTTTTTCTATATCGATGCATTGTAAGATGCCAAATAGTCATGTGCAATTTCTTTCACGAATTTGTGGGGAAAATTATCTAATTAGATCTTCTATCTTTTTCACCTTATTCACCACAAATGATTGGAAAATAAAATGAAAGAAGTTAGTTAGGTCAAGGAACCTCAAGGGAGTTGTAGCCACATATCTTGGATGCTAGAATAAAACTCTATATAGTTTTTGTACATTGTGAATGGATTATTTGAATGAGGGGTTTAACCCTCTCTTCCCAGGTGGGGACACAACTACAAGCATATTCACATATGGGTCAAAGCATAATAGTGCATCCCATTTTTTGGTATAAAAATGTCACATACACTTCCAATATTTCATCAAAATATCTTGATTTTGGGTCATTTGTATTAATCAAATATAAGTGTTTTAACTTATACATACAAATATGTAGTGCATATATATTTTTCTAATTTTAAAAAAAACCAATAAGTATTTTTTAGGATTTTTTTTTTTAATTTTTTCTCTGTCTAGTGGGACCAATATTATTCTTTGACCCATACCTTCTTTTGGTAAAGATGCAAAGTAAATATTTGAGAAAAAATGTTAAGCAATGATAAAACGATGTAGAGTGTGCTTAGACTTGAATATACTTTACAATTATATATTCCTTGAAACTTTTTGATTCTTTGTTCTTGAAATGCTACTAGATGATTCGTATATATAGTCTTCTCAAATTTAAATTAAAAACTTAATAGCACTCAATCCGAACAAAGAATCAAGATACATGGATCCAAACATCAAAAAGACGTGAAGATAAGCAGAAAGACCCATAAAAGATACGGGATAGATTCACTACACTCGAAAACTCACTAATGCACATTCACCGAGACCATTGAATATGTCCTATAAGAAAAAACACTAAAGAACAAAAGTAAAACAGAGAAAAATATTTTATAGGAATAAAATGAATAAAATAAAAAAGGAATAGAGGAGAACGTAAGACTACATGACTAAACAAAGAAGGAGAAAGACCAAAACACAAACACGTGCAAATAAAATCTTAATTTTAATAATAATTCATATGTACAAAACAATACTAAAAATATTGTAGTAACAAACTTTGTACTAAATATTCATTAAATATCCAAAAATTTAAAAAAGAAAAAGTTTGAAGAAATATAAATCTGAACCATATTATTTGAATATAGTCTCCTAAAATTCTAAAATAATTATGGAAGTAAAACCAAACATATTTAATTTTGGGTTCGAACAACTTGCAGGTATACGAAAGTTTGAAAGCATAAAATATAGCCTTTGTGTAAACTTTATTGTAGCTTTATTGCCTTGTTCCATGTAAAGCAAATAAAAATATTCCGACTCTCAACGTGGAGAAGATGGTGCAAAAACTGGAATGGCGGTGGAATTTGGCATCCACACGTGGGGGGATAAGTCAATGCAATCTCTGTACTTTGTAGGATAGAATAACATAACCTGATTTGATAAGAGGAATAATTGCATGAATGGTAGGAATGAGCATTCGATTCACTGAAAAACACAGACGCTCAGGTAGACATGTATTAAAGAGGGAGAAGCTTTGCTGTTCACCCCAAGACCAGTCCAAACCAGCCTATTCCCTTTGTGCCTGCCAAACCTCTTCTGGATAACTTGCTTGCAAGTATTTATTAATCTCCTGTTGGGAGTATTTCCTTCCCCCCATGTCGAAATTTAATATCTACTTCTTTAGGAGCTTAGCCCTCTTCCTGCTGCTGATGGTTGTGAATGGAGGAGCAGGGGAAGCAGATAGTTTTGCATGGCTATCTGGCGATGCCCAAGTTCTCCTAACCCTGAAAAAAACCATTGGGTCTCCAGATGTTTTGAGCAACTGGAAAATTGATGCCAGTTCAAATTCAACTTCTCATTGCTGGTGGAGGGGAGTTCTATGTGATGAATCTCATCGAGTAGTTGGGCTTAACATCTCTCACATGAAATTGCTTGGTTCCATTTCACCTGAAATTGGGAAGCTTAGAAATCTTGTGAATCTCACACTTTCCTCCAATAATTTCAGCGGTTATTTGCCTACAGAAATCATCCACATTCCCACTCTGAGAACCCTGAATCTCTCCAGAAATGCCTTTAATGGCAGCTTCCCATCCAATGTTTCCAATTGGAAGCACCTTGAAGTCCTGGATGTTTACAACAACAACTTTACAGGGCCTTTGCCTGTGAAGTTAAGTGAGCTCAGCAAGCTACAACATGTGCACTTTGGAGGCAACTATTTTTCTGGCACGATTCCAATTGAATATTCAAGTCTCGGAAACTTGAAATATCTGGCACTAAATGGCAACAAGCTTAAAGGGAGAATCCCCAGCGAGTTTGGCAAGCTTGTTAAGCTGGACCAGCTGTATCTTGGTTATTATAATTCTTTCCAAAGGATTCCTCCTGAGCTTGGGAAGCTCACAAATCTTGTTGTCTTAGACATGTCAAATTGTAATCTCTCGGGGCCTATTCCTCCAGTGCTAGGCGGACTGAAGCTGCAGAAATCCTTGTTTCTGCATGTGAATACTCTGTCTGGTCTTATTCCTAGTAGGTTGGGAGATCTGTCGAGCCTTGTAGATCTTGACTTAGCCAACAATTATCTCACAGGCCAAATCCCTCAAGAGTTTGGGAAGTTACAGAACCTGAAGGTGTTGAATCTGTTCCAGAACAGGTTCCATGGAAGTATTCCTTCTTTCATAGCAGAGCTCCCCAACCTTGAAGAACGTAAGCTGTGGCAGAATAACTTCACCGGCCAGATTCCTCAAAATCTCGGGTCAGAATAGCAGACTCGTGCACCTCGACCTCTCCATCAACAGGCTAACTGGTTTGCTACCTCCTTATCTCTGTAAGCACAATAAACTCCAAACTCTTATCATGCTGCAGAATTTTTTCTTTGGTCCCATCCCCAACAGTCTTGGCGATTGCAAATCGTTGACAAGATTGCGTATGGGCCAAAATTTCTTCAATGGTTCAATTCCTGAGGGCTTTCTGAATCTTCCTCTGGTTGATATGATTGAACTTCATGATAACTATCTTACAGGAGGAATACCCACATCCATTTCTGTGACATCAAAGTTGGAACAACTTAGTTTATCCAACAATAGTCTAAGTGGCCCTCTTCCCCCAGCAATAGGTAACTTGTCTGGTTTGCAGTCCCTTCTGCTGAATAGCAACAAGTTTAGTGGTAGTATTCCAAGGGAGATAAGGATAATAAAGCTGCTGTCAAAAATAGATTTGAGCAATAATAAATTCTCTGGACAAATACTCTCTGAGTTTAGTAAATGTGAGTCTCTAACTTATGTGGATTTGAGCACAAATGATCTGAGTGGGAGCATTCCACTAGAGATCACTGAGATGCAAAATCTCGACTATCTTAACATTTCTAGAAACCACTTAGTTGGAACATTCCTAAACAAATTGGAGTTATGAAGAGCTTGACTCGTGTGGACTTGTCCTATAACAATCTGTCCGGCCGGGTACCTCAGGGTGGGCAATTCAGTTTCTTCAATGCATCTTCCTTTGTAGGAAATCCAGGGCTGTGTGTGTCTCATTCATCTCCAGTTTGCAGCCAGCCTACTCAATCCGATAGTGAAAATGGTATATTTATGTCTTCTGCTACTGCCAAGTTGCTAATGGTGATTGGGTTGCTGATTTGCTGTTTTGCCTTAATCATTCCTCTCATTTTCAAGGGCACGGCCCTGTGGAAGACCAATTCCTCAAGGACCTGGAGACTAACAGCTTTCCAAAGGCTCCATTTCTCCTGCAAGGATGTACTAGAGTGCCTCAAGGAGAAAAATATCATTGGAAAAGGAGGATCTGGCATCGTCTATAAGGGCACAATGCCTAACGGAGAACAAGTTGCTGTAAAGAGATTACTGGCCGTTGATGGAGTCGGAGGCAGAGGTAGAGGCAGAGGCAGAGGCAGAGGCTCTTCTCATGATCATGAATTTTATGCAGAGATTCGGACTTTAGGGAAAATCCGGCATCGACATATAGTGAAATTGCTTGGGTTTTGTTCAAACCAGGAGACAAATCTACTTGTTTACGAATACATGCCGAATGGAAGCCTAGGAGAGCTGCTCCATGGTAGAAAAGGTGGGTACTTGCAGTGGGGGACAAGGTAAAAGATTGGCATAGAGGCTGCCAAGGGGCTTTGCTACCTTCATCATGACTGTTCTCCCCTCATAGTGCACCGTGATGTCAAGACCAACAATATCCTTCTTGCCTCCAACTTTGAAGCCCGCGTCGCAGATTTTGGACTCGCCAAATTCCTTCAAGACTCTGCATCCTCTTAATGCATGTCTTCCATTGCAGGCTCCTATGGCTATATTGCTCCAGGTACCCTCTTTTCTCATTAGGATGATCAAGAGTGAGTTTATTCTTTTGAGCAGCTATTCTTAAACCTTAAAACCAGACTTTTCTTTTTCTTATGGAACTATTTTGGAGCACCTTTAACCCTTGTCATCTATTTTAGGATAGCTTTACTTTTACAGTCTATTCACTTATTTTAATCATTTGTAAATATTAATATAATTCCCTTTCTTTCCTCTTTTAACTTTATAATTTGAATTTGAATTTGTTTGTGGACATGCTGTTATGATATCAGAATATGCCTACACCCTTAAAGTTGATGAGAAAAGTGACGTGTACAGCTTTGGAGTTGTCCTGTTAGAGTTGATATGTGGGAGAAAGGCAGTGGGTGAATTTGGGGAGGGAGTAGATATCGTTCAGTGGATAAAGAAAATGACAGACTCTGCGAAAGAAAGAGTTGTGGAAGTCATAGACACTAGGCTGTCCAGTGCCCTTTTACAAGAGGTGATGCATGTATTTGATGTTGCCATGTTATGTATACAAGAGCGTAGTGTACAAAGGCCAACCATGTGGAAGGTTGTGAATATGCTTACAAACCTTTCTAATGTTAAAAGCCAAAAAAAATAGTTGCACCTCCACCAATCAAGAAGAAGAAGAAGACGAGTTCTTATGTTTCATTCAACATGTAATAAGTGCAAGAGCGTAATGTACAAAGGCCAACCATAAAGAAAGTTATGCACATACTTACAAAACTTCCCAATACCAAAAAGCTAAAAAAAATAGTTGCATCTGCACCAACCCAAAAAAAGAAGAAGCGCTGCTCCTATGTTTTGTCAGTGTGTAATAAATCCATTCTGATTGTATCTATTTTTCTTTCGATAGTACCACTCAAACTAAGATCTTGTACCTTGTAGTTGAATCATGGACATCTAAAAAAATAGATCTTGCTTTCTTTTCAATAATAATGAAAAAAGAGATCTTGCTTTCAAAGGGATCATTGACAATAAAATAAAAGGTATGTGAACTATACCAGCTAAAACTTATATAGCCTGTACTTTTTTTATTTGTTGGCCATGAGAAGTGCCTTTTATTTAACATTTTTATTTTTATTTTTTGGATATAAAAAAGTTAAAAAAAATACTATCTTAAAAGGGTTAATGCCAATGTAACCAACACAGAGAAAAAAAATGGAGGTCTAGTTGTAAATTATGAGTGTTAAAAGGCAACTCTTTAAAATTTATGGAAGAAAACAAAAAAAAAAACCGAATAATTTCTTAGCGATGGATAGAGGTTAATATCAATGTAAGCTTTAAAAATTCTCTCTTAATACTTAATTTTATTGGGACATATAAAAACGTCATCATAAGATTGGATTTAATATAGAAAAAAAGGTTTTTTTTAAGCAGAAACTTCATAAGATTGGGGTTCAATCTCCGATAATGTGGTGGAAAGATTGAATGTGGTTGGTTGAAATCCTCTTCCACTAGTACAAATTTTTGATTAGTTACTGTAGACATATAATTGTGGTATACTTTTAATTATCAAATTACATTGTTCTTGGGTACTTATGTGTTTTTTTATTATTGATTCTATAAAAAATAGAGAAACAATACTGAATCTACTCTCACCTAGAGTGCTCTCTACAAAACATATCATATGTCAAATATGCAAAATAATATACTAACATCACATAAATGTAAAACTAGCATTACATACATACATATATCCTCCTCAAATGCTTTCTCATGAAGCTACTTCTCACATAAAGAGAATGAACTATTTATATAAGATGAGAAAACTATGTACAAGAGGAAGTATTTATAGAAACTCAGGTAGGGGTTCTTTCTTTCTGATTGGTTGAAAAGGGGGCAACTCCTATTGGTTAAAGAAATGTGAATTTCTATTGGTCCTAAGAAAATCGGGCTAATATTCTTATTTTACAAAACACGATCTAAATACAAATATACACTACTTAGAATAAATTTTTTATCCTTAAGTTGACTTATGCCAAGGTGTATCTAACAACTTGCATCAACACCCCCATCCTTCTTCGTCTTTCCCTCCTTTTAAGTGCAACTTAGGGAGGCATGTAAAAAAGGATGAGGCTTAAGTCCCTAAAAAAAGATACCATCACTAGGCCTAATGGAGTACACATACAATGAAAGCTCATATCGGAAGTAGGGCTTAGGACTACCCATCAACCCCACCTTCATCCATAAAAACACTTGAAGATGAACATACTGCGTCTTAGTGAGGGGTTTCGTGAAGATGTCAGCCACTTATAACTCTGTAGGGCCATGTACGGTAATATCAAATATCAATAGTCTACTAATGAATATGTTGCCAAATGTAGTACATATAATGGACCTATATATGTTTGGTACATTGGTGTCCCATAGGATTTATAAATGTGTGGATTGTACTTTAATTATTGTACCAAATAGTAATATGGTGATGTTGATTGATTTCAAACTTTGAAAAGATCTAATGGATCCAAAAGCATTGAAAAATCCTCTATACTCTGCCTCTGTGGATGAAAGGGCTATGACATCCTACTTCTGGCTCGACCAATCAATAAGACACGAGCCAAGATGGAAAACATAGTTTGAAGTTGATTTGTGATCATCAATGTCTCATTCAATATTAGAATTAGTGGACTACTAACTCTATAGAAGACCTTGATAAATAGTGAATACCATGTGTATGAGTGCCTTTGATATAGTAGATAATCTACATGTCAACTTTCCATCAATAAGACACGAGCCAAGATGGAAAACATAGTTTGAAGTTGATTTGTGATCATCAATGTCTCATTCAATATTAGAATTAGTGTAGACTACTAACTCTATAGAAGACCTTGATAAATAGTGAATACCATGTGTATGAGTGCCTTTGATATAGTAGATAATTTACATGTCAACTTTCCAATGAAGCTCACGAGGTTCATGCATAAAGAAAGAAACCAAGAAAAAAATAAAATAAATATCAGGGTAGGTGTGAGTCAATTAAATAAGGTTTCCAACTAGCTACTTTTATAAAGTAACATATTCAAGGGTGTCATACACTTGATTGTGAGCTTGATTATAGATAAAAAATGGCATAGATACAAGTTTAAAATCAAACATGTGAAATCTATGCAAGAGATTTGATGCATGCTTGGGTTGTGAAATAAATATCCTTTCTCTTAAAATAATTTATCTATAAACCAAATGAAATAGTGTAAAGTGACCGAGTCCTGCCTCTCAAACTACTGATGTAGTGAAGATTTCACACCTTGGAGAAGTGCAAGTGAGTTGCCTTTGAGGATGAGAACATCCATATCAAATAATAACAAAGAGAATATCACAGTGATGTTGTTGAATATAGACATCGGGGTCATAGTCACAAGGAGATATGCCTAATGAGAGAAGGTAGGAGTCAATATTCTCATACCATGTTTAAGGGCTTGCTTGGGGCCATAAATGGATATCTTCAACTAACATACAAGGCATGAGTTCTATAAAAATACAAAAGGTTGCATCATATACATATCATCATGAAAATCATTGTGAATAAAATAATATTTATGTCCATCTAATACACTATCAATCTTTGAGGTGACAATAGATATTATAAGGCGAACAAAGTCCATTTTATAAACTAGGATGAAGGTCTCATAGTAATCAATGTGCTCTACTTGAGAAAATACTTTTGTGACCAATCATGCCTTATGTATATCTATACTACCATTTCCTGCAAATTTAATTCAACAAATCCATCAATAACAAACCATATTTATTTCTTTCATAAGAAATACTAAATGATCTAGGAGAATTTGGGCCATTAGATCTTATTGTAATTATCAAGGTTTTCTCACCTAGCCTTGCGCTAACATCAACAAATTATGCATCATGTTCAACACCCACACACCAATTCACAAAACCTAACTCTCATTTAATGTTACTGTACAACATCTACATTATCAGTATTACAACTTACATTTTATAAGTATTAGTGGTGGATGAAGTCACCATAATCATTGGTTATGGAGCAATTACTGCCAACCTTTGGAGTGGTTCAATAGATGCTTCATCTCCATCCTCTATCTATTCATGTACACTTTTAATCTTTGTATTTATAAAGTTAGATAAGAATGAATTTAAGGAGTATGTAGACACCATACAACTGATCTCTTAGATATTATGTAGAAATTAACATAATATAAGTTTTCTATTATAGTTATATATTGGTTGTTAATAGTATCATTTACTTACCTTTGTCATTTACACATTACCCATCAATATCCTTTTATTTCATAATTTGCTTCTACATATAACCCTATTAAATGCATTTAAGTATGTTGTCCACCAGGTCTCCTCATGGGCCTCAAATCAATGGTATTAGGGTAAGTACAAGAAGCTGGGGGACAAAAAGGGGGTCTTGAGTGTACTTTTTTCCTTCTAATAAATAAGAAATCTCAACTTCTATAGATTATTTGAGATGGCTAGACTCAAATTTTGAAGATCATATAGGAACATGAATTGCAACATTTCAAGTCAATTTTTTAAACTAATAATTTTTTAAATGGTCAAATACAAGTAGGTCAAACATCTAAAATTCGAAAAGGAGCTCATGTTTGTTTAGAAAAACATGGTAAATAATCGGTCATGCGGCCCATGTGGCCCCTCATTGTTTGAGCATCATTTAGTATTCTTTGAAACCCTTTGGTGTAGATTTAGATAGGATCATCTAGACCTTGAAAATTGGAAAAATGGATAGTTGGTCATGTAGCCCCCTAACTATCTAAAAAAATGAAAATTAGTTTTTTTTAATGTGTATAGAATTAGTCCTAGTTTGTGATAATATAAGTTTTTTTTTTCATTTTGATCAATGGAAAATAAATTTACATAAACATATATAGACATGTATAGTTGTGACATATAGTGGCCTAAAAAAACCATACCTAAAAATCAACATAGATAGAAACCTTAAAATAGTAAAAAAATTTAAAAAAATAATATATTTGGAAAGAAGAAAGTGTGATCAATGTCATATTACTAATTTTACAAAATGTCTCGATGAAATTCACAGTGTTTATGATGGTGGAAGCTAGATTTTGTTATTTTCAATCAAAAACATGTATTCGACTATGTGTTTGTAGGTCTAGGCTTTAGGTTCAAGATTCCACGCCATTTCTAAGTTTAAAGGTATGTTATTGAAATTACACATAACAAAAGTGCATACTTGATATAAATAATACGTGTTTCTAAGAGATGCAATTATAAAGCCTTATAATGCAATTACGTGAGCAATTAAAAGGTTGGGGTGGTGGTGGTTTACTAAAATAAATGTTAAGTATAAGGATTTACAAATTTAAATCCTTATAATTATAATTTTTATTATTAAATATAAGGAATTAAGGTCACTCTACATCTTCTATATTTGGCCTCACAACTACATGACTTACGATTTGGTAGATAATTTTTTAAAATCTAATCTGGTCAATACTTAGTCATTTTCAAGATTGCAGTATTGAACCTAGGGATTTCAAGGCATAACTTTTACAATTAATGTTCATTTTTAGTAAACATATAATCATTTTTTTAGTTTTAGGGGCTTCCAAATTACTAGCTAGCATTTTAAATATTTCTCAATTTGTCAAAATTAAAGTTTACAAACTAATGAACACTCAAACATTACTTTATGGTGATTTTACTTACAATTGGGTATGTGCACAAAGTTGGGGGATAATTCCATGGACATAACCCATAATGTGTACGCGTTATTGTTATAACACGTATGCATTATGGCTCAAGATTCTTGAGCCATAATGTGTATGCATTATAACATTAATGTATACGCATTATGTAAACTTATAGAAACATGTGCGTGTTATAAGAATGTGTACGTATTCCTATAAGTTTACATAATGCATACGTATGATTGAAACTATAAAATAAATAAAAAAACCTTGTCCTCCTCATTCTTTCCATTTTCATTTTGGTGATTCCCATTCGCATTTTGGCTTGCAAGATCACATTTTGGCCTCAAGATCTCATTTTGGCTTGCAAGATTCACGATTTTCCCTTCATTCGCTAGATCAACGATTTCGATGTGAAGAAGAGGTATTTTTTTGTAAATTAAATCAATTTTTTTATTTTTCTCCAATAGGAATGTGAATTGCATCTAGTTTATTTTTTTATTTTTCTCTAATAGGTCAGTATGCTCTGCCTAACCCTCCACCTAATCCTCCATCTAACCTTCCACCCAACCCTCCTAATCCTCCTAACCCTCCTAACCCTCCACCTAATCGTCTTGTAGTTCCCCTAGATCCCCCAGGCAACCATGAGTATATAGTTGCTCACATAGTGGAGAACAAAATTGAAATTGAGCAAATAATTAGGAGAATGAGGGAGCCCACTTCCACAAACACCCACCGTACCTATTTGGCTAATAACCTAGAGTTAGTATCAGGTCAAGTTGACTCGATAATGAGTCAAATTGATAGATGAAGGTCATATAGGGATAGTTGTAGGGATTACTATGTTGACAAATTGTCAGTATTTGAGGTGAAGAAAAAAAATATAATAAAAGATCAAATTTGTGCCTTATATATTGACTCGACCACCAATTCCCCATTTCCCATAATGACCAAACATTTCCTAATCCATCAATGCCAACATGATTTGATTAAGATCAATTTTTGGGAGTGATGGTGGATAGTGTTTGACTATCACCCTTGTAATAACCATGAGGTCCATTTGTACTTATTAAATAAACTTTATTGAGAGTTTTTCCTCAATAAAATTCCAAACTACTTTGACTATGGTGTGTTTTAGGACCGAAGGAAAGACTACATGCAGGATCAATCATATGCACATCATGTACCTAATCAACCTGCAAGGATCCCTACCCAACCTGCAAGGATCCCTACCCAAAAACCACTTCATCTAAAGATTCCCTCTATGGTAATAGAGGTTGTGGAGATAGACACTTATAATTTACTTAGTGCGCTTACTGATACACTCATTCATCATACGAGTAGACTTTCAGAGACAGATGCTTGAGATACTCTAGCTAGTGATCGTAATCGACCCTACCCATGCAGATGTTATGGTGCTATATGCACTAGACCTTCATATGATGATGGTGGTCCTTCAGGGAGCTTGGAGGATATGGTCTTAATTGATGAGTTATTGGCACACACATTTGGTTTGGATACATTGGGAGTCTCTACACACATGCAAGTATATTTTATATAAATTTAATGTTAAATTTTAAGCTATATTTGCAAACTAAAAAGGTAAAAACTAATTTACATGTTTAAATTGAATTATATATATATATATATATATATATATATATATATATATATTTGTGTTCTGGGAAGAGACATTGCCTTCGACATCATAACTAGGTAGTGGGCCAACCCAAGCTACTACATCTATCCATGTCAGTATGACACCATATACATTTATAGAGGTAAAATTTCAAGTGAATCTTATATACTCTAGATGTACATTCATACACCTTAATTACATCCTTGGTAGATTTTGTGTAATAAAATATAAAATACCTAATATAATTTTGTTGGAATTTTTATTGATTGATGTGTTAACATGGATTGGCGTAGCTTGTTAGAAACACATCCTCCATCTCAACTATGTTTTCAATAGCCAAAATAGTGAGTTGAACATTTGCTTTATATCCCATTATATGTAGTTTTCATAGTGGGTCAATCCCAATTATTAGGATTGGATGTGTGTGTGTGTGTGTGTGTAGAATTCATTTGATAAAAGTTATTTGGTACAATATATTTCTATTGATTTCCCAATCGAGCATAACATGTCTTCATCAATATGCACACCAATCCTTTCTTTTAAATAATAGACTCATAGCCAAGAAATTTATTCATTTTTATCCTAATCACATATAGCGGTTCAATCTCTATGATCGATATCCAAATTGGTCATAGCTAGCAATTCAATTCCCATCTTGATTCCATCCGAGCATAATAATTTCATCTCTATCTATGGAGTTATAAATTTAGATGGCATAGCCTCTTGATCCCATTGTACCTAATAAATTACATTGGTTTTTTGGGAGAGTGTCCATTAGATCCCATTGGTTTGTTGGGAGAGCATCGACTATAAATGATAGCCTATATGTATATGGCATATGCCTTGCAACCATATACAAAAAGGGGACCTCAACCCCATATAGATAAATGGGGTTGAGTAATTTGTTACCACCACCTGCTTAGGGGCACCAAAGACCTACTATATCTAGTTGGGGGAGAGGTCCCATTTATATCCATTGATGCATATCTATATCAACTTCTATACCAAACTATGCATATTTCCCTTCCTTTCAAGGTTCTCCTTCATCCATTCATAACTCATTCCCTTAGTCCTTTGGTCAATCAAATAATAATGATAATATTAGTCAAATCAATCCTTATATTTTATTATCACACTATCTTTACATCCTTGTTCATGTCACTAACTCAAAATTTCTATCTACTTACCCCTCACATACACCTTTCTAACTTTACCTTCTACTAGCCCTATTTTCGGGTAAATCTCCTTGTTGGGAGCATTTGACAGATCTTCACCAGAAACTAATTACATATTTTAAGGACCCATTTGGCCCATACAACTCCCACATTAACCCTCTAATACAACTCTCAAAGAAAATTATACTTCTTTCTTTAGGCCTCTCACCAATTAACTCTCCATTTGTGCAAACCTCTTTAGTATGAAACATGTAAAAACTTTATCTATAATCTATTGACATTTATAGATACCCATTTTTCTCTTTCAACTTAATTAATCATTTTTTGACCCCCGTCTTTGGACAAATCTTCCTATTTCTATATCACCCATTCTCCCTTAATCCTTCTCTAGGCCTAACACTATATCACAACCTCATTTATGTACTTTTTCATACCTAAAAAGTATGAAACCACCTAAATTATTGAGAAAACCTAAAATAATGTAAGATTACAAGTTTTTAGAATTTTTCAATGGTCAAATCTCATTTTATACACTAAACCCTAGAATCAGGGTTTCTAGGCCATTACCAAGGCCGAGAGCACACTAAAGGGGAAATTTTTTATCTTAGTGGGTTTAAAAACCCCAAACCTTTTTCATTTGGGTCTATAATACTCCTATACAACTTTATCATTTAGACAAGAAGTTCTAAAATCCAACAATCAATTATAAACTCAAAACTCTTAGTTTACAACCCTGCTTATGCACACAGGAAAATAGGGTACAAGGTTACTTTGAATTTTATTCAAATCCAAATATATGAAAAACCTAATATGGGATTATATAAAATTCAATTTAATATATTATACCCATTAAAATCTCAATGGAATCCCAAACTAGTTTCAACATAATATGACTCAGTCCTTTGATTGTATGTTGCCCTTTAACAAATAGGGTACTTAGGGATTATTTCCTCTTTCAATGTCAAATAAATATAAAACTATATAAATATTATCTCCCCCTTTCTATGATCATTCAAAATCCTTCTTTAAAATCTTTATAATCTATAACAAGTTACAATACTAAACACAAGGCACATAATTTCCTAGTTTACAAACTATTTGTTTTCCAAGAACAAGGATTGTAGACAAAGAGGATTTTACCACTTATTGACCAATTAGATTCATAAAAATATTATTCTCAATAATCTTATGTTTTCCTTAGTTAACCTTTCATATAAATTTATACCAAAATAATCAAATTCTCAGACTATAGTTAAATCTAGGACTATATGCATGCATGTCTTATAGCAGTCTTTGACAGTCAACACAAAAGTGACTAATTTTGAATTCAACCTTGGATTCCCTATAACATAAAATATTATAAAATGTGATCATGAACAAGAAAAATAAAATTCAATAAAACTTATTTTCATATGAAAGATACAACCACACAATATCCTTTGCTCTCTTTACAAATGTAATGCAAACAATATTTTGAAGTCACCAACTTTCTTGAATTTAACAAGTTTCTACCTTTACATTTCCATTCCTTATTATCTAATGGAATGAGAGGTTAATCCTCTCAAAAACCCTCTCTATCTTAAAAAACAAAACTCCTATTAATAAAAAAGACCCTTTAAAACATAATGGATAACTATTTCTTGAAAAGAAACCTCTCACTAACCTCTAGACCACGTAGGGTGGTTGACTGCCACCTTAAAACCAACTTAGAAAATGTACTTAAAACCAACTTAGGGACTTCAAGAAACTATATAGGGTCTATTACAACATTTGAGTTATCAATCACACACCAACTAGACTAACTTATACCCACTATTACATTGTAAAGATTTGAATTTCCTTTTTGGAGGGAAAACCTATTCAAACTCAAATTCAAATTTGAACATTATTAAGACACATTTTAGACCTTGTATTTACATTCCAAGATGCTCCTAAATTCAATGACTCAATTAAAAAAAATCCACTCAAAAATCCTCCCTCATTGTCTTGTCATTTTCCCTCATGAAATTGACATTTCTTGTCTTCAGTGTGGTGTTACAAGTCACATGTTACACATATCCACTTTTCACATATATGATTCTTGTGACCTCATTAGATTTTTTCATATATCATGCAAGAGTAAGTTTATTAGAAACTTATTTAATTGTTGAATTTCTGAAGTTATTAATTATTAGGTTGTTTGTTCAGCTGATGGCTAAGGTGGACACTCCTCCATCATTACGAGTTGAAATAAACTCGGGCATTATTACTACAATGTCATCTGCACAAGAACTCACCAAGGAATGTATATTCACTTGTAATTTTGAATTATAATTTAGTAATTTTATTTTAATAATTTTACTATATACATTGGCAAATATAACTTATATACATGAATGTTTGTGTATGTAGGGATGTCATATGACAGTTGATGGCTCCTCATGTTCCTTCATCATTTGACATGCTTATTTGTGCAGCTTAACCTAGCACTGACCCAGTCAAATATCAACATAAAATTGAGGAAGACCATGAGATTGTGGTAAGTGCATGTTTAAATGATTTTTTTATTATAGTTTAAAACATGAGTTTCTTAACTTGGTTTCATGTATACTTGTTAATTTTATAATAATTTTTTTATTTGAATAGGTTCAACTACAAGCTAGATATGAGCGTAGTACTTGTAATTGAACCTTGGAGCAATCTAAGGTATTTGAGATATCTCCATGAATAAACAAGGCATCCAAAGGAGATTCTTCTTTGAAGAAGGCAAAGAGATAGAGATTATTTGATGATTAAGATGTTGTAGATGATGTATTTTTTTGTATGCCTATATGGCAATGTACAGATTTTTAGCATTGTATATGTGTATATGATGTATTCACCCAAAATTAGATACTATGTTGTTAGACATGATGTAATTTTTTTTATGCCTATGTGGTAATGCATGTATTATTGACATTATATTCCTATTTATGGCATTCATACATGGCATTCTTATTTTGTACATGAATATTTAATAAAATCAATAAAGTAAATCTTGTTTGAATCACTTATGTTTAGAGTATTATAAATTATTGGTTTTGAAGTATTATTAAGGATTATAAATGTTATGATATTGAGAATAACTAGTTAGGATAATGTTGTAAATCAAACCCTTATAAGAAACTAAGAATACCAGTGATTGAATTTGAAGTATGTTTATATGTTGATGCAGAGGTATAGAGGAGAAGTCTACAAAAATATTATTAGTTGGTTGTAAATCCAAGTGATGACATTCACTTGCTATGGTTTGATTTGAATATTCTTTCACGAGCTATCTACTCTTTTGACTCTTTAGACTTAATTTAGCTTCTTACACCTAATACTTATTCCTTGTACTCTTAGTAGCACATCCTTGATGAAATTAACCTCTATCCATACAACCTTTACCTCATTCCATTCATGTCTCATTCATAAATTTCCTCTCAATGTCTTTCTAGTTTCTTCCTAGGCACCTTCTTTGGGTCTCAAGGACCAAATCTTAGTCTATGTTTCAAGAGCTCAACCTGTTGTCACATATGGTCTTAGATGATCATAACATACCTGGTATAACCCACTTCAAGTACTTAAACAATAACATACTCTCATTCCACACCTTATGGACATATTGCTCTCTCAAGGCTTGTAACCTTTTTTTAATTTATTTTTACTAGTATGGAAACATTATGATTGTTCAATAGATTATAAGGGAATTTATAGGTACACTCTATTCTTTTTCATGTCTATGTCAAATTTCATAGCCCACTCCACCTCTATCACTTCCTTCATTAGCCTACCCTCATTTAGGCCTAATTATCCCTATTCCAAACCCTCAGTCCTAGAATCCATACAATCTCTGGTTAAAACATTTTTATTCACCTTGTACATGTATACAAGAGCAAGATTATAAAGTTTCATGAAATTCCCATGGTTAAACCTCTCAAAAATGCCTAAAGCTTGCTAATCTAAGGTTTACCATGCCCTGTACATACTCTCAAAAGGACCAATTTGACCTTCCCAATGATATTATTTTGTTTAAAACATACCCATGACATCTAAAACATCTCATAACACTTTTTTAATGATAAAAAAACCAACTTTACCTTTATGCCTTTGAGACTGCTTGTGGGGATTTGAGCATGCATGTGGGGATTGCCTGAAGTTTGGAGTGTAAACACATTGAAAGGTTTTTAATAGTTTTAAAACCATCTTAACATACTTAAAAAAATACTTATCTAATCTTGGAACCCTCAAACACATCTTAAAACTCCAAAAATTATGCCTGCATGAATAGTGACCATTATGAGACATGGAGGGAACTATGACACAATAGAGAGAACTTACACTTTCAATATGAAATTAAAAATATTATATATGTGTATTTATGTCATTAATACCAATATTAACAAGTTTCAAGTCATTTGGATATGTAATTTGTCTTGTAGACCATTTCTACCACAATTTACCTTGAGTTGCATGCATGCTTCCTTCATGCCAAAACTTGTCTTTATTATAAATTTTGCATGAAAAACATGAATTTGATCAATTATATAGGATAATATAGGTTTAAAACATCATATTATATTGTTTTAAGATCTCTCCAAGGCCTAAACTATTTCCTGGCATCCAGAACTGACAAAACTTCCAAAAATCTCTAATTATTGCCTTCTTGACTACAAGAGTACTATGTCAAAATAGTGAGAAATTTAAATATTTATATGAGATTTAGGATGGAATGTGATGTTTTTTTATGTCATGGATACCATTCATACCAAATTTTATGCTTTGATTCAACCTATAGATGCCTCAAACTAACCAATTTCTGCAAGACAAACTCCAATGTTGACTATGATTTGACATAGGGTTGACTATACTAAAATATTTAATAGTTTCCATGTAAAAAATAAATTAAAATATATTTAATTGGTATAATATGTCATAATGATCCTCTCCACCAAATTTCATGATTATATCTGACATATTTTGGCCTATAGGCCCAATTTGGCAAAAGTTACTGACACATGTCTTCTTGGTCAAATTTCACAAATGAGACATCATTATATTTTGCCTTGGTTTGTGATACAGAGAATTGAGGATAATTATAAAACTCATCATTCTAACTGGTGTCAATTTACTTGATGACTTGATGCTTATAGTCTCTTCACTAGTTTTGACTCGGCACAACCCCTTGGGTTCCAAGGACCAAATCTCACTTTAGGTTTCAAGAGTAAAATCACAATGCTTGAATGGTTTTCAATGGTCAAAACATTCCTAACCAAACCTATTTAAAGTTTCCAAACCTAATTCACCTTTCAATTCTTCTCCTAGGGTGTTCACTATCCTTCACACTATGTAGCCCATTTGGTCTCTAGGACCATTCCTTGGTTTACGCTGTGAAGAATAAAATTCATTACATTGATGGTCTTAAGTGATCATTACGCACTTGTGTAAAACCTTATAAAGTGAATAAATACTTTATTCTATTCCTTCTACACCTCAAAGTCATAATACTTTGTCTAGGCTTGAATCCCTATTTTCATTATTTTCCCCTTAGTTTAATTAACCAGTGTCCTTTCTTGAAGATGTAAGAAAACTTTAGGGCACCCTCTATCACCCTTTAAATCTTCAAAAATTTACAACACTTTACTCTTCTCTTGTTTATCACTTTCTTTGATATAAACCCCCAAACTAGGCCTAATTAGATCTATTCTAACCAAAATTTCTATATCTTGAATGAGTAGTAACCTATCAAGGTTCAACTCACTCTAAAATCTCCACTCTCATTTCGCAATCAATCTTGTCTCACTCTCTCAATGCACCTTCTAGGCTTGTCTAGGCCCATTATCATCTACCTTATCTATATACACTCATATTCAAATACAATATATTTCAACCTCCTACCATATCCTCAAACATGCCAACCAACCTTCATTGAAGGCCCCAAGTATTCCTTGTACCTATTTCCCACTTTTGCCCAAGTAGGGCTATAAGACCTAGTAGGTCTAATTCATGTTCTCAAAGATTATTTTTCCCTTGTGATCTTATTTCTCACTCTTGACCCCACTCTCACACATATAATACTTATTTTAATAAAAAACAATTGTTCTCACAAGCTTAGACCTGCACTCGTCCAAATTATCCACTTATTGCCCCTTGTTGGATTTAAAGACTAGGCCTAACAACTACACTCTATTATAAACTTATCCCACTAGGGTTTTAGGCTTCTTTAGGACTGATTTTTGGCCATATCTCCTTCCATAGACTTACCTCAACCTCTAAAACACCTTCAACACTTGAAGTAGGGAAGCCATACATTTAGTTATCATAATTATCATTGCATTATGTTAAATTTATATGTTGTGTGCAAAGAGGGTTTGTGGGTACAAGTTTGGTGGATTGGCATAATTGATCCATATTTTATATCCTTGACATAATTTGGCCAATTAAGGTCATGAAAAATTGATTTTATGTCTAACTCCAAAAACAATCCCCTCCTAAACATAATTTAAAATATTACAACATTTCAAAGGCTCAAATTCTCACCAAAAGTTGTCATAATATCCTCTACCTCCAACTAGCAACTTTGCCTCCAATACTAGCAAGTATAAATCCACCACTTCAAGCACATCTATATAGTCAAATTACACAATTTCAAACAGCTATAACACCCACTTCCACCCACAAGTGCATTTTCACTACTGTTCCATATCATGGAAACACTGACAATAAATGCTATTAAAGTTGAAGCTACGGTTCAAAAACTCAATTTTAGATGCTTGTTGGCTAAAAATTGGCACTGCCAATATGTCTAGATGGGAGAATAACACCTAGGATTAGGTTCTTGACCTCCCATCTGGCCCAAAATATAAACCCACCACCCATTCAAGGCTCAAGAATGCCCTTCCCAATACAAGAAAGATGTTGATTTTTAATCTAACTTCAAGGATACATAAAACCAAAATTGTAAGTCATATGGAGGAACTATACAATCCCTTTTGTGCATGGTAAATTCCTCTAATTACATCCTAAATCTAGTTTGAATCACCTCTAAGAGCAATCTGTGGTACAAGTTGCAGTAAAGGGTCATAAAATGCAACTTTTTGGCAATGAGGAGACAACTTCTTGACCTCCAAGTAGCAACTTTACCTTCAGGAATGGCAAATTTAAATCCACCGCTTTTAACACATCTATATAAGTAAATTAAATGTGTTATAATAACCATGACACCCACTTACATCCATAAGTTCATTTTCACTACTGTTCTAGAGCACGAAAACACTAACAACAAAAGTTATCAAACTTGAAACTATGGTCCGAGATCTCACTTTTAGGTGCTTTTTGGCTACAAAATGGCATTTTCAACACATTTGGAGAGGTGAATAATGTCTAGGAATAGGTTAATAACCTCCCATCTATCTCAGATGACAAAGCCACCACCCATTCCAAGTTCAAGAATTCCCTTCCCAATACAAAGAAGATGTTTATTTTTAGCCTAATTTTAGGCATGCATAAAACCAAAAATATAAGTCATATGAAGGAACCATAAGATCCTTCATGTACATGGGAAAGTCTTCTAATTTCATCTCAAATATAGTCTAAATCACCTCTAAGAGTAATATGTGGTAGAAGTTGCAGTAAAGGGTCCTAAAATATAATTTTTTGGCAATGAAGAGACAACTTCTTGACCTCCAACTAGAAACTTTGCCTCTAGGACTGGTAGGTGAAAATACATCACTTCAAACACATATATATAGATAAATTAAATGTTTTCTAACAACTGTGACACCCAATTCCACCTGCAAGTGCATTTTCACTACTGTTCTGGAGCATGGAAACACTGACCACAAATATTGTCAAAGTTGAAGCTATAGTTTGAAAACTCAGTTTTTGATGCTTATTGGATCAAAAATGGCATTTCCAACACATCCATAGGGGTGAATAATGTATATGACTAGTTTTTTATCCTCCCATCTAGCCTAGATGACAAACCTACCACCCATTCCAGGTTGAAAAATGCCCTTCCCAATACAAGAAAGATGCTGATTTTTATCCGCACTTTGGGCATTCATAAAACCAAAATTGTAAGTTGTATGGAGGAACCATAAGATCCCTCATGTGCATTGAAAATTCATATAATTTTACCCTGAATCTAGTCTGAATCACCTATAATAGAAATCCATGGAAGAAGTAGTTGTAAAGGATCCTAAAATGCAAATTTTTGGCAGTGAAGAGATAACTTATTGACCTCCAACTAGAAACTTTGCCTTTGGGACCAACAAGTGCAAATCCACCACTTTGAATTCATTGATATAGGAAAATTACATATGTTATAACCACCATGACACCCACTTCCACCCACAATAAAATTTTCACTATTGTTCCAGAGCACAGAAAGACTAACAACAAATGTGTTTGGAAGGCTACAAGGAGAAATAAACTTGTCATGAGCAATTGTTCAGGAATGTAGAAATTCCAAGTACTTTTAGTAAGCTTCTCTTAGCTTCAAGAATATGAAATTCTTTACTAACAGTGCTAACCACGTGAAGGTGGAAGCTAATTTGGCACCACTAACCTACAAAAAAATGTTAGTAAGTAATTAAAGATGAAATTTATGCACGTACTACCTACAAAATCAAAAACATTTGGTAAAATTGATTACATTTACATTTTACAAGTCAACATACTTACGTATTTAAATATAATGAACCACTTGGATATACTCTAACATTGATAGTATCAAGAATAACTTCATGGTCTGACTCATGAACTTTCCATAGATTCTTATTTTTTTTGCCTCCCATGATATTTTCGTAATTGAATATTCATTGCAAGAACCAAATTTGAATAGTGTAAAATCTTATTGTGAGTTTCAAAGTCTTTAAACAATCATACATTTTAATTTTTTATAGGATATCATTGAATCCAAGTTCCAATGACTACCATAGACCTAGTGGGGTAATCAATGTTTTCTCCATCTAAAACTGGGGAAATCAATTTTTTATTTCCATTTACACACCAACACAAGTAGTAATGTGTTCCCTCTTCATTGTCCTCATCTTCAATAATTGTAAAAACATGGCTTATATCATAAAAACAATTTTTAATGACATTATGAAGATAGATTATGAGAATAAAATAGTAGATAAAGATCAATCTTCTACCTGGTTGTACTAGATCATATAAATGGTCAAAGTCATGTGAGGATGTCATGTCATTAAGTTGCAATGCTGGTGGAACCTGATATGTGTTGATTGGAATTAGAGGTTTGGAACTCTAGTCATCCACCCACTCTTATGACTCATACTTGTTCCAAACAAATTTCATGCATGCAGAACAAAAGCATGCCAAGTGTCATTTATGAATAGTCTAAGAACTTGCATTTGAGCTATGAAATGAGTGGATCTCATTTGAACCTATTAGAGTCATACAATCCTCATATTTTACCAAATATTTTTCTTCCATTAACCAAAAATATCTATGAAGAGTAGAATTTATTTCTCATTAGCAACAGTGCCATATTTTAACTTCTCCCTTGCAATGACTCTTTTTATACATGTTCTAAAACCATCATGTTCCCCTTTTCCATATCCAACCTTAGTGAAACTCCAAATATGTTCTACACTAGTGGTAACGTGCATCCTACTCAACTAATAAAACATCCTTGCAATCTTGAATTGCAATATGTAATTATCTGACCAAATGTAATGCCATTTGAAATTAATGTTCCTCTAAGTCAATTATCCATAGAACTTATCAAAACAACCTTACACATACTATGTACAATATGATTGATTGTCACTGATATAGAAATGGTACTCTCTTAATATTTTTTTATCTTCTTCTGTATTATCAGGTGCATGCATGAATGTTATATGCATGAATATGGTGATTTATGTTGAGTTATAATACTGTGATTGAACTTCCATTTGCTTTTTGAATGTGTAATTTTTTGTAAAGTTGACTACTAAAACAATAGAATCAAGTGGAAATGTGTCCTTTGTTAGTGTGAAATGTTCATCTAACCATTTATCCCTATGTGTGTGCCTTGCATACTCATAAATAATTTTCTCCATAAATTCGACCATAAATTCTAAAATAGTTATCTTTTTCGTAACAAGCTCACACCTTTTAAATTCTTTGCCATTTTTTACTTGATAAGTAACAAATTTGTATTTTTTCAAACCAACTAACTCATGTACAATTGCACTTGTATGCTCCTCATGGATACCTTTTTTTAATTTTGGCAATCCACCGCAAATGTTATAATTTCCATCCAAACATACTTTCTTATAAAAGAACAGTCCATCTAGTCTTTCACAAAAAATATTTGAAATAAATCTACTGGTTGATTTTGGTAGAACTTCTATGCCACATTCCTACAAAATATTAGTAGTATGAAAAGTAAAATGAATATGGAAAAAAACATCATAGTGCATTAAAAATTCAACATGTTGCCTACAATAATAAGTGGTGCATGTGTCATTTATTTTTACATAGAAAGGTTTGGCCATCTCAAAAAGTCTTTGATTTATAGTAATTTATGGATGTTTTTATAAAACTTAGAGTATAATTATGTTTGAGTCATATCAAAGAAATTTTTTAGATGCGGTTCATGATTATGAGAACCAATTCTTCTTGTCACTACATCTCTTGCATTGGGCAAAACTCTTGTATTATCTTTCCAAAATTTTGTAAGTAAGTCTTTCAAAGCATTAGCTATAGCCTTGTCCTTTTGTGGAAGTCTACCAGAGAATGCCTAGAGCTCTTTTGTATTGGGTTCATTAAGTCTTTCACATATTGCAATTGATTTCATTAATGTTTTTCTATTTATACGAAGTTTTTGACTTGTTTTTGAAATCAATCATTTTTTTTTGTTTCAGCACTTATTGTACGAGTTGTCATTATATGTCGGGTAGTATTACAATCTTTTTTGCATGATCTCAGGCCTACAATATGATATGAATCATGTATATTTTCAATAATTTCATCATTTTCATTATCCATGTTAGATTTTTTTAGTCCTAATGTGTACATTATAGGTCTCATCTTAAGCAATTTCATCAACGAAATAAATAATTGACATCTTTGACTATAATAATCCAATCTATGAAAGAAACTATCCCAAATTTCTTGAGCCAATCTTCTTAAATGGAGGTCAGATATTTTGTTATGCATTGGTTTAAAAATATTTTCATCAACTTCAATTAAGTACTTATCTCTTCTACGCATAATTCTTAGAGGTGTTGTTATTGGTGAAATCCATTCAGAGGGTGTTTCAAAATCATTATATGTTTCCATGAAATTTTATTTATTGTTAATTTCATCATTATTTGAGCCCATTAAAATTTATTCATTTTTTGTGGGTAAAGTATCATGCATAGGCTCTTCATCAACATAATTAAAAAATTTAAACTTTGAATGTGAATTTCTAACATTATCTAATTTTCTATTATCAATTTCATCATAATTTAATTCATTATTATTAATTTCATCATAATTCAATTAATTATTATAAATTTTATCATTATTAGATTGATTATTGTCAATTGCCTCATTATCTAAGGCATTTGGCTTAGCAGGGTTAGTGTTTATACCTTGTGTGGAATGAATTGCTTGCATTTGTACCTTATTTTTTCTCTCAACTCTTCTAATTGCTCTGATATTTTTTATTCAATTTATTCCTCCTCTGTGAACGTGAGCTAGAGCCCATTTTGATAAAAGCAACCAAAAAATTACTTCAAATGTGGGGTCTAAAAAAATTACAACCAAGAATGTATGTAGAGTATGCAGGGAATGTCTGTGGGGACAACAATCTTTATTAGGGATAAAAATAGATGTTAAAAAGTGAGTTTTTGTTTATACTTTAAGGAACGTGTTCCTTGAAGTATAGGCATATACTATATAAACAAGTAAAAATGCTCATATTCAAGCAATTTTTCCATTATAATACTATAATATGATGCAATAACACTCAATAAGACTATAATATGTGTTAGGTTGTGGAGCTAAAAGCTTCACCAGGATGCAAACAAGATGAGTTACGAAGGTTGTGAAGAGTTGCAGAATGAGTTACAGGGCAACCGACGTCGGTGTGATCAATCGACGTCGGTCAGATAGCAGTGAAGAAGCAACCAACATCGGTTACTAGTCGCCCAACATCAGTCAGGAAGGTGCCGATGTCGGCAGCCTGTGCGTGAACATGCAGTTTGCATGAGGATTTTGGAGAGTCTATTTTTGGACTTTAGTTTGCATGTTAAAGGCTAGTTGTAGTCTTGAGTTGTGCATCTAATTATTGTAATTAAGATAGTCTAATTATTGTAAGCATGAGATCTATATATGGACTCATGGGCTGTATTGTAAATTAGAGTGCTAGAGAGTAAGAGAGAAAATAAGCTCATTCAAAGAGAGTAGAACAGTGGTGTGTTCCTCCTAGTGCCACAGTACCAAGTGTGAGTGCTGGTTTGGAGAATCAGAAGGGTTCTTCATATATGTATGATCTTGGTCAGCAGGTGTGCATGGCTTCTTTTGGAGATCTACAATGGTGAGTAAGGTCTAGTGATTTGTAGGTAGCAGCAGAGAGCAGGAGATCTACTTGGAGTACGATGCTGTACTTGTTGTATTGGCAACATGTTACTGACTGGTGGAGGTGAACATCAATTATGTATTGGAGTTGCTTGTTGGGACCGAGAGAGAGAGGGAAGAAGGTCTTGAGGTGTGGTGAGCCTTTGAGGTGGAAGAAGAAGTGGCATCTTCTTTATTGTATTTTCTTTTGAGTGATTATTAATACAATTGCGTATTGTCTCTCATATTCCCGTGTTGTTTCATATTTCTAGTTACTTATTCATTCTGGTTGAATTTCATGTTTAGTTGCTAATATAATAAGTAATCATATGTGCTCTATTGGTGGAGCAAGATCCTGACAAGTTGGTATTAGAGCCTGGTTGCAGGTTCAAGAGCTGATACCATCAAGTTGGTATCAGAGCTAGGTTTGTTGTTCTAGGTACCTGACAACTGGTATCAGAGTTTTTGGTTGGGTTACTAACAGGGGGTTTCAAATTTGGTAGTATTTTTGATTACAGGTCACTCTCAGGGGTTTTAGATTGAGTGGGAGTATAGCAATGGCAGAAGAAAGTAAGCTACGAATGGAGAAACTAAATAGCATGAATGGTTTGATTGATGGAAAGAAAGAGCAGGTAAAGGGAGATTATTGGTCAGTAGAAGATCAACGTGTAGAAGTAGATGTTGTAGGTGTTGTTGCACAGGTTGCTCTGGATAAAGTAGAATCTTTGTTTACAGATTCTTTTGCCTCTTTTCATGCAGCCTAAAATAGAGCATCTTTTCATGGGCATGTCCTTGGAGAGATTTATTTAGGGGCTGGTGAGCCTTGTCAGATTATTGGCAAAGGGGAAGTGAAGCTAAAATTGTAGATGGATGACACACAGGTGTTGAAGGAGGTCATGTAGGTACCAGTCTTGGAGATGGGTCTAATTTCTTCAAGAAAGTTGGGTGATGGGAGATGCACTATAACTCTCACAGCAGATGCACTTGAATTAGATGGTGGTAAGAAAGTAGGTATCCTTTATCTATCTACTTATATTATTGATTCACCTTTTGTTACAGAGATGTGGCTTTGTAGGCTTGGTCACATATGTAGGAGGAAAATGAAAGTTTTTAAGTGGAGGTCAGATGTCTTTGACACACTTAAGAACTAGAAAGCCTTGGTGTTCATGGAGGAGATGGCAGACATAGATCAGTGGAGGGGACTAAATTATTCTGAGCAGGGCTGTGTTGATTTGAATAGGATTTTGATCCATGGAGAGCTCACGAGTAAAAAGTTATCACTCACAGGTGAACACAGGTACTGGTGTCGGTCATACAGTGACCAATGTCGGCAATAGGAAGACCAACATCGGTCAGTAAGGAACCGATGTCGACAGAAGGGATACCGGCATCGGTGAGAGAGACGATGTCGGCAGTCAAGGTCAGTGTAGGGAATCGACATTGGTCGGGAGCAGACTAGGAAATGGTCGAGATTGGTCACTGGTATGGATGTTGGGTGGACATCAAGCTGTCAATAAGTCTCAAATGCCCATATGGAGTTAGAAAGGGTAAGTGAACCTCATATTCATTGTTCACCTTCTTTATATTGCTTACTGATGGTCAAGAACTAAGAAGATGTGAAGAAGCAATGCAGGTAGAATCCAGAAACAGTGGGAGCTTGGCATGGATGAGGAGTGTGAGTCCTTGGAGAAGAACCAAATAGGTATTTATTGGTGGAGTTGTCAGCTAGAAGAAAGCACTGGATGAGGGACGGATTCCCAAGCTAAAGAAGAGAGTGGATGGATACGTGAGACAAAAGGCCAAGGTATAAGGTCTTGAGGAAGCTGCAGGATAGTGGTACAGGTTTTGACAGGGGGATGATAAAGCAGAGCTTCAGTCAATGTCAGTGTAACTATTGTGTTTATCTTACCAGGTGGATGATGAGTCACGACATTATCCAGTTACTGTATGTGGGTGATTTGCTAGCAGGTTTGTACATACAGGGATTTGTTGAGCTAAGGGTAAGGTTAGTTCAGAGGTATGTCATGGAGAATTTAGATTTAGAGTAGCAAAATTCTTTGGCATAAGAGACATGGAGATTTTGTCTCCAGTGGGAGCTGATTGAAGACAATGTTGGCGGGGTTCATGATGCAGGTTGCAGAATCAGAAAGCACACCAAGGGCTGGACAGTTCAAGCTTAGCTTAGAACAGGGTTCGATATCACATGAGGTCTAGTGTAGACCTGAGTTTTCCCAAGCAGTGGGAGTTGTCAAAAAGTTTGGAGCCAATTTGGGGAAGGAGTACTGGAGGGCATTTCAGTGGATTCTCAGGTATCTGAGAGGGACTAGCAGTAGGGATTCTTGTTATTCAGGGTTAAGGTCTTCACTACATGGAGTTGTAGGCTCAGATATGGCAGGTTACTTGGATGATAGGTGTAGCATCACAGGTCATGTGGTGGTTGGTCTTCAGGATTGATCTTGAAGAGGGATACAAGCCAGGGAATAATTTAGATCATGTACAGGTATAGGTACAGGTGCAGCTATTTATCTCTAAGTGGGAGATTGTTAGGTTGTGGAGCTAAAAGCTTCACCAGGATGCAAATAGGAGGAGTTATGGAGGTTACGGAGGTTGTGGAGAGTTGCAGAATGAGTTGTAAGGCAACTGACATCGGTTTGATCAATTGACATCAATCAGATAGCATTGAAGAAGCAACTGACATTGGTTACCAGTCGATTGACATCGGTCAGGAAGGTGCCGATGACGGCAGCCTGTGTGTGAACATGCAGTTTGCATGAGGATTCTGGAGAGTCTATTTTTGGACTGTTAGTTTGCATGTTAAAGGCTAGTTGTAGTTTTGAGTTGCACATCTAATTATTGTAATTAAGATAGTCTAATTATTATAAGCATGAGATCTATATATGGACTCATGGCCTATATTGTAAATTAGAGTGCTAGAGAGTAAGAGAGTAAATAAGCTCCTTCAGAGAGAGGAGAGCAATGGTGTGTTCCTCCTAGTGCCACAGTACCAAGTGTGGGTGCTGGTTTAGAGAATCAGAAGGGTTCTTCATATATGTATGATCTTGGTCAGGAGGTGTGCATGGCTTCTTTTGGAGATCTACAATGGTGAGTAAGGTCTAGTGATTTGTAGGTAGCAGCAGAGAGTAGGAGATCTACTTGGAGTACGGTGGTGTACTTGGTGTACTGGCAACGTGTTACTAATTGGTGGAGGTGAACATCAATTTTGTATTGGATTTGATTGTTGGGACCGAGAGAGAGAGGGAAGAAGGTCTTGAGGTGTGGTGAGCCTTTGAGGTGGAAGAAGAAGTGGCATCTTCTTTATTGTATTTTCTTCTGAGTGATTATTAATACAATTGTGTATTGTCTCTCATATTCCTGTGTTGTTTCATATTTTTAGTTACTTATTCATTTTGGTTGAATTCCATGTTTAGTTGCTAATACAAGAAGTAATCATATGTGCTCTATTGGTGGAGCAAGATCCTGACAAGTTGGTATCAAAGCCTGGTTGCAGGTTCAAGAGCTGATACCATCAAGTTGGTATCAGAACCAAGTTTGTTGTTCTAGGTACCTGACAATATGATGCATAAATCCCTAATAAAATGCAATAAGATTACCAGATGTTGTAATAACAGTATCATAACATGTAATAAGGCTCAATATAATGCAATAAGATTATCATATGATGCAATAAGACTAATATATGATGTAATAAGACTATCATGTGATGCAATAAGACTATCATGCAATGTAATAAATATTAATATGATGCAATTAGGATATCATATGATACAATAAGGCTCAGTATGATGCATAAATCTCCAATACATGATGTACTAAGATTATTGATAAGACTATGAAGAATTAAGACTAATGAATGATGTAATAAGGCTCAATATGTAAGATGAAATGAGCTAATTTTTCCCAAAATCCCATCATAGGTCCTTAAGAAACTAGGTGAATAATAGGTTCACAAATTGGCACTAATCACATTCATGAATTTATGCATTTGTGGTGAAATCAAGGAACTTAGGGGTTATGTTTGTTATAAAATTAGGATTTAGGGTTAGGGGTTTAGTGTAACAAGTTTGTACATGTGTATATGTCCTAAAATTAGGGTTTAGGGGAACTACATACATGTTCAAGTTATAAAATTAGGGTTTATGATCAACATGTCATGAAACATGACCTAATTTAACCCTTTCAATCATGTCATAGACTCTAATTTAGGTTCAATGGGTTGAAATTGGCCATATTTTCATGTGTATTTACATTTTTGATTAAATTAGGGTCAGTTAAATCATACATGTCGCATATATATTATACAATCAATTGGGCTATAAATTTGGTTTAGGGGCTCAATTTTGCCCAAATCACATCCCTAATTGAACCAATTGACTAATTGGTTCAATTCATGATAGATAGAATTGTACTTAATTTTGTCCCAAATCATATATATCATAGAAGGGGTTAAAATTGGCCTCCCATGCCTCCTCAATTGAATTGCCCCTATAAGTGAACCTTGTGCCACGTGTGTACCTCATACGCCTAAAAGTGTTAAAGATATCAAAGATGCATCAAATCTTGTAAGTTTTAGAGTTGACAATGCCTCGAGAGGCCAAATATAATTACATATCACCATCTGTACCTCGTATGTGCTTGAAAGTGTCAACACTATTAGAGGTGTCAAGTCCTAAAAGTAATAAAGAGCTCTATCAGATCCCTATGAGGCATGATCCAATTAGATATGTATGCACATGTGTATCTTGTACACACATATATTTATGTTAGAGATCTAACTGCCACTTGTCCTAGAAGCATCAGATTTGTCAGAGCCTTAGGATGCCCAATCCAATCAAATATTTATAATGTGTAGGTCTAGTACACCTGAAGAAGTGTTATAGTTGTCAGATATGCACATATTTGATACTTAGACATGTTCTATCACCGAGCCAACCAATCCAACAAAGGCCTATTCACAAATTTATCATACATAAATAGAAGTCAATAATGTTTAAATATTGACATTGATCCAATCAACTCATGTCTAGTAAATAATTCACATGGTGTGAGCCTCCAACTTGCAATTACTATACAAAAATTGTCATGTAGAGCCCTTTAAAGTTCCATATGAATTGAGAAAGCACCAAACATTATCAATTTTTTACATGTATGTATTTAGATTATTTATATCCCTCTACCTTTAATTACTTCTAGAGATCCCAAAACTTACATTCATGTTAAGTCCTATACGCAAAAGATAACATAATTCAGGAATGGATGAGTCTCAACCTCAAATCCCAAGCTAGAGCAAGAATTCTGAGACATGTACTACTTTCTTTCCATTCACATCATAAGGTTTAATCTCATTACAATGAAATATGAAAAAGATGATTGAAGATATATGTACTATATATATAATCTTGAAACCTTTGGCAAGGGAGTGGATACTGGTATTAAATTTACATCAACCATCTATATGAGGTGAGTAGTTAATCATCCACATGAACAATTATTGGGTCTCTCTATTCAACATCATCTTTGAGGGGAAGCAGGTCTTAGATTTAGGGGACATTATCATAGGTTTAATGTATCTTGAATAATTTCAATAGAGTTTGAGCTGGGATAACTTATACATATGTCGTACTTGGTCAATACCATGTCTACACCATCCTTAATGGTTTCAAACAAAGTCCCTAGTACATTTAGATACTTTCTAAGCTATACATTCATCTCTACATGCATTGCATCTTAAATAACATTTTAAAACCATCACTAATGGATACATGTGACCATTTCAAGTTTATTGAGTTTAAAACCACATCTTATACAAAACAAAATGCGTACTCAACTTGACCAAAATATTTAAGAATTTAACATGTACATACATTGTAGGTCCATCATCCTAATTTTGTATCTTACCATCCCAATTACATAGTAAGGTATAAAACTCTATAATATTGATAAGCATCAAGTGTTGTCTAGCTTATTTTTGAGCTTGCAATTGTTGTATCCATGGTGTGGCTAGGACTAGTCCCATGTCAAAGACACACTCTTCATATAATGTGGGAATGGATGGAGTGGTTGATGCTTGTCCCATGTGTGATGGAGGGGTAGATGAAGGAGGTACACAAAAGGGAGAATTAACTATATTTTTGGAAGAGATCTTAATTTTAGGCAAAATTTGAATAATGTATTTGAATACATTAAGGGAATCAAAATTGAATAATTGTAACAATCGAAGACTCTTGTTAGACTTTCAATTGGGCCCTCAAAATGCACCTATTGAATTAGATGCACTACGTGACCTTGGAGGAAAGTTAAGAGATTTTATTCAACACTTTTAATGAATGTTTTTGGGACAATCCAAGGCATTATTCACATGTATTGGGATCCATTAGATAGCCTTCTTGAAATAGATACCAAAGAGATACATTGTTACACCAATGCTTAATTGTTATTTCTACTTACACAAGATTATATATACTAAATAGTCCAATTCAACAGGTTTGACACTTAAAAAAATTAGTTTAAAATTTATAAATAAAGGGGTCTAGTCAAAGATATCAAATAAACAAAAAGAGGGTAAGATAGGATTTTAGGCAAGTAGGATAATATCAAAAATAAACACAAAATTTAAGGTCAAGTATCATTTTAGGCAAGTAAGGTGGTAAGGTATATCCTTGCATACTAAGGGAAAGACACCAATATCTATGCATGTTTTAATTGTTGAACAAGGATTGTCTTAACATGTGTTCTATTGACAAAACATATTGATGTATATAAATATTAAAGTGCACCAAAAGTTGAACATGTAATATCTAATACTTATTCAATATTTATTCTATAAATGAAAGTAACCAATCACATCTTGACAAGTAAGAGTCAAGTATTGATACTCTAATGAACAATGATTGGTACACTAAAGGTTAGGTTTTGATCATAGGTTTAAAAAATGCATTTTATCACCTCTCGTGATAAAATCAATTATATTGTCAAATGTGTAATGTGTTAGACCTTGAAACCTTAGTTATAAGTAATTAACATGACATATTGAAATGGGTAATTTTTTTGAAGTCTAATGCGATGTTATGGCACTTTAATTCATTGTCCAAAACTAATGGGACCTTTCCCCTATAAGAAACACAAAATTTGACATTTCTCCTATAAGGATGAATGGCTAATGGGAAATTTCCCCTATAAAAAACATGAAATTTGTTTGTTTCATTTTATGTCAAATAAATGTGTACACATTATATAACGTGTAGGAATTATTTGAATTTGAATTTAAAATCGAGGCTTTAGGCTCAAAAATGGCTTGGATTTCTGAGCCAAAGGCTTGGGGCTTGCATCTATAGTCGAGACTAAGAGTTTTAGGAAAAACCAACAAATTTCAACTTCAATCGTCAAATATACTATGGATTTCAACATCAAAATTCAAAAAATTATTACCGTTATGACTAGCACATTGTCCTCTTTCTAAATGTACTATCTATATATTTTTTGGGCTAATTTAGGGGTTCAAACTATATTTATTTCTAAAAACACCATTTTTAGGCCACTACATGCCTCACCCATACATGCCTATTCATGTTTATCTAATTTTTCTTTCATTGATCCAAATGCAAAACAAATTATATGGTAACAAACTAGGCCTAATTATACACACATTAAAAAAAAATCAATTTTCATTTTTTTTTGAGGTAGTTAGGGTGGGTTACACGGATGGCAATCCATTTTTTGTGAGTTTTTAGGATATAATTAATTGTAAAATTAATAAAAAAATATTCATAAAAAAATAAAATAAAATATATTAACACACTAGAAAATCTAATCTAAATATTCACCAAAGTGTTTCTAACAATATTAAATGATGATCAAAAAATGGTGGGTCGCACGAAATGGTACAATTCAATTTTTCTTAAAAAAATAGGAGGTCCTCTTCAAATTTTAGATGTTTGACCTATTTATACTTAACCATTTTAAAATATATATATATATATATATATATATATATTTGGAAACTAGACTTGAAATGATACAATTCATATTTTTATACCATCTTCAAATTTTGAGTGTAGTCATCTCTAATTATCTATATAAGTTCACATTTATGAAATTTCATAAAAATCATGTCCATGAGTACACCCTTTTTTTATCCCCCAAGTTGGTTCACTTACCCAATTAGGTCCCTTATATTCCAAAATGTGACATGACATCGTAATAATTTATGACTAGAGTAAATAGGGATAATTTAGGGCACATTTAGGCATGACCAACCCAATTGAATTTGAATTCAAGTCAAATTGGTGTGTATGGGTAAACATAGGTTGCATTGGTGAACCATGCACACGCAACCACCCCTTCATGCTAATTTTACTTTATATTAGGTCCCTTATAGGTCATAAATAACACACAAATGCCAAACTCACTTATGAAATAGGTAAATGCAAACAATTTTAGGCACATTTATGCATTACCACCCCATTTCTCTTCAAATTCAAACAAAAATGTATGATTGTGGAAAAGTAAGTTGCATTGTGACCCTTGAACATTTTATCATCAATTTATGTTGATTTTACTTGTAATTAACTCCATTATTTCCAAAAGTGACACAACAACACCATATCCACTTATGAACATGGAAATGCAAATAATTTCTGGCATATGTATATGTGATTATCGTAATTCATTTTGAATTCAAGTCAAAGTGGTGTGATTGGGGCAAAATAGGTCACATTAATGACTTGTGCACACCAAAACACCACTTTTTTTAATTTTTATTTGCAATTTGAGGATTTATAGGCCAAAATAAACATAACACCACATCCACTTGCAATGAGGGAAAATACAAACAATTTGGGACACATTCATGCATGATCAACTCAATTCACTTCAAATTGAGGCAAAATTGGTGTGACTGGGACAATGTAGGTCCCATTGGTAATAAACACAAAATTAACAACTCCTTTTTGATGATTTTACTTATAATTAGGTCCCTTATAAGCTAAAAGTAACATAACAACACCATATCCATGTGACTAGGGCAAATACAGATAATTTTGGGCACATTTGTGTATGATCACCCCAATCTACTTTGAATCTAGGGAAACATGGTGTAATTTGGAAAACATAAGCTTCATTGGTGACTTTCACACACCTATCCACCCCTTTATGTTGATTTTAATTTTGATTAAGTCCCTTATAGGCCAAAAGTGACATAAAAACACTATATCCACTTGTGACTAGGAAAATGGGGAAAATTTTGGACATATTAGTGCATGATCACCCTACTAATTCACTTTGAATTTAGGCCAAATTTGTGTGAGTAGGGTAACATAGGTTTCATTTTTGTGTGTTTAGGTCACCAATGCAATTAAGTTTTTCAAATTCCAAAATCCACACAACATCATTGTATCCACTTGTGACCAAGACAAATGCAAATAATTTGGTCCACATATATGTGTGATCACCCAAATTTGCTTTGAAATCAAGACAACATGGTATGATTAGGATACCATGGATTGGATTGATGACCCACACATATATAACCACCCCTTTATGTTGTTATTACTTTAAATTATGTGGATTATAAGCCAAAAACAACACAACAACACTATATTGATTCTTATTTGAACTAAGGGGATGTGATATTTCTGAAGTGTGCCTCAACAATCAGTACAAGACATCAACCCTATATCTATATGGTACTACACCATAGGTAATATTCCTCTATCATGTCACATGTATCCTCTATCATGTCACATGTATACATGAGATACACATACATGAGATTAGTTGTGTGTGAGTGTTGATCCATGGTTATTGTCTTAAGATAGGATAAGGGTTAGGATATATAGTTATAATTAATGGTATCACAATATTCAATGGGACCACCATACCAATGCAACCCATACATAATGAATCCCATTCAATGATATCCAGTAATCAAAATAAATTATTGTATCAATAGGGTAGAAATTATCCATAACATCATGTTACCCACACCCATTCCATTATCTATCACATCAACATCATGTTACATATAGAGATGGCATCGATCTATTCTATGATATGGATATGTAATGCATCACACAAATAATTCATCCCATGTTGGGAATTGTGCACATGGTGTCACTTTGTCATACCATACACATTATGTATGTAATGTAGTAGCATTGATCATTGATAGACTTGTTTAATCATTGATAGACTCTTTCAATAGATGGAGTGAACTAGATATATTTGATAACATTGAAATGCCTTGGACCCTATTACTATTCACTATATATATATCTAAATCCATATGTGGGTGGGGGTGCCACTATATATTGTGTCAATCACATCAAATATTGTGCCAATGCCAATGAAAATATATATCTATATAGTGGGTGGTGGTCTCGTGATTATGTCTTTTTTCATTGACAAAATATGGTGCCACCATATCATTCATTAATATTTGGTACAATCAAATGATTTGATCATATTATGTATGTAATATGATTCACATTGATTCATTTACTTAGAGGGGACCTACCCTATATAGATATGGGATATGGGATTAATTCATTGTGGCCATGTCCATATTTGATAAAGTAGGATAGAGTAGTTGGTTAAATTGTTAGTCTCATGACTTGAAGAGTGCGAGTTCAAACCTTGTGCACCCCTCACCCTCCTTAGATATAGATAGTGATATGTAGGTCACCATATATAGATAGGGGCCCTTAATTAATATAATAAATCAATCTATCCTTCATATATAGATAGGGATATTTGTCCTCCCTAATATAGATAGGGGTGCTTGTGTGCCCATATATACATAGGGGCCCTAGATTGGTTTATAAATTGAGTGATTGATATATAAAACTAATGGTGCCCATGCCCCTTTAATTAATTGATGTCAAAAATATAACATTAATCATCAATGATTGATGTGTGGATAATTCCATTATGCCCTTATATCTATTTATGATATGGATAAGGCACATATAATACAATGGGCACATTGGTGGGTGGTGGTTGTCCCATATACATACACACACCTTCACATGCACGCATGCACATGCGTGCGCATGTGTGCACACACACACACATAAGGGGCACCCCTACATATAGATTAAACATCTATAGTTGAGGTCAAATGAGAAGCCCCATAATAGATTAAGGGCCCTCAATTGATGATTGACCATATATATCTAACTAGCAAGGACACCACATAGGGTTTGGGGGAGTGGGGGGATTATTTGACATATCTATATCTAAAGGAAATCAAGGGCCCCACATTCTACTGAATGATGAAAAAGTTTCCATACTATTTTTATATGACATATATAATATATTGATTAATTGAGGGATGAGACCATACTCAATTGATCCCTTGAATTGAGGGACAATAATTGATAGATAAGGGTGATTGTGTGATTGATGAATGATTAATGTGCACCCATACCCATTTTAAAGAGTCAAGGAGTTTTTAGGTTTTATTGTATTATATTACATAAATTTAATAAATTATATTTATTGTTGTAATAAATTTTGGAAGAACACCAATGATTGTTGAGAAGAACACCAGTGACTATCAGGAATCACAAGGAAGTGACACATAGATCCTTCATTCGATGTGGAGTTCATAGATAGCACCCAGTTTCTCCATGCCTCTATAAAAATAAGGGAGGGGATAAATAGATTTAGATTCAAAAGAGGGGGTTCAAGGTAGGGAAAATTTTAGTGGCCTATATTAAAAAAACTTGGAGGTCACTAGGTGATTGTTTCACAGTGGTGGCAAATCATGTTGGAAGGCATATAATAATGTAGGAAAATTATGAGGTGGCATATGGTGACTATAATTTGATCAGGAACAACATCATAGGCTCCAGTAGAAATAATACTATATAATCATCTAACTACACTATATAGTCACCAAATTACATGATACAACTACTTGATTACACAAACTATCCATCTAACTTCATAATGTTAGATGAAGTCGCTTAATTGCATGATGTAGTCATATGACTACATGTGCAATCATCTAACTACAACATTGAGTCATTTGACTGTAGGATGTAGTTACCCAATTGCATCATCTAATCATCCATCTGCATGTTGTAGATGACCACGTGCATTGGACACCCCCCTCCAATTTCCCATACCATGTGTTTTTGGAAGGTTAATTAGTTCTTTGGTCTATAATTTAATGGTTTTGATCTCTTGAGTCTCTTAAATTTTGAGATCATTCCAAATGTCTTAATCATGTTGACCTATGACCATAGAAGGTTCCTCACCAAAAGGAATATCATTATAATGCTCTGAGCATCTATGCTTCCAATTATTTGAGATTAGGCCACATGTCTTGATTGCATTAACTCACCACTATGGGACCTACCCAACACAACAAATAGATTTGAAGGGCCATTTCAATGAGGACTTGATAAGTGTCACTATCCAAGAAGGTATGGCCGAAACATAAAAGATAATGATAAAAAACACAACAAAGAGATAAGTCTATGAATGGATTACATTTGTCTCAAAATTAATGACTAGACACAAATAATTAATGAAATATCACCACTTGGCAAGTAAGGGGCACCTGTCAAAGCTGACTAGCACAATCAAATTGAGATGAGCATTAAAAGTAAAAGTTTGTTATCTGCATTAAAGGTGCATGAATACATTCAATACTCAATCTTGTAATTAATATATATAAAATTTTCATTAATAAGAATTCACTTTTCTATTTCTCTTTTGATTAAAAAATTACATTCTTAGTATTGCCAACATCGAGTGAGCCCTAAATTTATTCATCCATTAAGCACATAGTGAACTAGTATAGGACCTCATAGGACTTACATAAATCAAATGAGAATAATGGCCTCTTCATCAAAATAAGGTAATCCCTTAATCCCCTCCCCATACTCATTTGCGGGATTGACTGAATACACAGATACAATATTCGATAAAAATACCATGAACTTTAAATTCCCAAATTAATATACTCTCTAGGAAGAGGTTGAATCAATCCAGTCATATTCCATAGAAGATGAACTCTTTCTAGAGGCCAAATAATATATAGATGATTTACTACCAATTAAAGAGTAAATTCTCCACTAAGTTATGGCTAAACCTGAGGTAATGTTGTGCATTGACCTCTTAAAAGTTTTATTTATCAATGGAACCATTATTAGGGACATCATGCATGTAAGGAAATTCAAGACCACCTATGCTTACATCTTAGGAAGGGAATTCAAAATATATCTTAGGCTTCCCTACCCTAAGACCACCTACAATCATGTTTTAGCCAATGTTTGTCTTGAGCATAACACTGTAGATAGAAAGTTGAAGCAATGACTTGAAAATAGACAGAGTCTAAATCCAAAGGGGACAATATCCTCCAATTATATCATTAAATTTAGACTAGGAGTTACAATAGAAATGTCATTTTTGAATAGGTTATATGGTTTTCTGAGTATTTCTTATGTATAAGTTGAATGGGTTATACTACAGTATATACTCCTAAAAACTAACAAGTTGGTAGTGCCTAGGGAGATCATAAGTGCATAATTAAAGGCACATATAATTTAACCTAATTGGTGGCCTAAGGAAAACAATTTATACATGATGTCTTACTTGTTGGATATGGTAATTACCACCATTTATGATCTTTATGGTTAGGAATGGAAACCATTAATTGAATATTTGGGAAATGGGGTCAGAGAGTATTTATCTTTTATGTTCATTTATAGGTACATAAACAAGATCAAAAGAATAAGAAATGGGGTATATCCTCACACATATAAAACAATGCAGGGTACCCCAATGCCCAGATTATCAAAAAATATAACATGAACCCTTATAAAAATGGGAGATTATTGGTTATATCTAGATGTAACTATCATTCAAGTGGAGGGTAACATGACTACTCCTTTACTATTGCCATACCATGTTCTAGATCATATTACAAAACAAGAAATAGCCTATCAAATCTTCAATAGTATTGATGAATAATAAGGTTAGATACATTTGGCCTACTACTAAGACTCCTTTCATCATTAGACAACACCAATATCTAACCAAGTCACATTTCATTTCAGTTGTTAAGGTTATAATGTAGTACAACTTACACCTTACACCATTTAGTGAATAGGACCCCAGGAAGAAAATAAAGGGGTATTTCAAAATTAAATTGGAAAAGGAGAAAGTTCATATCTTGTATAATCACCAGGCATATGATCATGATTATATTTTCTTAAATGCCTTAGATGATTTGGAAGTTTGGATAAATATTAAATATAATAAAATGTCTATGATACTTTCTTTTGCCCTAAAATATAACCTAGAACCAACATAAGAAGAGGCCCAAAATGCATGGAGTCAACAATGGCCTCCAGTTCCACCATAGGGCTCTTAACCATCAAATCAAACTCTTTCCCCTTCAGTAGAAGCTATAGAAGTGTAACTATATCAACCTAGAATTTATAGTAAATAAAATCCTTAGCTTAAGAGGGATATTTTGAGAGGATTACCTAGTCCTCAAGTCCCTTCTACTTCAACAACTTTATATGAATAGGTTTTGACCACAACAACTAAGGGAGAGGCCAGTTGTTTCCTTAGTTAATAAAAAAAAGATAGTTTTGTGATGACTCCTTTACGTCCTCTTAATAAAATCACTTGAGTGAGCCTCCCTAAATTCTTGAAAACAAATTTCACTTCAATTCCAACAACCTTTGATTCTCTCCACTCTTTTAAGTCCCCTCAGGGAAGCCTTATGCCTTTCACACCTTCCACTTCATCATCTATAGCTCCACCTCATACCATAGTTTTTTCCACAACCCCTCTACCATCTGATCCACATTCCACTCCCCCTATATTCACATACCAAATAAAAAACAAGGACTCCCCTACTCCTTTCCAAGATAAAAAACTAAAAAAGAGACCATCACTTAGTCTCCCTATTACAAAAGAAGCTACCGAGGAAGAGGAAAAGTAGGCATAGTCTAAAATGAAGTTGAGAGAAAAAATGAACCATAACAACTGATATCCTTGTTTGATTGTCCTTTAGAGGAAGAAGACTATGAAATGGGCCTACCACAACTAGATGATGAAGAAGCTAAGTTAGAGAAAGTTAAAGATTTGATTCTGGGTAAAAGGAGGAAATACCTTAGTCAAACTCACACTAGAACAAAGTTAGGAAATTGATGAGGTAGGCTCTTCTATTATTTTTTTAGTGCCTAACGTATAAATGTCAATTTAAGTTTACATTCAGTAATGCCTAGTATTATATCATCTAGTTCTATTGATACTAGTATAGATTCATATATTCTTTCTTCACTAATACTAATAAGGACTCCTAAGGCAGTCTAGTTTGAGAATTTAGTTATGGTTTCTATTTTTAATAAGCCACTAAATCTTAGGAAAAGGTTAAACCAAATAGATATTGTAATTCCCCATCCATTTTCATTGTCAAAATTAATCATGCCTATGGAGATAACCTCAGGTTTAACTAGATTTTTGGTCGAGGTGACACCTAGGAAAGAATCCTCTATGTGGGAAGTGGTTGGATAGAAACTCACCTAAATCCCTATTCAAATAAGTGCCTCACTTACAACCATTATGATCACATCCCTTCCAATAACCTCTTAATATTCTACATCTTTAAAACTTGTTTAAGAAGAAGAAATAGAAGAAATTATAGTTCCTCAATGGGTAAGGGAGATGCAGAGTGTCAGAGATGAAAGACTAAATCTAGTTTAATAGAGCTACCCATAGTCTCCACTCAGTTTGACAAAAACAATGGGACTATACAGATAGTGAGGAAGAGGAAGATGGTAAATATAATAACAAAAAGAGATGTAGAATTTGAAAAAAGAGAAAACTTGTTCTCTTTATCAAAAAATCCAAAAATAAATCCTAATGATCCTCTAGAATTAATTGAGGATTTCAACACTTTTGTTGATTCCACTAGAGTGGTGATGAAGGAGATGCACCAAAGTACTAAGGAAGATTTGAAAAGGTGGAAGCATATATCAATTACATAGGCTCCTTAAGAAGTGATTTTTGATGTACAGACTATAGCTACAAAGTTGTATCATATTTTGTTCAATATCAGAATGTCTAGGGTAGGTAGTTAGGCCCACAGAGTAGATATTGTCACATTGTGGAACAAAATTAAAGATAAATAAATAAGATTATATTTCTTGGTCTAGTGCTCTAGGATTAGTGATTTTTATCATCTTTATGTAATGGCCAACATAGATGCTTCTTGGTTTTTAAACTATGTTATTGCCAAGAGGAATGTCTCCCTAAATTGGCATAAACAAATGAAGAAGTTGATGAGTCTTTTTATTAGTCTTGAAAGTGAGGCACTGCAAATTATAGGAGATATGATAGTAACCAAGGTGATCACCCAAACAAGAGAGCTGGTTAATAGACCCAATTTTGAAAACCTTCTCCACTCAGTTTCTAAAAACATTAGACAAGAAGTATGTATAAAACCAATGAATAGGTATTATAGTTGGTTAGTTTTTCCAAAGACAGATTAATGAGAGTCGAGGATTTAATATCCGAGTTCGAGAACTTAGAGTAGATCAAGAAATATTAATGACTGAGGTAGTCATAATTTTGAAGCCTTCCTTACTAAATTTTGAAGTCATAGATAAAAAATTTGATGCAACTTATACACTGGGTGAAGTGATAAGGGCTAAAAAAGTAGCTTCTAGGTCTACAACATGCAAACAACTTGTTGTTAGTACCCCTTAGCTTCACAAAGATCTTAGTTATTATCATAGTTACAACTACATTATCTTCATCAACTAATATAGTTAATAGCATTGCATTAGCACTCTAATTTTAGAATGATTATGTATCTAAATGGTTATTAACAAGGTAGGACTTTAGTTTCCAATCTATTTATCATACATGCATATTGTATTTTTAGTTGGGAATTATATTCTACTTGTTATCATTATACATGCATATTTGCATGATTTTGAACGAAAGGTTCTATTTTTAAACTTGTAATTTTAGGTGAAACTTGAAGAGATGAGACCTTTCCCATCCCAATCTTATAGATACATGTAACCTCCCAGTCTCAAAGGGAGGAGAATTTTGGCTATTTATATTAATAGAAAATTCAAATAAGTTTTGCTTGACTTGATATTTAAGTGAAAATCTTAATTTTTTTCCAATTCTCTAGATTTTTTGAGGCATTACATTATTTTGGTATATTTTCACTTTAATTTTATATGAGATATCTATTTTAAATATAGTCTTTCACTTTTATTTATAGTTTATTTGAATATCTTTTGCATGCTTATCATAATCCTCTTGTAGATGTGCAACATCAATTTGATAATTAGGCAACCATTGATTTTTGCATGTTTGAGTATATTGTGTTTTGGTTTCCTTTGACTCTCTAATGTATTTGATTGCTTGTGTGCTATAACATCTTGAAACAAGTCTTGGTTTAGATTCCTTATCTTATTTGAGTTTAAATACTACCCTTGAAAGGCTTTATGCCTAGATTTTCTACATGCCTCCTTTTCTACCTTACTTTTCCCTCTTTTTGAAATTTATTTAAAATCATGCCCACCTTAGTTAGATTCATCATCCTTCTAACCACTCCAAGTAGATCTAGGTTCCCCCATAGTCAGTTCATCCATGGTAAACAATCTATTTCTCTCACCACTATTCCACCAATAGGTTGTTATAAAATTGAATACCCTGTAACTCATACCTTAGAATTCTGAGTCTGTTCACCAATCCTAACAGGTTAGAGGTAAACTTATAGGATTTTTTTGGGTGTCTATAAAACCCACATCAACAAGGCTCAACTTATCTCAAATCACATCACCTATTATCCCAATTGACTAATTAGCTCGACATGTGATGACATTGAGGCTAATTGTGCCCAAAATCACATTTTATATTCAAAAATAGGTTCAATGAGCACAAATCAAACTCAATTTCCTTCATTATTAGACCCTATACCATAAACCATATACCTTAAACCCTAATCCCTAAACCCTAAAGTGTAAAATCTTTAAACCCTAAAACAATCATTTTAGCCCTAATTAACATCATTTAGACTAAAATTAGGTTCACAAGTCTCAATCCAGCCAAAATCACATCACTAATTGCCCTAATTGACTAATTAGCTCAATCTATGATGACATGGGGGTAAATCAAGCCCAAAATCATGATTTATTGTCACAAATTAGTTAAATAAGCTTAAATTATCCCCTATTGACTTTGAAATTGGACCCTATATCCTAAACCCTAAACCTTAAACCATAAGCCTTAAACCATAAGCCCTAAACCTTAAACCCTAAATCTTAAAACCTAAACCCTAAACTAATTGATTTATCCCAAATTAACATCTTTTAGGGTAAAATTTAGGTTGATGGGGCTCAATTTAGTGTAAATTACATCATTGATTTCCCCAATTGACTAATTGGTTCAATTTGTGATGACATTGGGGCTAATTGAGCCCAAAATCACATTCTATAGTCACAAATATGTTAAATGAGCTCAATTTGGCCCTAATTACCTTCATGATTGGACCTTATACCCTAAAACTTAAACCTCATATGCTATTCCCTAAGCCCTAAACCCTAAACCCTAATCCCTAAATCATAAACCCTAAAGCCTAAGCCAATTGATTTAGTCCTAATTAACATCCTTTAGAGTAATAATTATTTTCATAGGGCTTAATTTGTCCCAAATCACATCACTTATTGCCCCAATTGACTAAGTGGCTCAAACTATGATGGCAATGGGCTAATTGTGCCCAAAATCACATTCTATAGTCACAAGTAGATTCAATGAGATCAAATTGGTCGTAAATGTTTTTTTGATTAGACCCTATACCCTAAAACATATACATTAAACCTTATGACCTAAACCTCAAACCCTAAACCCTAAATCATAAACTCTTTAAACTTTAAACCTATCATTTTAGCCCCAATTAACATCATTTATACTAAGAATTAGGTTCATAGGGAACAATTTAGCATAAATCACATCATTAATTGACTCAATTGACTAATGCTTAACTTTATCATAATATAGTTAAAATATCCATGATATATAGAATGAAATAATTATTGCATTTATTTTATTTTTTTGGATTGATGTTATAATTATACCCCATAAATATAAATCATGTTGTCTATGCCTTTGTGCATTATATGGTTCTTTTATGCATTAAGGGCTTGTCGATGCATTTTTCCCAGAGTGTATTCTTCAATGGGTGTAAAGTGAATAGGGTATGATCAACTTGTGGAACTTTTTGAAAGACATTATCATACTATTCTATCATACCTACATCCCTTCATGCATACTTCATACCTCCTATGATGTCTCAAGATCTTTAAACCCTAAAATATGGCTAAATTTGAAACCTTAGAATTTAACTAAGTCTTAAATATAATAAGATGTTCTAAAACCTAAAATTTGTGTTATAGCTCCTAGAGGTCCAAAATCACTCTCAAACATATTTAAAGTATACAAATAAAATATGACATAAAATATAAGTTTACATATGTAAACTTATACATAAATGTTTATTTTATTTATATACTATACATGCCAATGTAATAGTAAATTATTTTGTGTACTCACTTTTATAACATCAATACTACATACATAATTTTAAAGACTAAAATCATGTATGCTAATAGTAAAATATTCTATGTATGCATTAATTTTGTGTACATGGTAAATATGAAGACATAGTTATACTATTTGACATTTGAAACACATGTCTCAAGGCTTGGGAATGGCTTGTATTCTCGAGCCTGAGGTATGGACATGCAAACACATAGCCAAATTCATGTTTTTGACTAAAAACAATAAAATGAAACTTTGGCCATGCTAAACAATCTAAAATTTATCAAACTTTTTCTTTAAAATATGACTACGACATTGACTACCCTCTCCTCTTTCTTAAGATATAATTTTTAAATATTTTTACTACTTTAATGTTGTTATCTATATTTATTTCTATGTATGTCTTTTTATAATGCTATATACTAAAAATATACATGTTCATATTTGTTTATGTATCTTTTGATTCATTTATTCAATCCAGAAAAAAATTATATGGTTGCAAACTAGACCTAATTCTATACACATTAAAAAAACCCAATTTTTTATATTTTTTGAGGTAGTTATGGCGACCACATAGTCAACTATACATTATTAATCATATTTTAGGATCTATTGACTTATGAAATTAGTAAAAAAATAAATATTCATTAATTAATTTAAAAAATATAGGCTGCAAACAAGATGATCTTATCTAACTTTCCACAAAAGGGTTTAAAAAAACTAAATGGTGTTTAAAAATGTGATGAGCATTCTATATAGCCCACTATATCTCATATAAACTATCCATAAGTGTTGTCTCTTGGTTATATATTTTATTACATTTAATAATTAAGGTCTCACCTAAATAGGAAATGAGTGCGATTATCTTTTGTTTGTATGTGATACAATGTTGATTCTCTATCTTGTTATTTGTGTCTAACTTGGATGAAATGAGTGCAGTTTTATATACAAAGATACATCTCTATAGCAGGATTGTTTTGAGAAGTCATTAATAGTTTTGGCAATAGTTTTGAAGACTAAACATATAACACAATGAGCTATAATGATCCTTAGTCAAGCTGAGAAGATCTATAAATCTGAAGACATTTTGTTAAAGCTCTAAAGATCCATCTAAGTACTTCTGAAGATGTTCCAACAAAGCTCCAAATACCTTTTCAGTTGTGCTCTGAATATGCCTAGTTGTGCTCCAAGGATGCCCAATTATACTCTGTAGATAAATATAACAACTCCAAAGATATCTACTATACATATATATATATTTTCCCTCATTTTATATCTTCTTTTAGACATTACTATTCATAGTAATAGTCTCAAATGATCAAGATATAAATGTATTTATATTTTATAAATCTGAACATAATATTTTTAGATATATGTTGGTTATACTCGATCTATTGTTAGTTGAATCAATTCCAAAGCCTCCTATAAGTGTGGGATCTGATTCTTAGATCCTCTATTTATAATAAGTGGATTTGGCTATTTAGATTTCCAAATCTTATATTCTAAGAATATTTGTTGAGATGGGCTTTAAGTACATGTCTCCTTCTCATTCCAAAAGAATAAAAAAATAGGCAATAGAGAGAAGAAACATTCAAGTGTAATTTTACAGTAGAATTCATAGCATCTATATATGTTCCTTTTGATAATGAATTATTAATAAATTTCAGCATTAAATTACATATCTAAGTAAAATATAATCATGTTTTAAGGAAGAAGCAAGGGCCCACTTCTCTCCAAATATTAATACAATTGGTATTTATAGTTTAAAAGTGTATTTCTTTTGATATAGGTATATTTCATTTTACTGCAAGTATGATTTCCATTTTAACACATAGTGTGTTTATTTTAATACAAGTGTGCTTTCATTAAATTCAAAGTTTTCTTTCAATTTAATGCAAGTGAATTTCCTTTTTTAAAAGTGTGTCTTTCAATTATCATAAGAGCAAAGTTAATAGGAAAGTCTTTTGACTAATCTCCATATTCAGAATCTTTTAGGAAGTAGTCTAGGTGATAATAGACAATCAACATTCTCACATTCTAAAATACAACACTATCTTACCTAGCTGGGCAAGTCAAGTGAGGACATTGTAGTGTCTTATGTCATATGTTTAAGTTCTAGATGTTGATAGTGTGAACCATATAATCCTTTTAATAGGGAATGATATAGGGGATATTTAGTTAGAAAAACTTTCTAGATTTACCTTTTTCTACAACATAGGATTAGAATCTTGTTTGATACTTTAGGATTTTGACATCAACAACAAATTAAACACCCCATAAAAAATGAAATATTAACTCAAATATCTAACATATCATTTCATATAGCCTTGGACACTAGCCCTATTAGAAAATGACACCAATCTATTGATTGGTTAAACGAAAGGTATAATGACAATCTATCATTTTTGGTGCCATTGATGAGGACTCTTAATTCATAAGTGTTAGTGAGATCCTATATTAGAGTTATACAAAATAAATTAAAAAACAATCATATATCCCAAAAACACAAAAAACAATCAAGGAGTCCTTAGATTTATGAAGGATAGTTTATCTCTAAAGACTAAATAAAACTAGAAGAAGAAAGGATTATATCCTTGTTAAAAAGATTAGGAAGTAAAATAAAGGTAATTGAAAGACGTATATAAATTTTTTATGATTATTCTCTTGAAAAAGGTTTATCCTCATAAATAGATCCTATAAGAAGATTTATATTCAGGTCCTCTTCTCTCACAAGAAGAATTGATCCTGAGAATCCCCTTTCTAGAACAATCAAATTTGATCCACAAGTTCTACAAGAAGAAGATGTAATCACCAACAAAAATTCTCCTCCTAAACCAATAGACCATAGGTTGAGAACATAAGAAGAGAACTTGGATTGGATTTATAACCAAAGTTGGGAAGAAAATATGGGAGATGATGTTACACATGTAGAAAACCTTGATAGGAAGCCTCAAAATAATAGAACCTTTTCCTATCTAATCAGCTTGGGTCTTGATGACAACCTCCATGAAAAATATCTCACCATTTATTTTACATAATTTTAGAGGTAAATCCTCATAGGATCCATATCAATTACTCTTTGAATTTTAGGTTCTCTTCCAAATATATGACTATGTCACTAATAATCAGAAGTTGAAGTTATTCCCATCTACTCTTAAGATGTAGCCATGAGATGGTTCATGTGATTTGAGGGAGATTATATAAGTATTTGGGAAGAAATGAAAACTACATTTCTTGATAAATATCAGGATTATTTTAGAGTCAGAGAATGAAAGGAAGATTTTATCAAGATCAAATAAAATGAATATGAAACCTTTGAAGATTACCTTAATAGATTTATATTTACCCATAAATGAAGTGGTTACCAACTCATAGAGAAGGTCATCAAGGCAATATTTATTAAAGGCCTAGATGATGATTCACATGATGCTTTGAACCTAATGGGCAAGAGTGACATTAACAAGTTAACCTTTCATCATATTTCAACATTATGTACTAACTATTCTAGGATAAGACCTAGCATAAGGAAATCATGGTTAGGAAAATCACCTGAAGTTGGCCAATTTATGTAAGAATTTTATAATTTCAAAATATATATTCTAGTGCAATTAAAATACACATTATATGGTCTCAAATCAAAGGCTAATGCCACCAATGCTAAATAAGTGTCAATATATTGTCTTAGATGTAGGATTAAACATGAAGTAACAGATTGTCATTTAGATAAAATAGAGGTATGTGGTATTTGTGACTTAGACCATGACACCAAAAATCAAAATCATCTTCCTACTATGATAAAATATGTAAAACAAGTAGCAGATGTAGTTAAAGAAATGAGCTTTATCTAAAGACAAGGAAACTAGTACTCTCAACCTCAAAATCAATTTGGTCCAAGATTTTCCCCCAATCCATGGATGACACCATGGGATGGACAAGTCACACCAAAAATGTGGGGACCAACATCACAACCAAAACCATGGGGTACTCAGGAATGGATTCCAAAGATTGGGGTATGCCTCAAAATAATTCAAACCCTAAGAATAATAGTAAAACCAATAACCACATTGGATACAATAGTCACCACCTCAATGGCCAAATCAACAATGATATCATAATCACATGTAGAGAAGGTTTCCTCCACATTAGGCTTTGATGCCTTCACAACCTCAGCCATCATCAATTGAGAAGCATGTTAACCAACCATAATTACCTATCCAACTAGTGGTAATTCGTAAGAATAAGCAAAATACTCTTGTTTATGGAGCTGACTAAGAAAGTAGTGTTGCAAGTGGTTCAATTGAGTGTAATAATATTCATCTCAAGTTAGGAAAGATAATAAGAGACTCACCCATTACCATAACTAAAATTAACAATGATGAAAACATTCACAAGTCACCTGTAGTCCAATAACCAAATGAAAACAAGGTAGAATCCACCATAACTCTAATCACACTAACCACAATTCAAGATCCCCCTATTGCTCCATTTCTTGAGAGAATTAAAGAAGAAAAACCTAGGGAGGGTTCTAAATTGATGCAATGATTAAATGAGATGAAGATAGAAATTTTATTATTAAGAGATATTAAAAATATTCCTAAATTGAATCAAATAATTAAAGGATTGCACATCAATGCACCAGGTAGAAAGAAACAATATCCTAAAATAATCTAGGTAACTAGTAAAATTGTTGATTTACTAGTAGGAAACACAATTGTCCCTAAATATGGAGACTCGTGTAGTCCCGAGATGACTATGATAATTGGGAATAAATCCATAAAAAAATTTATTATAAATTTGGGTGTTGCCATCAACATAATGACTGTCAAAATAGTGGAATATATATCCCTGATAGGGCTTTAACCTACCACTATAATTTTGAAAATGGTAGATCAATCCATTGTTACACTTGAAGGAACCATAGAAAATGCTCCAGTCACCATAGAATCCTAGGAATACCCTATAGATTTCGTGATCCTTCAACCTAAACCCATGAAGGTAGGGAATCTAATTATTCTTGGAAGACTTTAGTTAGCTAAAATCACATGACACATTGACTGTAGATTTGGTAATATGAACATTTCTAATGAAAGACGCACTAAACAAATCTCCCTTTATCAACTTGTTAGACCTTTAATAGATATTTTTAAATAGATATGGGTGGATAAACTTAAACAAAATCAAAATAGTGTGTCTTTCTTAGACATGTCACACATAAAATAAACGTCCAAGAAAAAATAACAAAATATTTGGACCAAGATAGCCTAGCTCTAAATTCTAATAGCCTAATCCAAAGTCTGAAAGCCTAGTTCCGAATACTAATAGCTTAGCTTCGAAGACTGATAGCTTAGCTACGAATACTAAAAGCTTAGCTCCAAAAATAAACAATCATGAATGGGAATAATTTAGCTTCACTACTAAGAACCAAGACAATATCATAATACCCCCAAACATGTTATTTGGTCTGCAAGATATCCAACAAGCCATAGTTGACTCGGATCAAGAGGGGCATACTTCATTTTTAAATACTTTTCATTGTCTATTAACCAATCTGCTCTCCAAAAATGAAATATTTTACTAGGATGTGGTTACATTTCACATGTTAATACCACATCCATGTCCATTGAATGTTTTGATGAGCGAATACAAGTAGGTAAATTCCATCATTCCAAGTACTAAACAAATTATAATCCATCCCAATAAACTATTGAATATCAACATCTGGTTAACTGACTAACAATAAAGTTAAGTGTTTGATGTATTGGTATGATACATAAAATCCTTCACTTGAGATTACAGTTAAATGAAAGGAATATATCACAATGTTTTTACTCATCACATTTACACCAAAGCTATTAGACCAGTTAGATAATCACAACAAATAATTAACCCAACCTTAAAATAAATTATAAAAATAGAGATAAAATAACTATTGGAAGTTTGTTTCATTTATCCCATATATGATAGTCAATGGGTTTCACCTCTAGTCATTGTACCTAATAATAATGGAAAATGAAGAGTCTACATATATTACATAAAACTAAATAAAGCCACTATGAGAGATTACTTTCCTTTGCTTTTTATTGATCAAGTATTGACAAATTGGTAGGAAAGTAGTACTATTATTTCTTAGATGGGTTCAATAGATAAAATCAAATCAGAATAACCCCTGAAGATCATGATAAAACTACATTTCCCTGCCCCTAGGGAACATTTGCTTATATAGTCCATCTTTTTATATTGTGTAATGCACATGCTACCTTTTAGAGAGTAATGTTAGCCATATTTTTTGATCATACAAATGATTTTTTGGAAGTATACATGGATGAAATCAATGTCCATGGTAACATATTTGATGAATCCCCAAGCAATTTAGATAAAGTGCTCACCAGATGTGAAGAACACCAAGTATCCTTGAGTCATGAGAAGTGTGTAATGATCTTTGATGAAGGGATAGTCTTAGTAAATCATATCTATTCTCTAGGAATAAAAGTGGATCCAAAGAAGATTGACATAATTTATAGTCTCCCAATTCCTTAAACATAAACATATGTGAAAAAATTTCTCAGGCATGTATGATATTACAGAAGATTTATTGAAAACTTTAGAAAAATAGCTGCACCTATGTTTTCCTTGATAGCAAAATATAATGAATTTGTATGGAATAATGAGTATAAATAAGATTTTAAAACATAAAAAAAAATTAGGAATGCTCTAGTTTTGAAAGGACCTAATTGGGAACAACCTTTTCATATTTATACTGATGCTTCCAATAATGTACTAGGGGAAGTTCTAGGACAAAGAGATGAGGAAGTAAAAATGAATGCCATTTATTGTATCAGCAAGAATCTTATTTTTAAAGAGAAAAACTAGACTACCATGGAAAAATAATTTCTTTCTATTGTTTATGCCATAAACAAGTTTAGACATTACATTACTAGTTATCAGGTATTTATTTATATAGAACATTCAGCTATTAAGTACTTAATGAATAAACTAGTAGGATGTGGTATAATTGTTAAATAGCTATTGTTGTTGTAAGAATTTGACATTACCATTATAGACAAACCTAGAAATTATAATATTTTTCCAAAAATTTTGTTTAGATTGATCACTATACGTAAAAATGAACTCATGGAGGATTTTTTTCCAAATGAACAACGATTTTCTATATCTACATACTCCCAATGGTTTGCAGACATAGAAAATTACTTGAAAACATGGAAGTTTCCTCATTCTTTTAATAATAAATAAAGAAAATATTTGATTAGATTTAATTCTCATTTCAAATGGCTTAAAGGTGTGTTATTTAAAATTGGACATGATCATGTACTTCATAGGTGTGTTAGAGAAGATGAAGTATTTGACATTATAAGAGCATGCCATAGTGAACTAGGAGGACATTATTTAGCAAAAAGAACCATTTATAATATTCTTGGTGTAAGTTATTATTGGCCATCTCTTTATAAAAATGTAAAAAAGTTTGTATGACAATGTGATCCTTACCAAAGGATGGGTAAGCTTAATCTATCCTTAGAAATGTCTCTTCATCCTCAAATAGTTTTTTAACCATTTGAGAAATGGGGTTTGGATTTTATTGGACCAATAAACCTATCACCTCAAGGAAAAGAATATTTACTAGTATGTAATAATTATGTTACTAAGTGGGTTGAAGTTTAGGCACTCACCTTTGCTAGGGAGGAAATGGTTGGTGATTTCCTATATCATATGATCACATTGAGATTTGGAGATCCTAGATCTATTGTTTCTAATCAAGGGCCCCAATTAATGTCTAACATGATCAAGGGTTTTACATAACTTTACTAAATCAGTCACTATAAATCCTCACCATATCAACCCCAAGTTAATGGGCAAGTGGAGGTCATTAACTGAGAGTTTGAAAACATTCTAACCAAAATAATGAATAATAGTAGGAAAGATTGGGAAAATAAAGTACCTAAAGTAGTTTGAGAAACTAATACAACATGGAAGACTACCACATGATTATCTCCATATGAACTTGTTTTTGGAAAGAAACCTTTGTTACCAATAGAGTATGAACTATAGACACTGAAGACAACAAATGATATGGGAATTATTATTGATGAAACATAAAAGGAAAGAATCATGCAACTAAACTAAGAATGGAGGCACTCACTCAAACTAACATGATCTAGAAGCAATAAAAATAGTGTCATGATACTCGTATTAGAGAGAAACAATTTTAATAAGGTGATTGGTGCTCCTATTTGGTTCCAAATTTTAGCATTTCAAATGTAAGCTCAGGAGAAAATGGTTGGGGCCATACCCAATCAAAACTATAAAAAAAATGGCTTTGTCCAACTTCAACTAATTGATGGTGACCAAAGGAAACTTTTGATCAATGGTCATAGAATTAAAGTGTATAGGAGACCTCTTAGTAAGTTATAATTTATTAAATAGAATCAAGACCAATTTGACTTTATGGAAGAACCTGGTTCTTCCACTAAGGCCAAATAGTTTTTTAGCAGACATCCAATAAGGGGGAGTGCTAAAAAATAGCAAATTATGGTTTTCCTCCCTTCAATATATATATATGAAAGAAAAATATTGAAAAGTGAAAACTAGAAATGCCACTTTTCAGATGAAACCTCTGTAATAAACATGAACTATTATCTTATCAGTTAACTTATCTTCTAAACATTATTTATCCTTGTAGAACACATGGTAACTTTAGGAGATAAGCATGGATCCTTATAGTGGAAGTATAATTGTACTTCCTTCCCAATAAGTTATACATTTTCTATTTTATGTTTTGTATGTATGACCATTAGACAGATAATACTTCTAAGTATGGATAAGTTCCTTTGAAACCACATAGATGAGAAAGTACCATTTCCTAATTTTAAGACTTAATGTGGGGTTATTCTAAAGATATTTTCAAAAGATAAGTCCTAATGAAAAAATAATTACAAATATCACTTCAAGTACTACTAAGTATGATCTCTCATACCACATCATTGATGTTGACTTTAAAAAGTACTCCATTAAAACTTTGCTTGCTTTGAAGTACTTAGCCATCATTTTTCATATAATTTTGTGATACCCCATTGGTTTGATTCATTATTGCATCATTTCCCAACTTTCTTGCCCTAATTAGTACTCTGTGTGATTTTGAACTTAGTTTTGCATTGTGCAAGCAATTTTTTGAAAATATTGTGGACATCTACAAAGATGGGGGTTAAGAAGAAAAGTGAACTAGAGTCGGTAGGACTTTTGTTACAAGATGAATCTGTTAGGGTTATTTTTGAAACAATAAGATGGATCAATTTCTTGAAGATATTCTAGGGTTTTTAGGAGAACATTATTCATAAATTTTTAAAAAAAAATTATGAAGATCATTCTGTAGTCTGGGGTGAACATATTCTTATTTATTCCACTGTTATCAGTGAAATTTCATGGATTCCTGAAGAAGGCATGGTTATTACTGACAAATTGAGTTTTGTTGATCTAATTAAAATGTTCATTAATGATAATGAACCCCATTTTAAGTTGGCCAAAATTACACAAGGCATGGCCAAAGGAATAATTCGAGATAGTCTTCCACTTCTATGGCATAATGTAACCTATTGGGTCATGAAATACCTCACTTGTGATGGAAAGTTCATTATGATTGGTGGAGGCACTTATGACTTCTCATTCATTTAAATAAAATAGATACCCAACTTGAGTGCTAGGTAAACCTACATTATTTTCATCAATGTGATATCCATAATGTAGCTCAGAAACTAAAAAGGGGCACTGGGTCAATTAAACATCATGGTTTAATTATCTGATCCATCAACACCATTTTTTGAGAAACCAAAGGGTGAGAAAGCTTGGTCATCATTCCTATGAAAGTCATTCATAATTCTTGGTAAGAGATCACAACATCCTGTTTCTCCTCCCATGATAACAAAAATAGAAGAAGGTCCATCTTCGATACCTATGTCTCTGAAGATGTTGTGATGGAGGTCAAAAATGGAAATGACAGTTTCATTAAAAAAACCCTACTCCACCTATCAAACCCCAACGAATTCATCAATTTATTCTCTATGAGGAAGAAGAAATCAAGGTACAAACAACTAATTTTTTTGAGAGTTTAAGTTCTCTCATAGAAGTTATAGATGTTGAACAAATAGTTGAAAAAACACAAACCCTTGCATAAGAGATTGCAGCTAAAGAAGAAAGACCCTTACCTTCCATAGTTAACAAGGGTAAATATCCACTCATATAAGAAGTTTCATCTTATCCTCAACTTGTTCATAAAGATAAATATTTATAGCATGTTATGACCCTATCATAGCATGAAGAAACTATTCGGTAACAAGAAGTAGAGCTAGATTTTCTTAGATTGACCTTAAAAGGTAAGGACCAAACCATTTCTAGCTTAAAATGGTGATATAAATATTTTTTTTCCAAAGTTTGATCATAGGAAGTGATTATAATAGTATTTAATACTAAATAGACTTGAATTCATAATCAATTATTCTCACAATCTCATAAACTTAGCACTTTACAAAATTTCCTTAAAAATAAGGATGGTTAGATTGATAATCTAAAACACTCTATTACTAGTAAAGATCCTCAGATTTATCATCTAAAATACTCTATTTATAGTAAGGATGCATTTCTTTGTCAATAAAACTCTCGCATACATGAGTTAACAACTCAGAATGGTGTGTTACAAGCTGCCATACATGCTATGTAGAGGGAAACAAGAGAAATAACTGTACAGACTAAAGGACCCATAATAGTTATTCTTTCTTTTAATTTAACCCTTCATGAGATTATTTCATTATGGAATAAATTTGAGAATAATATTTAGAATTTGAAAGCAGAAAATGTTATAATCAAAATAGAGTCTTAGCAATAGTTGAAGCAGGCTCAAACTTCTATTTAGAATGTTTATAAAATTGCTGAGAAAATATTATCTTACAAAAAATCTTATTTTATATATGTTTTATTTCTTCATGAATAGTTTTATAAGTGGTAAATTAAATTTATTTCTCTTGGTTTCCCCCATGTCATTTAATATGAACACATGTTCATGGATGTCTTTCTTAAAAGTACTACAGAAAGACAAGATCAAATTTCTGAGTTTTATCTTTGTAACATGTTATTGGGACACCAGTCTAGATTTTTGGTTTATTTGCTTGTGGGATAAAAAAAATTACATGATTTTATTTATATTATGATAAATAAAACTACTTGGGATTAAGCACATAATCAATTCCTAAAACTGTAGAATACTACAGGCTTATGTAAAAGGCCCTAGTTTCCAAAATCTTGCATACTTCTTGATGCTTTCCAACCTTTATATCACATATACATGAAAAAAGTATCATGATTTGTTAAGAGAAAATGTAGAAGTCTTCTAAGATTTTGTCAACCAAAATTCTTCCAATTCTATCAATGCAAGTATGGATTGATGGGAAACTTTGTCTATTACATTGAAATGCAGGGAAGTCATGTCTCCCACTACCATTAGTTGGGGTCTCCATAGAGCTAGGGAACTTACTCAGATTATCACTTAGATCCTAGAAGGAGGATCAGATATCTATATTGGCATGAGATTTAGGCCACCTAATCTTATTTATCCCATGTCTCCTTGTCAAAACTGGCATAATCAGGCATAAATAAAATTTCAAGCATGGTTATATACTGTGGTAAGAGATTTGGGGTTTATAACTAGAAATCATTATGATTGGGGACATCATTTTAAAATTTATGATCTCATCCAACATTTGGAATTAGGACTCCTAGATTAAATAATAGTTATCCCCTAATTTTTAAGAGGACTTGCAAAAGGTAAAGTATACGGAAAAATGATGAGCATTTTATATAGCCCATTATATCTCACATAAACTATCCATAAGTGTTGCCTATTGGTTATATATTACATTACATTTAATAGTTAAAGTCTCATATAAGTAAGAAATGAGTGAAATTTTCATATTTAATATGTGAAACATTATTGATTCTCTATTTTGTTATTTGTGTCTAACTTGGATGAAATGAGTATAGTGTTGTATACAAAGATACATCTCTATAGTATGATTGTTTTGAGAAGTCATCAATAGTTATGGCATAGAACATAATGAGCTATAATGATCTTTAGTTGAGCTCTAAAGATCTGTACCTCTGAAGACATTTCTTAGAAGCTCCAAAGATCCATCCAGGTAGCTCTAAAGATGTTCTAATGAAGCTTCGAAGACCTTTCCAACTATTCTCTGAATATGCCTAGTAGCACTCCAAATATGTCCACTTGTACTCTAAAAATAAATATAGCAATGCCAAAGATATCTACTATAAATTTGTAGATTTTCCCTCATTAGATATCTTCTTTTAGACATTACTATTGATAGTAATAGTCTAAAATGATTTGGATATAAATGTGTTTCTATTTTATAAATCTAAATATAATCTTTTCAGATATATGTTGGTTATACTCAATCTATTGTTAATTGAATCAGTTCTAACACCTCCTATAATTTTGGGATATGACTCCTAGATCTTCTATTTAGAATAAGTAGATTTAACTATTTAGATCACCAAATTTTGTATTTTGAGAGTAGTCATTGAGATGTGTTTTAAGTACATGTTTCCTTCTCATTCCAAAAGAATTAAAAATAGGTAATAGAGAGAAAAAACATTCAAGTGTAATTTTATAGTAGAATTTATTGCATCTGTATATGTTCCTTTTGAGAATGAGGTATTAATAAATTTCACCATTACATTACATTACTAAGTAAAAGTTTATCCTATTTTGAGGAAGGAACAAGGGCCCACTTCTCTCTGAAGATTAAGACAATTGGTATTTATAGTTTATAGTTTAAAAGTGTATTTATTTTGATATAGGTATATTTAATTTTACATCAAGTGTGATTTCCATTTTAACGCAAAGTGTGTTTCTTTTAATGTCAGTGTGATTTCATTAAATACAAATATTTTTTCAATTCAATCAATTGATTTTCCTTTGTAAAAAGTGTGTTTTAATTCTCATAAGAGTAAAGTTAATATGAAAGTTTGTTGACTAATCTCCATATTCATAATCTATTAGGAAGCAATCTAGGTGACAATAGGTAATCAACATTCTCACATTATAAAATATAACACTATCCTGCTCAGCTAGGCAAGTTGAGTGAGGACACTATAGTGTCTTATGTTGGATGTTAATAGTGTGAATGGAAGAATCCTTTTAATAGGGAATGCCATAGGGAATATTCATTTAGTAAAACTTTCTAGATAACCTTTTTTTGCAACATAGTATTAGAATCTTATTTGCTACTTTAATTTTTAGACATCAACAATAGAATAAACACCCCCCAAATAATGAATAGTTAATTCAAATATCCAACATCTCATTGCATATAGCCTTGGACATTGTCCCTGGTAGAAAATGACACCAATCCATTGATTGGTTAAATGAAAGGTATAACAATAACCTATCAAAATTGATGGGCCACAAAAAAATATATCTATTCTGACCTTTAAAAAAAATAATACTACCTCTTAAAATTTATGATATTTGACCTACTTATACTTGACCATTTAAAAAAAATAGTAGGTTAGAAACTAGAAACAAAATGTTATAATTTATGTTCCCATGAAATTTTCAAATTTTGAGTTTAGGTGTCTCAAATAATCCATAAAAGTTGATGTTTCTTATTTTTTAAGAAAAACATGTCCACTTAAGACCCCATTTTGGCCCCCCAATTCCATGAACTTACTCATTTCCAATCCATAATATGCACATTTATTAAATTGACAAAAACCCAAAGAAGTAATTCAATTTAGTTATCTAAGATCAATTAATAAATGGTGATCAATTCTAAGATAAATTTAATAAATGGTGATCTTTGTATATTAGATCCATAAATTTTTTGATATTTGAAATAAAAAATTCATTTAGAATAAATGTTTCCACCTTTAAGAAACTTGGAAAATAAAAATCACTTCAATTTAAGATCAATTATTATCCTTGAATTAGAGATTGACCAAGTTGCCATAGTTTACAATAGGATTTAATATTGTTTCCACATGTACATGGAATCTCCATGTAGGTACATGTATTTATAAGTAGCTAAAAATAAGGGTAAATGTAGGTATATAAGTGTAGATGTACGAATTTATGGGTACTTCCAAACATTTCCCAATATTATATGGTAGATGTGATTATCTTTGAAATCTCCTAGAATAGTCATGGCAACCTGTGACCCATTAGTTGAGGTTCTAAAATTTGAGATACCTCATTCTAATCAAGGTTCCCCACTTTAAATTGAGGATCCTCTTTACCAATCAAGCAATCCTATGGGTAATTTTCATACCATGGGTGAATTAATGAAGAACAAGTAATTAATTGATTAATTGATTTGCCAAAACATTCAATTCATTATAGTATGATTTATATATTATATGATTTCACATTGACCAGTAGATCATCCAATTCAATGCAAAATAATAAAATACATTATTTAAATTGTCATTGTAAATTCATTAAAAGTAAGATTAATAGTAACTATTAGTCATTAATATGAATTAAATGTAATAAAATAACAACTTAACTCAAGTTTTAGCTACGATTTAACTCTTTCTCTCTAACAAAATTTGAATATTTCAGTCATTTCCACCAGATAACATGCTAGATTTGGATATTTTTGGAGTGAAATTATCTTTATAGACCATTTGTGGCATTGATTTGATATGTAGAGAGATAAAAACATGCCACTAAATCCCAACCACAATAAAAAATTCAATCATCTAGCCAGTAGGAAGAGGGATATAAAGTGAATATGTTTTTAATAATAGCTTAACCCTCTTTGAAGTGATTATTCATTTATGATTTTTCCTATTTGGTGGTGTAACCTCACACTTGATAGATAAATTCCTTCTTTCCTTCCATGTCCTATATGCACTAATGCACTTATGTATTTATATACTTCTCAAATTGAAATAAGGACCTTATTGTTGTGAAATTTTACACAAAATGGGAAATAAGCACTAAAAAATTAGGAACACACAACATGAAAGACCCAAAATGAAGGTCACAAGTGCCCACCCCAAAATCATACATTGTATATTTTTATGTCTTTATTTCTAAGAAGAGATGTATAACCCATGGAAATGGGAGGGGATAAAGGAGAGAGAGAGAGAGAGAGAGAGAGAGAGAGAGAGAGAGAGAGAGAGAGAGAGAGAGAGAGGAGGAGGAGGAGGAGGAGGAGGAGGAGGAGGACAAGCAATAAAAAACATGGAAAACATACCAATAAAATCCTAACAAAAACTAATAATCGACAAACACACAAATAACCTATAAGAATAATGTAATTATAACAACAATGTACATAATTGTTATTTATTCCTAGGTGTCTTTTGTCCCATTAGATACCTTTCATCTTATTCAATAATTTTATTTTACATTACCATTGGAATAGGAAGAGTCACATTTGGAATGTGAAATGAAAAGACATTTTGGATTTTATATTATAACGTTTTCTCTCCTTCAACTTGAATTATGAAATAAAGTTTCATTATCATTCCATAAATAATCTTTTTGTCCTATCATTACTATTAGAGCTTGTAATTTTAGTTATTTATTTTTTCATTCTTTCTCCTCAAATTCAGTTTTAAGGCCAACAACTTCAATTAAAATGTGCAGGATAATTTATGGGGACATTTTTTATTGTCTAATTTTTCTATGGTGTTATAGTCATTTGATGGTATTATAATGAAGTAAGAAGGCATTTTTATTGAGTTTGACAGTTTCTTAGCTCACTAAGCTATCTTTTTTCTATTTTAGGGATTTTTTTTAAGTGTTATGATATATACATGATGGATTCAGACTTTCCCATTTCATGACATCAAAGAGGTACTTTTGAATGATTTTATGTGCAAAAATCAGAATTGCATGGCATTTTTTCTATGGCATTTAACTACATATCAGGATGATTTTTTTCCACTGGTAAATACATTGGATATGTTAGGTGCTATAAAATTATTTTATACCATATTTTGACCTCTGTTAAGTTTATTTTTTTGTATCTATTGCACAAAATATGATCTTCAAACCCTGTCAACTAGCTAAAGGTGTATATAGACCTTAGGCATAACTAATGTGGCTATGCATGGCATCTTAGTAGGGGATAAAAATATAACTTATTATTTTTATGTAATAGCCATACCATTATCTATTTAAAATATTGGAAGTCAATTATTAAAAAAAAGGGAGGAAAGGTATAAAATTTTAAGCTTTTTCATTTAAAAAGCAAATTTCATTTAAATATTTTTTTTTCAAATTTTGAAATCATTAAAATTCAAAAATCAATTAAATTTGGAGAAATTTTCACTAAAATTTCCTTGAGAAAGATACTCTAAGAATATTTTTCAAAAAATAACCAAAAATTATAAAATTAAGGAGATAAAATGAGAGGTACTCTTTCACCCATTTGTTACTATCGAAAGGCATAAATCTGAAAATCAAGAAAAACCAAGTACATTGATATATGAAGTTTTATTTTTAAGTTGATGATAATGATAAATCAAATCCTTTTCATGTGACATTTTGGTATATAGAAAAGGGGACCAGTTTGGAATGATAAGGAACCAATTGGGGTTAAACTCAAAACCTCCAAAACTCAAAACTCCTAAAACTCAAACAAAAGCTATGTATTCCATCAAATCTATTATTATCACAACATTGAATGGTAAAGATAGATGGTTATAATGGTCTCAAAAAATTGAGAACACACTCATATTAAATGATATATGGCTCAATATGTGTGACAGGGAGAAACAACTAGTTGAGCCAACATGTAATGTAAAAGATATTTAGACACAAAGGTAGAAAAACCAGAAAGCATTAGCCTTGATGAGGGCCTCAATGGACATAAATATGTTTCATTATATTTATGAGTGCAATAATCCATGGGAAGAATTTCAAAAAATTAATGATCTATATGATTCCCACTTAGAGTTGGAATTCGTTTAGTTATAGTTAAATTAGTTGAGTCTAGAGTTGAAAGATAGTGATGTGATGAGATTGGCTTCAAAGATATGTGTGATCAAGCATGATGTAAAATAAATAGTGATAAAATTGAATTATATTCATATAATCCCTCATTCCTAACTATTCAACCTACTTGGAGTCTCTATAAACAATCAATCAATTGAAAACTCTTACATTTGATCAATTGGTTAAAAAGATGGTTGAAATAAAAATTGAGTCCACAATTGGTGAAAGCGTGTGCTATGTCATATTGAATTTTTAAAAAACATACAAAAAGGCCATGTCTTTTAAAAATAAATGTTGTTTTAAATATTTAGGACTTAGCGAATGTAAATCTTAGTTTGCTAAAGGTTTGAGTATAGTAAATCAGGGTAGAAAGATGCAATAAATACAACCACTAATTTGTAATAAAAATGACCTAATTTGACCTTTCTAAAAATAATAATAAATAATGTAAACAAGTAATTATATATAAATTGATTGAAATGATAGATTTGGAGGCTACAAACTGAGATAGAGGTTACTTTGAGTGTCACATACAAGATCCAGGTGTCAAAACCCTTCCTAGACAATAACACCCTAATTGGATAGTATCACCATGTGGTGTTAGTGTCCCTATTTTAGGGATAGTTTCCTCTATAAAAAACTATTCTAATATTATAGGTGCACCTATGTTTGGGTTTGCCAAGTCTGTTCATGTGCACATGAGTTTTAGATCTGTGTAGATGACATGTTTTAACTAATTTTATATGGGGTAAGTGCAAGGAGATGGGGGGCCAAAAAGTGAACATTTTTTTCATAAAAATAAAACTCGTACATAGTTATTAAATATTGCATATGCACTTTTTAAACCCACATATGTAGTTATGTGTCATAATCTTAGTAATCATCGAGTCAAAACTGCATAAATGGTTTTAAACATATAAATTGCATATGGAGTGTAATTGTGTATGTGGTTTTAAAATGATAGTACTATTTACATGGTTATATCATTTTAAAATAAAAGAAAAAAGCATCAATGTCGTTCATTTAGCTTCGATTAAAATCATGAGAAGAAGTGGAGAAGAGAAAATACGTGCAACTAGGGTAAGCAAAAACCACTATGACAACCCAAATTAAATAATAACATGCCAAAAGAGAGGTATGCAAACATATTTTATTGAATTTACAAATAAAATTAGCTAATTTTATTGCATTTTTATTGAAATTGTACATTTTTTTTAGCACATGCAAATGCAAGTGGCACTGAAAAATAACTTGAACCTCTTTTCCCTCCTCACCCATAAAACCCTTTCATCCCTCTTCACCCACAAGACCCTCCTATCCCTTCTAACCCTCTTGTAGTTCTTCAAACCCCCCAAGGAAGTCAAGAGGATTTAGTAGCCCATATTATTGAAAATAAGATTGAACTTGAGAATTTGATTATGACATTGAAGGATCCCTGTGCAAGCAACCCCCACTAAATTTCTTTTGCAAACACAATACAAACATTATTAAGTGAATTTGAGTCATTAATAGGTCAAATTGATAGGTGGGATGACTATAGAAATAAATGTAGGGCATATTATTCCAATAAATTATTTGCAATCATTGTGAAAGATAAAATTATAACCAAAGCCAAAATTTGTGCCTTATTCATTAATGGGAAAAATGGTGCACCGCTAGATGTGACGGTCAAATAGATTCTAATCCATTATCACACTCACCATTTGATAAAAATAAATTTTTGGGACTAATGGTGGATGGTCTTTGATCACCTACCTTGCAACAATAATGAGGTCTCAATTTATTTTTTGAAAAAAATGTATTGTGAGTTTGTGTTTAATGAAATTCCAAACTATTTTGATTTCTCAAATTTCTTTGGTAGAAGAAAGGGCTCTATATAAGATAGCCAAGTGAACTCCATTCACTTAATACACCTGTGAGAGTGTGTATTGACAAACCAAATCTTATTGATACCTTACCCTCTATATTCAATGAGACTATAGATATTGATACTTTGCATGCCCTTAAGGCACTTACTAACACCCTTATTCATCATATGAGCTAGATTTCTCATAATCCTACTAGCAAAGTTGGATATGTCAAGGATTCATCTAGAATTGATACTCAACAAGCTCACTATTATAGATCATGTGGAGCATATGCACTAGACTTTAGGAGGAGGAGGATATCATGCATCCCACTCATGGTGGTATTTTCATGGGCCTAGATGATATCAACCTTACTATGTTTCAGCCATCTAAATTTGATTTGGACACCTTGGCTATAACTTCCCAAATAGTTTTAATGTGTTACTTGTTGTAAATAATTGTCAGACTTATTAAATTTCAAATATTTATATAATTTAAAAGGTAATAATTAATTTTCATGTAGAAATATCAATAATTTATATGAATTTTTTATGTTGCATCAAGATTTTGGATGCCACATGAGTGTGTGTGATACTACTACTATGCCTGTGTATACCTATATAGATGTGATTTTTAATAATTAATTAATGTTATGGTTCATTGTATATGTATGGTAGTGTATATATATGTTGAAGTGACTAACAATGATATTTTTTGTTTAGTTGATAACCACACTAGACACTGCACCATATATTCGAGAGGGAGCAAACGTAAGTATTACTACTGTGATTTCATCTGCATAGCAACACACCAAGATACATGCAAGTTATTGTAATATTTAAGTGTAAACATGGATGTGTGTTTTGTAATTATAATTTGTAATTGTGTAAATAGTTGATGCATAAAATAATTATCTATGTAGACTCCTCTGACAATGTCTTTTGGTCATATTGAATTGATTAGCAGGTGTGACGTAGTACATTTGAAAATTTAATCTATGAATTTTTATATTATATTTCAATGATTTAGTCAGTTATTTTAATGCTTATGAGATAATTTTGAATTTATATTTTATACATATACATTTTAGGTATCCATCCCTTTCGTTATCATGAGCACATCATTGGCTCCTATTGGTGATCCATTTCACACTCTCATTCACTAGTGTGAATCGATCATTGACCCTATTGATTGCCAATCCCAAATTAAGAATGAACACCAAATTGTGATAAGTACACATATTAATTATTATTTTTATAATTTTAAAAACTTAACTTATTAATTTTTTAAGTATCTTGATCCAGTACATGTAAAATTTATGACAATATTTTCATATGAACAGTTGGAGCTACAAGCGAGTTTTGAGCGGAGGAGGACTCAAAGTTAGCCATATTTAACACCTTTAGTTGCAAGTTAGGCATCCAAAGGAGAGGCTTAAAAAATTAAGACAAAAAGAGAAATGAAATTAGATGATTAAGATCATGTCTTATGACATTTTGTCTTATGCCTATTTGGCTTGATGTATAGTTTTTTGACATTGTATGCCTAACGGAATTGACCCAGGATATTTTATCACTTGTGTTCACATTTTGTACACCTTTATATGGATTTCATGGATATTATATACATTATTTATTGTTCAAAATTTCAATTTATAAATATTCTCATTGATTTCAGGTTTTGGATTTTGTTTTAATTTATTACATGTTCACATCATTGTATGCCTTAAACTTTTATTGAGCATTAAAATTCTACCTTGTAGGTAATCATAGAATATATTTTTTGAAGTAGATACAACTATAGTTACATTATGGTTTGGTTTTTTATTGAATAATAATAATATAATAAAAAATTTAATGTGATTTTAATTATGGAAAATCCATTATATATAACATATCTTATAAGTATGTGTTTTGAGCTTTTCTCTAGAAATTTCTAAATTGTACCATTTTTTGTTTGTGTTGTTACATTAAGTAGAACTAGCAAGGTGGTGGGATATCTATTTGTTAATAATATGTTTCTAGTCTAATAGATATTTTTAATAAGGCCAAACATTATGTGGTTTTTTGAGAACTCTTTTCCTTCTTTAATAAAAGTCATGCATCAAAAAAGACATATTTGGATGCACATAAAGCTCTTGAGGTTGCACCAAGGATAAAAGTAGGTAGAAGTTTTGATGCAAACATCAACCCATTGATATAGGGGCATATTTACAACATGAATTTTTTTTGGGAGATACATTAATGAAGGGATTGAAAAAAAAACTAAAATACCTTTGGTGTATAAAGTGTAATGAGGAGGGGCATAAATTGTTTTTGCATATGCTTTAATGTAAAGATGGTTTTTACTACATGGGAGGTCTATCACAAGGCATGAACATACTATTATACTTATCCTTATATGATAAATTTAAATACCAATGATTATACTTATAGACTATTATAATTATACTTGTATACTATTACTTGAACAAAAGAATATTCTTCTAAGTGCCTGCAAATGATCGTGAATGCACATAAAATGGTTACTTGAAGGTTTTAATTACTTAGACCTTAAAAAAGTCCAAATTATATTTAAAATAAATGTATTACTATTTATTTAGGAAATTACAAGATGAATATAATAAATCTAACCAACATATCCCTTTTGGTTGCAAGAAATGTAAGTATTTTCATACACAAAACCTTGTTACCATGGTATACTATTAATAAAAATTTATTTCTTTTCTATGGAGTTTCATGGTTGAAAAATGACATTGAAAAAATGTTAAATATGTTTATTAAATCCTATTACCACATTATTGGCATTTGATTACACCTGATTAAGAGATAGAGCACTTGTTTCAACCTCAAGACCACTTATCCCTAGATGTAAGATACAGGCCACAATGTAAAATATCTATATCTAGGGGATCATGAGTGAAAAACGACATCACCACCACATTGAGGGTATAAATTAAACTCTATGACCACATTACTATCATTCAAGTATGCCTAGTAAGGAGATGAAGCACCCATTTCAACCTCAAGACCACTTGTCCATACAAGGCAAAACTGGTAGTTTTAAAGCAAAATTTAGACATTCATAAGACAAAAACCATAAAATATATCCAAAAACCAAAAGAAACATCACATTCATGTTGAATTAATCTAATTTTACCCCAAATATATCATATTTCAAAGCATTGATGAACTCATGGTAGAGGATTCAATGATTAGTCCTAAAATGTAACTTTCATGTAGTTAAGAGACATGTTATTTGTCTCCAATAGACAATTCTACTTCTAAGAACTATAATTAAAAATATATAAATTCTAAAACCTCAAGATATGATAACAACCACAAACTCTGAATCCACACGGATACCTTTTTTTGCTATAATTCTAGCCTCAAGTAACATTGACAACAAATGTTGTCAAGATGTAAGCCACAATGTGAGATCTCTATCTATAGGGGATCATTAATTAAAAATTACATATCCACCACATAAATATTTGGTATTAACCTATTTTTTTCATTCTTATAGTCCGATTATGCTCAATTAGGAGATAGAGCACTGATTTTAGCCTCAAGGTTGCTTGTCCCTAGATGCAAGATGCAAGCCATAATGCAAGATCTCTATCTTTAGGGGATCATGGGTTAAAATTGATATTTAAAACATGTCAAGTGTAGTTATATACATATAGGACCATATTATTGACATTTAAGTATACTGGGTTAAGAGATAGAACACCCATTCCAATTTCAAGACCACTTGTCCCTAGATGCAAGCCACAATATAAGTTCTCTATCTTCAGGGGCTCATGGGTGAAAACTGAAATCACCACCATGTCAAGGGTGGAGATTAATATCTATGAACACATTAATAACATCTAAGTATGCCTAAATATGACATAGATCACACATTCCATCCTCAAGGCTAGTTGTCCTTACAAGGCAAAACTAGTGTTTTTAAGGGAAACTTTGGACAACAATCAAAATAAAAAATAATTTTTATACATGAAAAAAAATAAATGCCATGTGAATGTTGAATTCCTATAATTTCACCCAAAATATATTGGATTTCAAATAATTGAGGAACTCATGGTAGAGCATTCAATGATTAGTCCTAAAATATAACTTCCATGTAGTTAAGAGATAGGTTATTTGCCTCCAATTGACATTTTTGCTTCCAAGACCTTTGATTTATAATCCATCACTTCCAAAACCTTAATATTTGTAATTTAAATTCATTCCCATATCCATGGCCTCAAATTCCATGTGGATACCCTTTTTTGTAACAATTATGGACTCAAACAACGTTGACAAGAAATATGGTCAAGATGCAAGCCACGATATGATACCTCTATCTCTGAGGGATTGTAGATGAAAAATGACATAGATACGATGTAAGGGGTGGGGATTAATCTCTAAGACTACATTATTGGCATTTGAGTATGCCTAGTTAAGATATGAAGTACCCATTTTGGCCTCAAGGCCACTTGCCCCTATATGCAAGATGCAAGCCATAGTGTAAGATATCTATCTTTGGTGACTCATGGGTGAAAATTGACACTAAAAATAATTTGGGTGTGGGTATTAGGATACAAAACACCCATTCTATCCTCAAGGCACTTATCCCTAGATGCAAGATGTAAGCCATAGTGCAAGATCTTTATCTCTAGGTGATCATGGGTGAAAATTGAAATTTACACCATGTCAAGGGCAGAAATTAACCTATATGACCCATTTATAGATTCTGATTAAATGAAATTAGGAGACAAAGCACCCATTCTCACCTCACGGCCACTTGTCCCTATAAGTCAAAACTAGTGTTTTTTAGGCAAACTTTGGATAACCATAAAATGGAACCCATAAACTATGTCCATGAACTGAAAGAACCTTCATGTGCATTTTGAAATCCTTTACTTTAAACCCAAATATCTCATATTGGAAAGAATTGAGGAAATTGTGGCAAAGGATTCAGTGATTAGTCATAAAACATAACTTTCATGTAGTTAAGAGACAAGTTATTTGCCCCCAATAGACATTTCCTATTTTGGGACCTATGTTTCAAAATTCATCACTTACATCACCTTAGGATGTTTAATTTACATGAATTACCACAAACATGGCCTCTGAATCCACATGGATACCCTTTTCTTAAATAATTTTTGCCTCGAGCAACATCGACAAGAAATGTTGTCAAAATGCAACCCAAAGTATGAGATCTCTATCTCTAGCGCTCATGGGTGAAAACTGACAACTCCACCATGTTATGGATGTTTAAATCAAGATTAATGAGAGGGGGGTGAATTAATCTTCAAAACCTTTATTTCAATTCCACTTAAGCATTCATGAAAATTCATTCAAGCATGTATATCAAATAATGACTAAGTAGCCATTCACATATGCATGAAACATAAGAACACAATATAACATAAATTATATGTGGGAAAACCTCAAGGGAATGAAAAATTACTTAAATATAAAAATGGACTAAAAACTTATAAGACAAACACCAACTTTAGTGAATCACCAACTTCACATGCAACACCAACCCCAACTAGCTAAGCACCAACTCATCTAGGCTTTAGCAAGCAACCACTTACAAGGAGGCACCAACCCCCTAGATGAATCAAAACCAAATCAACCACCTAATACCATTTATCACCTTTATATAATTTTATTTCTCATACAATAGATGATGATATCCTTCTTCAACTCTTCTCTCTCTTTTATCCCTCTCAAACTGCCTTCTAGGCTTCTTCACTCAACTAGTCTTCTTCTTGAATTGATTATATCATATGACCTTGATTTTAATGAATATAAAATATATTAAAACTTACACTCATTTTATTCTCTAAAATACCTTCTTCTTCTCTACAATATACTACTCTACTCGCTTGTTCTATACATCTGAAATAGGCCTAAAATTGCCTTGTATTTTAACAAGTCTCTTATTCATATCCTTCTTAGTCAGACAAACACCCTTAATCTCATAGGTAATATCTTATTAAATATCATATAAATGTATCAAACATTATTTTATACCCTTTAGGTCTAACCTATCTCAATTGGGCTTTATCTCATATTTAGGTCTCATGGAGACCTAATCATATTAGGTCTATTCAGGACACGTTACACTTTGCCCTCCTTGAGACACATTAAAACACCTCAAATGTTAGTAAAAAATCATATTAAACTCAAATATACCAATAATAAGATAATCTAGGCTCCATAACACATTTGAGCTCAAACCACTACTTAAAGCATGCCAATAATACTATTCACAATTAGGCCTTTATATATCCTAAAATTTTGTCTTGAACAATTGAAGTATACACATAATTTCTACAAATTATCATTTAAAAAAATCACATATATATAAACCTCATGACCTCAAGGTCATCAAAAAATTAATTATATTCTTCAAATCATGGTATACACTCAAACTATTCTCTGCAAGATGTTTATTTTAAACTGCCAACTAGTCTCAAAACACAATCACAAAAACTTGAACTTATGTCATATGAAATAACATAATAAATGGATTTAAATGAATTAATATGATATTAAAACATAATTTAAATAATATATAATAAAAATATCATAATATATAATGGCAACTATTGATCTTTTAGACTAATTGATTGACATTCTCTCTCATAATTCTTACTCAGATAGACAAGCCATTTTGGCTTCAATGTTACAACCTATTAGACTAAATTAAAATATTATAAAAATCATGGATAGGTCATTAAATTAAAAAAAAATAACACCATGTTAATTAAATACTTCAACATAGGTCAAAGGGCCTCCAACTCATCACTGTAACTTGCTTACCTAGATTTGCCAATTTACCTTTAATCATAGTCATGGTGATAATGACATTCACCACTTGTGCAGACACTTTTATAGACTTTTGGTGCATATGTATGATCTTATTATATAATTATATATTTTTTAGATACAAATATAGCAATATAAATTGTAAATATTAGTCTTCCAAACTAATCTTATAACCTTACACCTTCATTGTCTCATCTGCACTAGACAGGTTGACTTATGAGTAATATTTTCATCATATACACTAACCTAAAAAAATTATATCCAAAATAAAAATTTATTATAGGTATTTAAAAATGTCTCCATGAATTTTTAATCATCCCTAATCCATGATAACACATCCCTAATCACCTTCTCACTTCTACCTAGGTTTCTCATTGTTTGCATCATTAGGTCTGTTAGTGACTAGTCAAATTGTATGATTGGTTTATAAAAAATAAAGGATATATCCTGATAAAAAACCAACATGGATATGAAATAAAATTCTTAATATTATCCATCCAATTATTTTCATACTTTAACTTGGTCAACTTTGACTACTATAACAAATCTTTTATAAAATTAGGTTTTCTTATAGGTTTCACTTAGTTAAAAAACCAATCACACCTAGAGATGTTTAGGAGAGTTTAATAAAACCTAAAATCACTTAACTATCCATATCAGACCATTCTAAACACTTTATAACAACTTATTTCATAGTGGGTCACTATTTAGGTTCTTTGAGGGTTTAAACCATCCTCTAATCTTAATGATCATTAAAAAAGATTAGATCTTTTTTATAGGAAAAAATTATTGTAAACATGAGATATGAACATTACCCATCTACCATTAATATCTTAGGTTCCCATGTAGAGGTTACACATTCCAATGATCAACTAAAAATTCTTCTCTAGTTGAGAACCCTTCATTCTATGCACACAAGAACTCAAAACACTTTTTATTACTTTAACCTTCAAATTTTAATCTAATACTTTGTAAATTTTTTTAAAACAACATGAAAAACTAATATAAATTCTCATATTTTCACACTTGCCTTAGAAACTAATCATGATACCCCATTTGGCCATGCTCTCTCTCTTTGCTCTATAGGCCTTGACCTGAAAGTCACATTAGGCCTTAAAATGACCATATAACCACCGAAAAATATCTCAAAACCTCATATAAAAATTAAATAAACCTATATAAATCTCAAAAATTAATTTAAATCACTCATATGTCTTGAAAACACCTCATGATACCTCATTTGGTCAGGCAGGGTCTAGAACTAGTCTAGTTACAAATTTAGACTTAAGGTCTTACCCTTGTAGGCTCACCTTCAAACTCTCTTGAGTGATATAATGACTCATATGAATTATCAAGTAACCTTATATAGCATCTTATGCCTCTGTGCATCCCTTTCACTAGGCCACCATGTTCAAGCCTTCTCACTAGGTTTCTTCATCCTGTGACTAGTGTCATGACTAGGCTTCTCAAGCACTTGAAGCTTGAAAACTAACCTTGAAAAACTCTTATATGATTATACACTTTTATCAAATGCATTTCATGATCCTTAGATATTATCATGCCTCTACACATACCTCTTCATGATCATCATGCACATGATCATGATATGACTATGCTTTTTATATTTAGGCTTCTTAAGACACCTTGTATCTTGAAGACTAATACTCAAAACATGCTTATTTTGACTTGAAACTTGTCATAAAACCTAGAAGAATATTTATATTTCCTCAAAATTTTATCTCAATATATAGACATTAAGTTTCCTTAAAATTATCTCTTGTCACATGACTTGTCATATTAGGCACACAGGCTCATGCCTAATAGATCACTCACCATGCATCTTCACTAGATGCACCTTGACATTAATGACATAATATTTTACATAAAATGACATAAAACTTGACATAAATGATAAATATTCTCAAAAGAATCCCCCTTTGTCATTGATGGCAAAACATTCTTCAAATTGATCACTCTCATCTCCCTTTTTGAACTTTCTCCCCCTTTGACATTAATGACAAAGGTCTTCCACAACTATCAACCTTATTTGCAACAAAATTTCAAAACATAAAATATGAATTATTAAGGAAACATGATTCCCATTACTCCATGCATAAATAATTCAAATGATCTTAGATTACAAGACCAATTTTCAACATAGATCAAGCTTAGTCAACAACTTGAGTAGTTTCCCCTCACACCAAGTATCTACCATGCTTCTGCTAACTTGAAGTGTGTCTCTATGAAGCATAATTAAGTCACCCATTTTTATAAGGCACTAAAATAACTCAAGTTTATTATATTCCTATATCTCCATGCTCTCACAAGGCTAAATGTCCTTCAATATCCTTTTAGGCTCGATTGGTACTATAGGCTTGACCTCTTCATCAATAATTTGATCATTAATGTGATCTGACAATAGGCATTTTTGGCTTGATTTCACATCTAAATCATGCTCTATCATAAAAAATAGTCCACTTGAGATTGTATTCTGACCATGACTCATATTCACTATCTTTGGTTTCTATACATTCATTTGCCTTCTTTATTTTAGTCTAAGGGCTTCAAACCTCTAGTTTTGATTGGATGACCTTCTAACTTTGTTACTATAGAATATTACAATGTGTCCCACATTATGAAATATATAGAAAACAACCTCATATATAACTTTTGACTGATGTGAACTGTGACTTATTCCATAGTTTCATGAGTAACATTCTTGGAGGGTCTTTTACACTCTCTTGCTCGATGACCAAATTGGCTGCATATAGAATAATAACCATTGAATGAAACAACATACCTCATATTTTTAGGCTATTTGATAGGTATTTTCCTATTGACCTTCTTATCTTCAATCACCTTCTCCTTGACTTGAGTTGCTATGTTTTGATCTTCTTTGAAACCAAGACCTGTCGTGTGACTTGTAGACTTTTGAATACTCAATATGTCATCTAGATCCTCAGTGCTCTTTTCAAACTTTACAAAGCTCCTCATCTTGCTAGATGATTTATTCAACTTAGTTTTCAAATATTCCACTTTAATTTCATACCTGATGCATTTTTCCTATTTAGATTTTAGGTTTGTATTGACTATCTCCATTTATACTTCAATCTAATTGACGATCTCCTTAAACTCCTTGAAAGTGCTACTCAGTTTCTCCTTAAAAAAGCCACTCTGATCCTCATAGTCTTTAACTAATGATCTTCATTTGTGATTATTTCTCCTTTATAACTTTGATTCTTCTAGGGCACTTACCAATTCTACCTCAAGATTCAATTTAGCTTCTTCTTTATCTGATTATACATCAACCATAAGACCTTTTCCATTTGAGCAACCCTCATTATCTAATTTGATCTCCATGGATAAGGTTTCATTATTGTCATGTTTAGGTTCATTAATGCCATCATCACTATCATATGAACTTGAGTCACTTACATCAGAAGTGTCATCTTCTTTAGTATAGAAGCTTCTCTTGTTCTTGAAAGTTACTTTCCTTCTTTCATACTTCCTTAACTCCTTATTTTTGTTAGGCTTATAAGCCTTCTTGTCATCTTCATGATGTTCATCATGTTATTCATTATAATCAAATTTATCCTTGTTAAGACACTGGATGAAAAGTGACCAATCTTACCACAATTGAAACATTTAAAGGGAAACTTACCCTTGTACTTACTTGAGCCAACCTCAATTTTATTGAAAACATGGATATTATTTGATCATCATCAACTTATAAACATTACACATCCTTGACCTTCTTGGCCTTTGAATTTTTCTCAAATTTTAAAGTTGCTTCCTTCTTAGGAGATCTTCCTTCATTTTTTCTCATCTCATAGGCAGTCAAGATGCCATAAATCCCATCTATCTCTATCTTATCCAAATCTTTCATATATTATATCGTAGATACCTTAGAATCAAACTTAAAAATTAGTGATCTCAATACCTTTTGAAAAAAGATAGACTCTTTAACTTCTTCTCCCAATCCTCTGATGATATTGACAACTTCATCAACCTTTAACACATAGGATGCAATGGTTTCATCTTCATTCATTTTTAGACTTTCAAATTGTCTCCTATGGGTCTATAACTTGGAGATATTTACCTTGGTGTCTCCTTCATAGATGATTTTAAATTATCCCATATATATTTTCATGATATATAGTTCATCACCTTTAAAATCTTTACTTCTGATAGGCCACAAAGAATGGAATTCATTGCCTTAGAGTTGTTTTCACTAGCCTTCTTACATGCTGCATCAATTGGTGGAATAAGAGGAGAACTATAGCCATCCACATCTAAATACAAAATATCATGACCTTGAGACATCAAATATATCTTCATATTGAAGATTTAAAGGATATATTAGATAATAGAGTCTTGCTAGTAGAGAAACCACCTTGAGCTTGATGACTAGCCATCCTTGCTTTTAGGATCTCCTTTAGGATTATAGACCTACTTCAAAGGAGAAAGTTATGATACAAAATTATGAAAAAAATATGACTAGAGGGGGTGAATAATCCTTCAAAACTTTTATTTAAATTTCATTTAATCATTCATGAACATTAATTCAAGTATGTAGCTCAAACAATGATAAAGTAACCATTAACATATGCATGAAACATGACAACACAAGATAACACAACTTATATGTAGGAAAACCTCAAGGGGATGAAAAAAAACTAATATATCCAAATGTAATATATTAATATAATACAAAAACCAAATTTATTGAATCACCAACTTTACATGGAGTACTAATCCCAACTAGCTAAGCACCAACTCAGGTAGGCTTTAACAAATACCCACTTGCAAGGAGGCACCAATCCCCTATATGAATCAGCACCAACTCAACCAACTAAAACCTTACTAAGATTTATAAAAAAAAAATCTCATAAAATATATCATGATCTCCTTATTTATCTCTTTTCTCTCTTTTATCCCTCTCAAACTGCCTTCTAGGCTTCTTCGCTCAAATTGTCCTCTTCTTGATTTGATTAGGTCATATGAAATTTATTTTCATACATAAAACCTATATCAAACCTTCATAATATATCCTATACACTCCCATAATGGTATACAATACCTTATTATGCTCTATAATCTATTATTCTATTTACTTGTTCTATACATCTAAATAGGCTTAAAATTGCCTAGTATTTATACAAGTCTCTTGTTCATATCCTTCTTAGTCAGCCAAACACCCTTATCCTATTATATCAGCCATGATATGGATATTAGGACATGTCATAGACATTTATAAAATATTTTTTTATTCCCTTTAAGTTTTACCCATCTCAATTAGGCCTTATCTCATCTTTAGGTCTCATAAGGACCTAATCCTATCAGGTCTATTCAGGGCACGCTATACTTTGCTCTCCTTGGAAATAATTAAAACACCACATAGTAGGAACACATCATATGCCACTCAAATATACCCATGATAATATCATATAGGATTCATAACACATTTTATCTTAAACCACTATTTGAAACATGCAAATAATATTGTTCATAATTAGGCATGTGCATACCCAGAAAGTCTATCTTGAATAATTGAAGCATAAATATAGTTTTAAAAAAAATCATGAAAAAAATAAAATAAATATAAATATAATGACCTAAAATTCATCAAAAAATTAATTATATGCTTTAAATCATGGTATATAGGCTTAAACTCTTCTCTGCAAGATGCTTGCTCTGAACTACCAACTAGTCTCAAAACACAGTCATAAAAACTTGAACTTCTGCCATTTGAAAGAAAATAATCAATGGATTCCATTTCATAAATATGATATTAAAACATACTTATATAAATTAAAAACAAAAATATAACATGTTCAACTGGTAATATTATTCTTGTAGACCAATCTCATAACCTTACACCTTTAGTGTCTCATCTGCACTATGTAGATCAACTTATGAGCAACATTTTCATCATATCCATTAACCTCTAAAACTTATATCCAAAATTAACATGTATTAAAATTATTAAAAAACATCCCATATCATTTTTAATCATCCTTAATCCATGATAACACACCTTAATCACCTTCTCATTTTTGCCTGGGTTTCTCACTATTTACATGATAGGCCTAACAGTGACTGGTCAACTTGTATGACCGGTTTAGCACAATTGAAGGATAGATAATACTTAAAAAAACACCATGGAAATTAAATATAGGTCTTAATATTCACCATATAATGATTTTCATACTTTGACTTAGTCAATTCTGACTACTACAACAAATCTTTGAAAAATAAGGCTTTTCATGTAGGTTCCATTTACTCACATGACAAACCAATAACACCTGGAGATACCTAGGATAATTGAATACAAACCAAGATCAATTAAATATCCATATAAAACCATTATGAGTACTTTTTAAGAACATATTTCATATCAGGTCTTTATTAAGGTTCTTTGAGGGTTTAAACCATCTTCTAGTCTTAATGATCATTCATAAATTTTAGCCCCTTATTCTATAAAAAAATAATTTTAAATTTTATCTAGGAACCTTACCAATATACCATGAATATATTAGGTTCCCATGCAGAGGACACACTTGAAATGAACAACTAAAATTTCTTCTCAGGTTGAGAACCCTTCATTTTGTGCATATAAGACCTCAAAACACATTTTCTTGCCTTAACCTTCAAATTTTGACCTAAAACTTGGTCAGTATGTTTGAAAAAATATGAAACACTTTTATAAATGATAACATATTTGCACTCACCTTGTAAATTGATCATGATACCTCATCTAGTCATGTTCTCTTTCATTGCTCTCTAGGCCTTGATCTGTAAGTCACATTAAACCCTGAAACTGACCTTATAACCACTATCAAATATCTCAGAACATCATATAAAAACTCAATAAACCTATCTCAATATAAAAAATTTATTTACATCCTTCATAGGTCTTGACAACACCTCATGATACCTCATTTGGTCAGGCAAGGTCTAGAACTAGTCTAGTTGTACATTTGGACTTTAGGTCTTACCGTTGTAGGCTTACCTTAAAACTATCCTAAATGATCTAATGCCTCATATTCATGATCAAACAAAATTATATATCCTATTATTCCTTTGTGCATCCATATCACCAGGCCACCATGTTTAATCCCTTCATGTTGTGACTAGTGTCATGACTAGGCTTCTTAAGCATTTGAAGCTTAACAACTGACCTTGAAACACTCTTTTATGCTTCTACACCTTACTATCATGACTTTAATGATCCTTATATATTATCATTCCTATACACATACCTATTCATGCTCATCATGCACATGCTCATGATATTACTATACTTAATATAATTAGGCTTCTCAAGACACCTTGTAGCTTGAAGACTAGTACTCAAAATATGCTTATCTGGACTTAAATATTGTCATAAAACTCAAAATAATCATTAGGTTCACTTAAAATTCTCTCTTAATAGATATACATTATGTTACCTTCAAATTCTAGCTTGTCACATGACTTACTTATCACATTAGGCACACAAACTCATATCTCATAGATCACTCACAATACATCTTCACTAGATGCACCTTGACATCAATGATATCATATTTAACATAAAATAACATAAAACATGAAATAAATGATTAAAATTATTAATAGGGGGTGGGTATTACCCTCTAAGACCTCATTCATGGGATCTAATTGCATCCAGTTAGGAGACAGAGCACCCATTCCAACCTCAAGACCACTTTACCCTAGATTGAAGATGCAAACCACAATGCAAGATATCTATCTCTGGGGCATCATGGGTTAAAAATGAAATAAACACCATGTTTTTTGTGGGGATTATCCTTTATAACTACATTATTGGCATCTGCGTACACTTGGTTATGAGAGAGAACATTTGTTGTAGTCTCAAGACCACTTGTCCCTAAATGCAAGATATAAGCCACAATGTAAGATGATCCATGCAAAAATTCAGGGAACAATTCAAGTGATGGGTCCACCCCAATTGATGACAGAACTTTTTGGAGCCATAACTCTTGCACTGTAGCTCTAATTGACTCACTGTTTGAACTGTTGGACACCTTGGCTATAACTTCCCATATAGTTTTAATGTTTTACTTGTTGTAAATATTGTCAGACTTGTTAAATTTCAAATATTTATATAATTTAAAAGGTAATAATTAATTTTCATGTATAAATATCAATAATGTATATGAATTTTTTATGTTGTATCAAAATTTTGGATGCCACATGAGTGTATGTGCTACTACTACTACTATGCCTGTGTATACCTATATAGATGTGATTTTTAATAATTAATTAGTGTTATGGTTCATTGTAAATGTATGGTGTTGTATATATATGTTGAAGTGACTAACAATGATATTTTTTATTTAGTTGATAACCACACTAGACACTGCACCATATATTAGAGAGGGAGCAAATGTAAGTATTACTCCTGTGATTTCATCTACATAACAACTCACCAAGATACATGAGAGTTATTGTAATATTTAAGTGTAAACATGGATGTGTGTTTTATAATTATCCTTTGCACTTATGTAAATAGTTGATGCATAAAATAATTATCTACGCAGACTCCTATAACAATGTCTTTTGGTCCTATTGAATTGATTAGCAGGTGTGACGTGGTACACTTGAAAATTTAATCTATAAATTTTTATATTATATTTCAATGATTTAGTCAGTTATTTTAATTCTTATGAGATAATTTTGAATTTATATTTTTTATACATATACATTTTTAGGGATCCATGCCTTTTGTTATCATGAGCACATCATTGGCTCATATTGGTGATCCATTTCACACTCCCATTCACTAGTGTGAACCGATCATTGACCCTATTGATTGCCAATCCAAAATTAAGCATGACCACCAAATTGTGATAAGTACACCTGTTAATTATATTTTTATCATTTTAAACACTTAACTTATTAATTTTTTAAGTATCTTGATCCAGTACATTTAAAGTTTATGATAATATTTTTATATGAACAGTTGGAGCTACAAGCGAGTTTTGAGCGGAGGACTCAAAGTTAGCCATATTTAACACCTCCAATTGCAATTAAGGCATCCAAAAGAGAGGCTTATACAAGTAAGAAAAAGAGAGAAATGCATTTAGATGATTAATATCATGTCTTATGACATTTTTTCTTATGCCTATATGGCTTGATGTATAGTTTTTTGACATTGTATGCCTATACAGAATTGACCCAGGATATTTTATAACTTGTGTTCAAATTGTGTACATCTTTATATGGATTTCATGGATATTATATGTTGTTCCCAAAATGTATCACTCATTTTTTGGGACAACATATGAACTATTTTGGTCTTGCAAGCCAAAATCCTCTCTTCCCTTTTCAAAAAATTGTTCTGAGCATTCAAATTCTTCATTATTCAAGCTTTTTCAGTTAAGGGACTAGTAGGTTCAACAGGTTCAAGTCCTTCAATAGGTGAGTTCTCTCAAAGGAACAAGTTCTCAACACTTAGGCAATTTCAAGATTGGTTCAATGCCTTAGTTCAACCAAAAATGTTCATCAACAAGCTTCAAAGGACGGATTGAACCATTAAACCCCGATTCCAAAAAGGTTCAACGGTTTAATGGGTTCAAAGGTTCAATGATGTGAAAAGAATTAAAGGAATTTGAAGGCTTCTAAGAACAAAGGAATGAACCGTTGAACCATTGAACCGTTGGACCTTGAACCAAAATGGTTCAATGGGTTCAATGGGTTCAATGGGTTTGGAGAGATCAAAAGACTTAGAAGAAAAGAAGGCTTCAAGCGCAATATTGAACCGTTGAACTATTGAACCAAAGATGGTTCAATCAGTCGGTTCAAAGGACTACCCCAAAGCTGAAAGAACAAGTGCCCTTGCGAAGGGCAGTGAACTAAAGGTAGGTGCCCTTGGGGAGGGCAGGGAACATTGGTTCAAAGATCAAAGAGAAGGCCAAAAAGGTAAGGTTTCATTTGCATTTTTGTCTGAAGTAATTATTAAGTAAAGGAATTGAAAGAATTCCTTTAGAAAGATTTTTTTGTAGAAGAATTTCACTAAGGCAAATCCTTCATACAAAATGTCTGAAGGATTTCCTTTGGACATTTTGCCTGAAGGAAGGATCCAAAGCCCAGCAGAAAATGCATTCAAGGTGAATTCTTTCAGACAAAAAGTTTGAAAGATTTCCTTCAGAATTTTGTCTGAAAGAAAAAGCCCGAAAGAAAGCAGACAAAGCCAAGGAAAGTTTTTCTTCAGACATTTTATCCAAAGGCCACTCGAAGGACCCTGAAGGGTAGGTACCCTTATGGGGGGGCTCTCAACACTAACAAAAAGGACCTTTCTCAAACCCTGAAGGGACACCTTCCCTTTAGGGCATTCTAAGGACATAAAGCCGTAGAAATTTCAAAGCTTCAGAGGGACTTAGAAAAATACAAAAAAGCAAAGGAAAAAAGAATGAACTAATGAACTGATTGAAACTTGAACCAAAAGAGTTCAAATTTTAATGGTTTATAGGTTCAATCGTTTAAAGATAGCCCCAAGCAAAGGAAGGAAAAAAATGATTCCAAAGACCAGTTCAAAGCGATGGTTCAAGCAAAGAGCAAAGAAGCGATTAAACCAGGGATCCGATAAAGACCACTTGAACCATTGAACTATTGAACTAATGAACTTTCAAAGGTTCAAAGGTTCATGGTTCAATATGGTTCAAATAGCCAGCAACCATTGATGGCCCCACAGATGTCAAATTTAAGGTAATGGAATATCCACTAGTTTTCAAATGTGCCATAGAACTTGAAAAATAAACCAAGCGACTAGCTGAAGAGAGAGCCCGAGAGCATAAATTGAGACAGGGAAGAGAGAACAATATAAAAAGATCAAAAATATCTACAAGGGAGTTATTTCTAGTTGGTGAAATAGTCCACCAAGTAGACTCCTAAGCATGCCAAATCAAGGACGTGGCCTATTTTTCTTCCATGAAGTAAAGACAAAAGTGGATCGCTGTGAAAATAAGAAGGAAAAGACCAAGTGGCCTATACTTTGGAAGAGACATATGAGATAAATTGGCCCGCCATAGTTAAGGTGAATGCACTATTCCAAGCATAGACCCTTGATAGAATTGAAAATGCATTCAAGGCATTGACCATAGTATGGGCCATTCATGGAACAAAGCACCAAGCCTTTCTTGGTGCTATATATTGTAAACTCTTGTTTTATGCAAAGGGGACTTTCCATGATAGAAGTGAAACTCTGCCAAAATTGAGAGGTGATTACTGAGACTTTGAGCTCAGATTGTTCATCATATTTCTTTGTTTGAATTAGAAAGTAAGTTACTTTCACACTTTGTGCTGTTATAGCTTGTGACATTTTAGGAGATTGTTCTTATGTCTATCTTTTAGATGTGTTCTTGTCCAGTTAATGAAATAAGCAGAACTAGTGAAATTAATCAAGAAGGTGTCCTGGAGCAACTATGGAGAGACTTTGTGTTGTCTACAATTACTTTTAGTGTGTTTGTCTATTTTCTATTTCTATGTAAAAGACCTTGGGATAACTTTGTGCCCTCATTGTCCATGGTATTTCACTCTTTGGGTAGCTGAGGTGGAGACATTGTGCTACACCTCATTCTGCTAGTTAATGTGCCTTTGTTACTTATTAATCACCCACCAAAAAGAACTCATGTGCCCTGCTGCAAGACCACTTCTGAAAGAAGAGAAGTGCCTTCAGTATATCACTAGGATTTCTCCTTTTGTCTGTGAATGTCATCTCTGAAAAAAGAGAGATGGATGGTGTAAATCTACCCTTGAGTGTTATTTTATGCTTATATATATATATATATATATATATATATTATAGTTTCTCATATTTATAGGGAACCTCCCCTTAATGAGAGGAGAGATTTGTCCACCTCTGATGTGGTAAACCTTCACATTTGGCCAACCAATCTCCCTTGTTGTGGTTGAAGAGACCTATTTTTCTCATCAGTTAGCTGGTGATAAAATATTCAACCAACATTTTTTTGGTAACTCTGTTGGGGAAGAGCATGCAGTTTGAAGCCTCAAGCTTCAAGTTGAAACAGGGCCAGTTCTTTCCCATTTTTATTCTATAATCTAGTAACTCCATGTTTTACCAGAAGCTAGAGAGCCCAAGGTGTTGTTGATCCTATTTTTGAGTTAGTGTAGTAGGGCAATTTTGATTTGTTCCCTCCCCAACTTCAAGCTCAACGATCCAGGAGTGTTCCTCCTACCCGTACCAGGTCACCAACACAAGGTAGAGCTTCTTTTTCTATTGTTATTAGAGCTTTGTCTATACATAATCCACCCAAATTTGTTATCCCCCTTTTTCATAATCAAATCATGGTGGTTCAAGGCCCCTGGGGTAACTCTTTTAGCCCACTCAATTTGACCCCACCTCTACATGAGCTTTCACGTAGTTCAAGGAAGAATTTCCCTAAATTCTTTGGTGATGGGAGAGTTCATCTTGACAAACACATTATAGCTTTTAGCATAGCTTGTGGTGTGATAGGCATGGAGTATGAGGACATAACAGTCAGGCTATTTGTGAAAACATTGCAAGGTGTTGTTGCAGACTGGTTCTACCATTTACAGGCTCAAACTGTGACCAACTGGAACACTCTTAAAGCTAAATTTGAAGCCAGGTTCAAGCCTGCAGAAGATGTGCATGCCTTGCTAGACCAGTTCACACAGATGAAGAAGTAACCTCATGAACCTATGAGGGACTTCATTGCCAAGTTTGATAAGCTGAGGAACTAGATTCCTACAATTGCTCAGCCAACACCTGAGAACCTTAAATGCTTCTTCATCAACTCACAACTGCCTAAAGTAAGTTTTCTACTGAGACAGGCTAGCCACATAGACCTTGTTGCTACTCAAGATTTGGCTATTAAGGTAGAAGATGACCTTATCTTGGTAGGAAAGATAAAGATAGATCCTAATAAAGGTAAATCCCCTTCATCTTCTGAATACTCACCTACAATCACCACTGATCCAATGGTGTAGAAGGTGGCAGACGAGTTGCTAGTTCTCAAAAAGAAAATGGCACAAGGGATGTCATCTGATCTTTCATATAGAGATATACCAAGGAGGACATTCCCCAATCAGTCATACCAAGGCCATGCTACCAAGAATCAAGGGCAGCCAAATCGCCTTCCTCCCACTCAGGAAAAATTGGCCATTGAAGCACCTACAACCAATTCAACAGTTGGATATCTTGAAGCAGAATCAGATTTCTCCTTCCAGCCTGAGTTGAACCTAGAAGATGACGCTAATATCTTTACATAGGGAGAAGAAGAATTAGTTGGTGACTCCAACATTAGTTTCTTGAATTACCAAGATGAACCCAGAAGTGAAGGTGGAATAGTTGAGGGAAGTTATGTTGTATTCACCTAGTCTAAGAACCAATCAGCCCAACATGTTGATAATGAAAAAATAAAGGAATGAACTCAGCCTATAATTTCAATTGCTAAGCAAGGAACCACTCTGCCCTTCTAGCCAAAGGACTTGGTGACTGCTAAAAAGGTGAGTACCTCAATTACACCTTCACCTCCAATTTCAAATTCATAAACCAGTCCTCCCCCTTCTAAAAACCAAAAGGATGAACTCCCATCCTCTATTCCTAGTTCATTTCAAATATTTAACATAATTGACCATATAAAAAAAACCAAAATTCAAATGTCTGAATTTGAATTCCTGTAATCCAACTCTAATTAGTTAAATAAGTTAGTTCAATGTGTAAAGAACCAAGCTATCCTTGTAGGACAAGTAATTTCAAAGGTAACTCGTGATCCCCCTAAGAATACATCCACCAAGAATAACCTTATCATTACTCCTCCTACTATTCCTAGGAAGACTAAACCATTTTATGTCTCCTTACTGATAAATGGACACCAATTGAACAATTACATCATAGATTTTAGTGCATCTGATAATGTCATGCGTACCAAAGTGGTAGAATCTCTTGGAATCACATTGACCAAGATATTTGGGAGATGTTTCTTCATGGAGAACAAACAAGTGCCACTGCTGAGACAAATTAAGGATGCCCAATTTACATTTACATCATTCTCAGATAAGAGAATTAAGATGACTGTCTTGGTGGCTGACGTCCCAGCATCATACGACATCCTTCTTGGAAAAAATTTATACAAAGATGTTGGTGGCGAGTTGAGCATTGACTTATTCAAGGTGAGAATTCTTATCAAAGGTGTTATGCAGAGGTTGCTCCCTAGAAAGAAGCAAAGTATGTGGTCACTAAAAATCAGCACCTAAAGCTCAAATTATGTTTGAGTCTTCAGGTATGGGTAATTACTTTTTATCCATAGAGAAAGTTCATGAGGCATTTGATGAAGCTCCTGAGTGTGTCAACCTAAAAATTATTTTAGGTGGAACAATAGAAGGATTGGTGGAGTGTAATGCAAGTATAGAAGAATCCTCTCCTCCAAACGAAGGAAATTCTAAGAAAGAATCAATGTCTGATGAGGTATGGATTCTAGAATTTGACGGCAGCTGCTCCTCTACCAGTTCAAGAGCCAGAATTGTGTTGATATATCCTCAAGGAGATATCTTTCCTTCTTCATACAAGTTAAAGTTTAGTAACACTAAAAACACAACTAAGTATGAGTCTCTATTGCTAGATTAAAGGCTGCTCAAGATAGGGGCATCAAGCTCCTTCATGCCAAAGGAGATGCTAAATTGGTGGTTTGTCAGGTAAAGAACCTGTATCAAACCAAGAATGAGGGATTGTGTCATTAACGTAATCTAATCTAGGATCAAATTTAAAGCTTTGATGCTTTTAGCATCTCTGCCATACCCAGGGAATTTAATGACCGAGCTGATGCACTGGCTATTTCAGCAACTCTCTTGGTTCCTCACCCCGACTTCAAAGGAGACAAGTACACTATCAAGCTAGTATTTTGACCAAGTGTACTTGATAATACCAGTCATTGGTAGGTGTTCAATAATGACAACTAAATAATTGCCTTTTTAGAACAAAAATACATCTTTGAATAGCTTCACTTTGAAGGTAATGAACCTCAGAAGCTTGAACCAGTCCCTGAATCAAGTTCAGACGTAGGTGAAGAATTCCTACAACTCAAAGGGAATAAAATCCCAAAAGGCTTGGTTTACCTTGAAAAGCTATTTGACAAACACAACAAGTTCATTAAATAGTAACAAATAGATTTAAGCTCCTCCCAGGAGTTTGATTAGATAAACTTAGGTACCAAGGAAGATCCCAAGATGGTGAATATTAGGAAATGTTGCACACCTGAGGAGAGATTCAAGTTCACTGCTCTACTTCACCAGTACATGGATGTCCCAACATACTCCTATGATGATCTGAGGTCACTCAGACTTGAATAAATTTGCCATGACATTCCTCTTAAAAGTGATTCAGTGCCTTACAAGCAAAAATCTAGGCAGTATAATCCAAAGATATCAAGTATTATTCTATCTGAAATACAAAAAAAGCTAAATGCTAGGATAATTTTCCCAATCCATCATTCTACATGGATTGCAAACATAGTCCTTGTGAGGAAGAAGAATGGAAAAATTCACCTTTGTGTGGATTTTAAGAATTTAAATCAGTCATCCTTAAAGGATAACTATCCCTTACCTATCATGGATCAAGTTCTTCAAATAGTGACCAGTTCAGAGATGTTATTAATGCTAGACGGCTTCTCCGAATACAATCAAGTTGAAGTTGGTGAAGTAGACCAACATAAGACTACCTTCACATATATTATCTTATCCAAATCTTTCATATATTATATCGTAGATACCTTAGAATAATAACCATTGAATGACCAAATTGGCTGCATATAGAATAATAACCATTGAATGAAACAACATACCTCATATTTTTAGGCTATTTGATAGGTATTTTCCTATTGACCTTCTTATCTTCAATCACCTTCTCCTTGACTTGAGTTGCTATGTTTTGATCTTCTTTGAAACCAAGACCTGTCGTGTGACTTGTAGACTTTTGAATACTCAATATGTCATCTAGATCCTCAGTGCTCTTTTCAAACTTTACAAAGCTCCTCATCTTGCTAGATGATTTATTCAACTTAGTTTTCAAATATTCCACTTTAATTTCATACCTGATGCATTTTTCCTATTTAGATTTTAGGTTTGTATTGACTATCTCCATTTATACTTCAATCTAATTGACGATCTCCTTAAACTCCTTGAAAGTGCTACTCAGTTTCTCCTTAAAAAAGCCACTCTGATCCTCATAGTCTTTAACTAATGATCTTCATTTGTGATTATTTCTCCTTTATAACTTTGATTCTTCTAGGGCACTTACCAATTCTACCTCAAGATTCAATTTAGCTTCTTCTTTATCTGATTATACATCAACCATAAGACCTTTTCCATTTGAGCAACCCTCATTATCTAATTTTATCTCCATGGATAAGGTTTCATTATTGTCATGTTTAGGTTTATTAATGGCATCATCACTATCATATTAACTTGAGTCACTTACATTATATGTTTTATCTTCTTTAATATAAAACTTTCTCTTGTTCTTGAAAGTTACTTTCCTTCTTTCATACTTCCTTAACTCCTTATTTTTCTTAAGCTTATAAGCCTTCTTGTCATCTTCATGATTTTCATCATGTTATTCATTATAATAGGCATTTTTGGCTTGATTTCACATCTAAATCATGCTCTATCATAAAAAATAGTCCACTTGAGATTGTATTCTGACCATGACTCATATTCACTATCTTTGGTTTCTATACATTCATTTGCCTTCTTTATTTTAGTCTAAGGGCTTCAAATCTTCTTTCTTTATTACACATTCCAATGAACAACTAAAAATTCTTCTCAGGTTGAGAACCCTTCATTCTATGCACATAAGAACTCAAAACACTTTTTGTTACTTTAACCTTCAAATTTTAATCTAATACTTTGTAAATTTTTTTAAAACAACATGAAAAACTTATATAAATTATCACATGTTCACACTTGCCTTAGAAACTAATCCTGATACCCCATTTGGCCATGCTCTCTCTCTTTGCTCTATAGGCCTTGACCTGAAAGTCACATTAGGCCTTAAAATTACCATATAACCACTAAAAATATCTCAAAACCTCATATAAAAATTTAATAAACCTATATCAAGCTCAAAAATTTATTTGAATCATTCATAGGTCTTGAAAACACCTCATGATACCTCATTTGGTCAGGGAGGGTCTAGAACTAGTCTAGTTACATATTTAGACTTAAGGTCTTACCCATGTAGGCTAACCTTGAAACTCTCTTGAGTGATATAATGACTCATATGCATAATCAAGTAACCTTAGATAGCATATTATGCCTCTGTGCATCCATTTCACTAGGCCACAATTTTCAAGCCTTCTCACTAGGTTTCTTCATACTGTGACTAGTGTCATGACTAGGCTTCTCAAGCACTTGAAGCTTGAAAACTAACCTTGAAACACTCTTTGATGATTATACACTTTTATCACATGAATTTCATGATCCTTAGATATTATCATGCCTCTACACATAAATCTTCATGATCATCATGCACATGATCATGATATGACTATGCTTTTTATATTTAGGCTTCTTAAGACACCTTGTATCTTGAAGACTAATACTCAAAACATGCTTATTTTGGCTTGAAACTTGTCATAAAACCTAGAAGAATAGTTAGGTTTCCTTAAAAATTTATCTCAATATAGAGACATTAGGTTTCTTTGAAATTATCTCTTGTCACATGACTTGTCATATTAGGCACACAGGCTCATGCCTAATAGATCACTCACCATGCATCTTCACTAGATGCACCTTGACATTAATGAAATAATATTTTACATAAAATGACATAAAACTTGACATAAATGATAAATATTCTCAAAAAAATTCCCCTTTGTCATTGATGGCAAAACACTCTTCAAATTGATCACTCTCATCTCCCTTCTTGAACTTTCTCCCCCTTTGACATTAATGACAAAGGTCTTCCACAACTGTCAACCTCATTTGCAACAAAATTTCAAAACATAAAATATGAATTATTAAGGAAACATGATTCCCATTACTCCATGCATAAATCCTTCAAATGATCTTAGATTACAAGACCAATTTTCAACATAGATCAAGCTTAGTCAACAACTTGAGTAGTTTCCCCTCACACCAAGTATCTACCATGCTTCTGCTAACTTGAAGTGTGTCTCTATGAAGCATAATTAAGTCACCCATTTTCATGGGGCACTAAAACAAATCAAGTTTATTATATTCCTATATCTCCATGCTCTCACAAGGCTAAATGTACTTCAATATCCTTTTAGGCTTGATTGGTACTATAGGCTTGACCTCTTCATCAATCATTTGATCATCACTGTGATCTGACAATAGGCATTTATGGCTTGATTTCACATCTAAAGCATGCTCTATCATAAAAAAGAGTCCACTTGAGATTGTATACTGACCATGACTCATCTTCACTATCTTTGGTTTCCATACATTCATTTGCCTTCTTTATTTTACTCTAAGGGCTTCAAACCTCTAGTTTTGATTGGATGACCTTCTAACTTTGTTAGGATAGAATATTACAATGTGTCCCACATTATGAAATCTATAGAAAACAACCTCATATATAACTTTTGACTGATGTGAACTGTGGCTTATTCCATAGTTTCATGAGTAGCATTCTTGGAGGGTCTTTTACACTCTCTTGCTCTATGACCAAACTGACTGCATATAAAATAATAACCATTGAATGAACCAACATACCTCATATTGTTAGGCTATTTGATAGGTATTTTCCTACTGACCTTCTTATCTTCAATCGCCTTCACCTTGAATTGAGCTGCTACCTTTTGATCTTATTTGAAACCAAGACCTGTCTTGTCACTTGTAGACTTTTGAATACTCAATATGTCATCTAGATCCTCAGTGCTCTTTTTAAACTTTACAAAGCTCCTCATCTTGCTAGATGCTTTATTCAACTTAGTTTTAAAATATTCCACTTTAATTTCATACCTAATGCATTTTTCCTCTTTAGCTTTTAGGTTTGTATTGACTATCTCCATTTATACTTCAATCTAATTGATGATCTCCTCATACTCCTTGAAAGTGCTACTCAGTCTCTTCTTAAAAAAGCCTATCTGCTTCTCATATTCTTTAACTAAAGATATTAATTTGTGATTATTTCTCCTTTAGATCTTCAATTACTCTAGGGCACTTACCAATTCTAACTCAAAATTTAGTTCAGCTTCTTCTTCATTTGATTATACATCAACCATAAGACCTTTTCCATTTGAGCAACCCTCATTATCTAATTTTATCTCCATGGATAAGGTTTCATTATTGTCATGTTTAGGTTTATTAATGGCATCATCACTATCATATTAACTTGAGTCACTTACATTATATGTTTTATCTTCTTTAATATAAAACTTTCTCTTGTTCTTGAAAGTTACTTTCCTTCTTTCATACTTCCTTAACTCCTTATTTTTCTTAAGCTTATAAGCCTTCTTGTCATCTTCATGATTTTCATCATGTTATTCATTATAATCGAATTTATCCTTGTTAAGACACTTGGATGAAAAGTGACCAATCTTAGCACAATTGAAACATTTAAAGGGAAACTTACCCTTGTACTTACCTGAGCCAAACCTCAATTTTATTGAAAACATGGATATTATTTGATCATCATCAACATATAAACATTACACATCCTTGACCTTCTTGGCCTTTGACTTTTTCTCAAATTTTAAAGTTGCTTCCTTTTTAGGAGGTCTTCCTTCATTTGTTCTCATCTCATAGGGAGTCAAGATGCCATAAATCCCATCCATCTCTATCTTATCCAAATCTTTCATATATTATACTATAGATACCTTAGAATCAAACTTAAAAATTAGTGATCTCAATACCTTTTGAAAAAAATTATACTCTTTCACTTCTCCCAATCCTCTGATGATATTGACAACTTCATCAACCTTTAACACATAGAATGCAATGGTTTCATCTTCATGGATTTTCAGACTTTCAAACTGTCTCCTATGGGTCTATAACTTGGAGATATTTACCTTGTTTTCTCCTTCATAGATGGTTTTAAATTGTCCCATATATATTTTCATGACATATAGTTCATCATCTTTATAATCTTTACTTATGATAGGCCACAAAGAATGGAATTCATTGCCTTAGAGTTGTTTTTACTAACCTTCTTACATGTTGCATCAATTGGTGGAATAAGAGGAGAACTATAGCCATCCACATCTAAATAAAAAATATCATGACCTTGAGACATAAAATATATCTTCATCTTGAAATTTTAAAGGATCTATTAAATAATAGAGCCTTGCTGGTAGAGAAACCACCTTGAGCTTGATGACTAGCCATCTTTGCTTCTAGATCTCCTTTAGGATTATAGACCTACTTCAAAGGAGAAAGTTATGATACCAAATTATGGAATAAATATGACTATAGGGGGTGAATCATCCTTCAAAACTTTTATTTAAATTTAATTTAATCATTCATGAACATTCATTCAAGTATGTAGATCAAACAAGGATAAAGTAACCATTCACATATGCATGAAACATGACAACACAAGATAACACAACTTATATGTGGGAAAACCTCAAGGGTATGAAAAAAAACTAATATATTCAAATGGACTATATTAATATAATACAAAACCAAATTTATTGAGTCACCAACTTCACATGGAGTACCAATCCCAACTAGCTAAGCACCAACTCAGGTAGGCTTTAGCAAACACCCACTTGCAAGGAAGCACCAACTAAACCATCTAAAACAATTATTCACCTTTATAAAAAAATAATTATCATACAATAGATGATGATCTCCTTCTTTATCTCTTTTCTCTCTTTTATCCCTCTCAAACTGCCTTCTAGGCTTCTTCGCTCAAATAGTCATCTTCTTGATTTATTAGGTCATATGAAATTTATTTTCATATAAAAAACCTCTATCAAATCTTAATAATATATCTTATACACTCCCATAATGGTATACAATACCTTATTATTATTTATAATGTATTATTCTATTTACTTGTTCTATACATCTAAAATAGGCCTAAAATTGCCTAGTATTTATACAAGTCTCTTGTTCATATCCTTCTTAGTCAGAAACACACCCTTACCCTATTACATCAAACATGAAATGGATATTAGGACATCTCATAGACATTTATAAAAAAAAATTTGACTCCCTTTAAGTTTTACCCATCTTAATTAGGCCTTATCTCATCTTTAGGTCTCATAAAGACCTAATCCTATTAGGTCTATTCAGGGCACGTTATACTTTGCCCTCCTTAGAAAAAAATCAAACACATCACATAGTAGGAACACATCATATGACACTAAAATATACCCATGATAATATTATATAGGATTCATAACACATTTTATCTTAAACCACTAATTGAAACATGCAAATATTATTGTTCATAATTAGGCATGTGCATACCCGGAAAGTCTATCTTGAATAATTAAAGCATAAACATAGTTTTTAAAAAAACCATGAAAAAAATAAAATAAATATAAATATTATGACCTATAATTCATCAAAAAATTAATTATATGCTTTAAATCATGGTATATAGGCTTAAACTCTTATCTGCAAGATGCTTGCTCTGAACTGCCAACTAGTCTCAAAACACAGTCATAAAAACTTGAACTTCTGCCATTTGATAGAAAATACTCAATGGATCCCAATGCATGAATGTGATATTAAAACATACTTATAGAAATTAAAAATAAAAATATAACATGGTCAAATGGTAATATTAGTCTTGCAGACCAATCTCATAACCTTACACCTTTAGTGTCTCATCTGCACTACATAGATTAACTTATGAGCAACATTTTCATCATATCCATTAACCTCTAAAACTTATATTCAAGATAATCATGTATTAAAATTATTAAAAAAAATCCCATATCATTTTTAAACATCCTTAATCCATGATAGCACATCCCTAATCACCTTCTCATTTCTGCCTGGGTTTCTCACTATTTACATGATTAGGCCTGACAGTGACTAGTCAACTTGTATGACCAGTTTATCACACCTGAAGGATAGATATTACTTTAAAAACCACCATGGAAATTAAATATAGGTATTAATATTCTCCATACAATGATTTTCATACTTTGACTTAGTCAATTATGACTACTACAACAAATCTTTGAGAAATAAGGCTTTTCATGTAGGTTCCATTTACTCACATGACAAAACAATCACACCTGGAGATACCTAGGAGAATTTAATACAAACCAAAATCAATTAAATATCCATATCAAACCGTTATGAGTACTTTATAATAACTTATTTCATATCAGGTCTTTATTAAGGTTCTTTGAGGGTTTAAACCATCTTCTAGTCTTAATGATCATTCATAAATTTTAGACCCTTATTCCATAAAAAAATAATTTTAAATTTTATCTAGAAACCTTACCAATATACCATGAATATATTAGGTTCCCATGCAGAGGATACACTTGAAATGGACAACTAAAAGTTATTCTCAGGTTGAGAACCCTTCATTTTGTGCATACAAGACCTCAAAACACTTTTTCTTGCCTTAACCATCAAATTTTGACCTAAAACTTGGTAAAAATGTTTGAAAAAATATGGAACACTTTTATCAATGATTGCATGTTTGCACTTACCTTGTAAATTGATCATTATACCTCATCTGGCCATGTTCTCTTTCATTGCTCTCTAGGCCTTGACCTGTAAGTCACATTAAGCCCTGAAACTGACCTTATAACCACTATCAAATATCTCAAAACCTCATATAAAAACTCAATAAACCTATCTCAATATAAAAAATTTATTTACATCCTTTATAGGTCTTGACAACACCTCATGATACCTCATTTGGTCAGGCAAGGTTTAGAACTAGTATAGTTGTACATTTGGACTTTAGGTCTTACCCCTGTAGGCTTACCTTGAAACTATCCTAAATGATCTAATGCCTCATATTCATTATCAAACAAAATTATATATCCTATTATTCCTTTGTGCATCCATATCACCAAGCCACCATGTTTAATCCTTCTAACTAGGCCTCTTCATGTTGTGACTAGTGTCATGACTAGGCTTCTTAAGCATTTGAAGCTTAACAACTGACCTTGAAACACTCTTTTATGCTTATACACCTTACTATCATGCCTTTAATGATCCTTATATATTATCATTACTATACACATTCCTATTCATGCTCATTATGCACATGCTCATGATACTACTATACTTATTATAACTAGGCTTCTCAAGACACCTTGTAGCTTGAAGACTTGTACTCAACATATGCTTATCTTGACCTAAATATTGTCATAAAACTAAAAAAATCATTAGGTTCACTTAAAATTCTATCTTAATAGATATACATTATGTTACCTTCAAATTATAGCTTGTTACATGACTTACTTATCACATTAGGCACACAAACTCATATCTCATAGATCACTCACAATGCATCTTCACTAGATGCACTTTGACATCAACAACATCATATTTAACATAAAATAACATATAACATGAAATAAATGATTAAAATTATCAATCAGGGGTTGGGTATTACCCTTTAGGACCTCATTCATGGCATCTGATTACATCTAGTTAGGAGACAAAGCATCCATTCCAACCTCAAGACCACTTTTCCCTAGATGCAAGATGCAAACCACAATGCAAGATATCTATGTCTGGGGCATCATGGGTTAAAAATGAAATAAACACCATGTTGTTTGTGGGGATTATCCTTTATAACTACATTTTTGGCATCTGAGTATGCTTGGTTATGAGAGAGAACACTTGTTCTAGCCTCAAGACCACTTATCCCTAAATGAAAGATATAATCCACAATGTAAGATGATTTGGGCAACAATTCACACAATAATTCGGGTGATGGGTCCACTCCTATTTATGATGAAACTTTTGGGAGCCATAACTTTTACACCATAGCTCCAATTGACTCTCCATTTGAATCGTTGGAAAGATAATAATGAGGGGAAAATTGTGAGATGGCATGGATATCCGCTCGATGAATTTTGACCCCCTAAAACCCAATATAAGTGCTCCAAATTTCAATTTTAATAGTGCAGTATAAAAATAGTAAGTTTCTAAAAATAGTAATTCCTCGAATTCTATTTTGTTGTAAATCATGGAAGTCGAACCAATTCATCTCCCTCGATATTGGTGACCTTACACATCCTCCCATAGCTTCAAGACATATATAAATGAAGATGTAACTTGAAATGGAAATCAGACATCTCTTCTCAGAGATAGGCATATGTTTGGGTCTACAAATTTGATCAATAAAACATCTCTTCTTAGAGATAACATTATTTGAATTATGTTGTTCTTGTTTATTCAATTATTTTTCAACCAAAGCTTTCAAGTTTTGGATCAGTGGTATCAGAGTGGTTTGTATTTAGAGTGTATGATCTCGAGGATGAGGTCAGATTACAAGAAGCTTGGGTGGAAAATAGAACCAATAGACTATCCACCTATTCACTCCAAATGACTTCAAATGGCAGAAAACATTGATACATCCGATCCTTTCAAGGAAATGGTGAATGAAGCCCTCCAGTAGTAGTAAGTGCAGATGCTACAACAATTCGCTCAAGTTCTCCAACAAATCTCAATGGGAAATTTTGGATCCTCATCTGCACCCCCACATCCTTTCAGTGCCCCATCACCCTTCAAGGTTTAGGTGAATTTTGATATCCCTACATTTGAAGGAAAAATCAATGCTGATGCAGTAGAAAATTGGTTGGATCAATTGTCATCTTATTTTTCTATAAATAAATTCATCGATAAAGAGAAGATTAATTTTTCTCTTCTGAAAGCATCATTGCCTATCAAAAATTGGTGGGAAGTGTACAAAAAGAGATTCAGTGTAGATGATATTGGCCTTGAGATGGAACCTACATGGGATGATTTTATAGAAGCTATAAAGGAAGAATAATACCCCATTAGAGCATATGATGATCTGTATATAGAGTGACAACAACTTCACCAAGGTAAGGAATAGTCTATTTAAGATTACACAGACATTTTTCATTCTCTATCTACGAGATTGGGCATCCAAGAAAGTGAGAAACACAAGGTTCTCAAATATTGTGGCGGACTACAATGGTATGTATGGGGAGAAATGGAACTCTTCAATTTGGAAACCATTAGTGAGGCATACAAGTTCACAGTGAAGATTGAGTAGAAGCATGAAAGAATGAATATGAAGAACCAACCTTCAAAATGGAAAAGTGAAAAGGAAGGTCAAACATGAGGCCAAAATTGGAAGCAAAAGGAAGGAAAGACTAGGAAGTGGTGTGATTATCACAAATCTGGAATTCACTCCAAAAAAGATTATTGAGCCATCAAGTCCCTACTTTCTAAGTCACAATCTTCAACATCTACTGCTCTACCTCATATAGATGCTGCAGTTGAAGAGGTTGAAGAAGAAATTGTAGATGTTGATCTTGAAGCCATTATTGCTTCATCACAGATCGACAAAGAGAGGCTAGATGACATGGAAAGGTTGTTTCACTCTAAGTTATGGGTGACAAGTAAGCCTCTACATTTCATTATTGATAGTGTAAGTCAAAAGAATTTCATCTCTGCTAATGTTGTGAAAAGCCTAAATCTATCCATGAAGTCTCACCCAAAGCCATACAGTATTGGATGGTTGATTCTAGGGAGAAACCTCTGTGTCACCCACCAATGTCTTCTCTCATATGCAATAAAACCTTTCCAAGATGACGTATTATGTGATGTGGTCAATCTAGATGTTTGTGATGTACTCTTTGGTCAGCCATTCATGTATGATTGACATGGCATCTATGAATCAAGAACTCGAAGGATCACTCTCACTCTTGGAACATGATGTCACAAGGTACTATAGGTACCACTTTCTACATCTGTCTCTCTTATTAGTGCCAAGAAATTTGTTCTCATGGTGGTCAAGCCACAAGAATCCAAAAGGGCTGATGTTTCAGCCCTAACTACACAAACAATACAATAATAGAGTCAAATAGATACCAAGCTAAATAAGTTCATGGCCTTCCATCCACAGACTGATGGTCAGATAGAAATGGTAAATAATCGAGCCCTACATAGTTCCATAAAGCACAGTCCATTTCAAGTATGCATCAGGAATCAAATCAAAATACAACTACCACACTTGATGACAAATATTGATGAAATGGGGACCATTGCTTCTCAAGGAGGGAGGAATGATCCGGGAAACAATTCAAGCAACAATTTAGGTGATGCGTCCACCCCAATTGATGATGGAACTTTTGGGAGCCATAACTTTTGCACCGTAGCTCCAATTGACTCACCATTTGAACTATTGGAAAGATAATAATGAGGGGAAAATTGTGAGATGACATGAGATTTAATCAATAAAGTTTGACCCCATAAAACCCAATGGAAGTGCCCCAAATTTCAATTTTAGTAGTGCAGTCTAAAAATAGCAAGTTTCTAAAAATAGTAATTCTTTGAATTCTATATTATTGTAAATCATGGAAGTCAAACCAATTCATCTTCCTCGAGATTGGTGACCTTCCACATCCTCCCCACACCTTCAAAACATGTATAAATTAAGATGTAACCCAAAAAGGAAATTAGAGATCTCTTATCAGAGATAGGCATATATTTGGGTCTGCATATTTGATCAATAAAACATCTCTTCTCATAGATAACATTATTTGAATTGTGTTGTTCTTATTTATTCAATTATTTTTCAACCAAATATTTCAAGTTTTGGATCAATGGTATCAGAGTGGTTTGTATTTAGAGTGTATGATCTTGATGATGAGGTTAGATTATAAAAAGCTTGTGTGGAAAATAGAACCAACAGACTATCCACCTATTCGCTCCAAATAACTTTAAATGGCAGACAACACCGAGACATCTGATCCTTTCAAGGAAATGGTGAATGAAGCCCTCCAATAGTAGCAAGCATAAATGCTACAGCATTTCTCTTAAATTCTCCAACAAATCTCGATGGGAAATTTTGGCTCCTCATCTGCACCCCCACAACCTTTCAGTGCCCCAACACCCTTCAAGGTTCAAGTGAATTTTGATATCCCTAAATTTGAAGGAAAAATAAATGCTAATGTAGTAGAAAATTGATTGGATCAATTGTCAACTTATTTTTCTATAAATAAATTCACCGATAAAGAGAAGATTACTTTTGCTCTTTTGAAAGCATCATTTCCTATAAAAATTAGTGGGAAGTATACAAAAAGAGATTCAATGCAGATGATATTGGCCTTGAGATGGAACCTACATGGGATGATTTCATAGAAGCTATAAAGGAAGAATACTACCCCATTAGAGCATATGATGATCTGTATATAGAGTGGCAACAACTTTGCTAAGGTAAAGAATAGTCTGTTCAAGATTACACTGACAATTTTCATTCTCTATCTACGAGATTGGGCATCCAAGAAAGTGAAAAACACAAGGTTCTCAAATATCGTGGTAGACTACAATAATACATATGGGGAGAAATGGAACTCTTCAATTTGGAAACCATCAGTGAGGCATACAAGTTCATAGTGAAAATTGAGTAGAAGCATGAAAGAATGAATATGAAGAATCAACCTTCAAAATGGAAAAGTGACAAAGAATGTCAAACACGAGGCCAAAATTGGAAGCAAAAGGAAGAAAAGACTGGGAAGTGGTGTGATTATCACAAATATAGAACTCACTCCAAATAAGAATGTTGAGCCATCAAGTCCCTACTTTTTAAGTCATAATCCTCAACATTTACTGCTCTACCTCATACATGTTGAGTTGTGGAGCTAAAAGCTTCACTAGTATGCAAATGTGGAGGTTGCTGGATGACACAGTAACTGACATGGGTCAAGGCCTGCCGACATCAGTCAAGGGTTGACCAAAAGATACCAACATCAGTTAGGCATCAGCTGACATTGGTAATCTCCAGACAGATAGAGATCGACATCAGTCATCTATGCATTTTTAGAATTAGATTTGTTCTAATTTTAGGAAAATAGGTAGTTTGCATGTAAAGACTAATTTTAGTCTTGAGTCTATGTTTCTAATTATTTTTTGTTTTGGGATCTATTTAAGAGACCCATGGGGTTGTATTGTAATAAGGATGAGATCCTCAAAGTGTAATATCTAGAAGGTCTACAAGAGTGCAAGATCAGGAAGATCTACATGGTAAGCAAGATCAATTAGATCTATAGGGTGCAAGATCAAGAAAATCTACAGAAATGCAAGATCAAGAAGATATGCAGGGTGCAAGATCAAGAAGATCTGTTGGGTCAAGGATTGGAGGCAAAAATAATTGGGTTGATTGTCATAAGGACTTGGAAGTAGGCAACAACAACCATTGAGTTGATTGTCACTGGAGGGAACAACTCAGTTATTGAGTTGGATTGTAATTGATTGAGAGAGAGAACTCTTGAGGGAGAATTACTAGACATCCAAGAGATGTGAGGAAGAGTAAGATTTTTTCATTGTATTTCCTTGTGGAAGAGTGTTAATACAGATTGTATTATTTTTTGTATCTCCTATTCTTTGTTGTTTCTAATTTCTAGTTATTTATTACTTCTAGTTTAATTCTGTGTTTAGTTTCTTATACAAAGGTAATCAATTTTACTCTAAAGAGGATCCTAACAGTTGGTATCAGAGATAGGATCACTAACAAGTGGTAGAGTGGATTAGCGTTTGTTGATTACAAGTTCACTCTCAGGGGTTTTTGATTGAGTGGGAGTAAAGAAATGGCAAAAGAAAGTAAGCTAAGAATAGAGAAATTCAATGGCAAGAATTATCAATTATGGAGGATGCAGATAGAAGATTATCTGTATTGTGAAAAGAAAGAACATGCAAAGAAAGATTGTTGGTTAAAAGAAGATCAACATAAAGAAGTAGATGTATCAAGTATTGTTGCACAAGATGCTCTCATATTTTCTTTGGATAGTCAGGTAGAATCATAGGTTTTAGATTCTGGTGTTTCTTTCCATGCAACCCCAAATAGAGAATTTTTCCATGATTATGTCCATGGAGACTTTGGAAAAATTTATTTAGGGGATGGTGAGCCTTGTCAAATTGTTGGCAAAGGAAAAGTGCAGCTGAAATTATAGACTGGTAACACATGGGTGGTTAAGGATGTCATGCATGTACCTGTCCTGAAGTGGAATCTAATTTTTGTAATAAAGTTGGGTGATGAGGGTTACACAGTAACTCTCATAGCAGAATCTTGGAAAGTTTCCAAGGGTGCACTTGTATTAGCAAGAGATAAGAAAGTAGGTACTCTTTATCTATCTACTTGTATTACTGATTCTCTTTCTATTTTATCTACTTCAATTATAGATGCATGGTTGTGGCACTGTAGGCTTGGTCACATGAGTGAGAAGGGAATGGATGTTCTTAAGTCAAATGGTAAGCTTTCAGATTTGAAAAGCATAGATTGAGATTTTTGTAAGCAATAGAATAAAGTGAGGTTTCTTGAAACTAGGTCAATGAAGAAGGAGCACAAGCTAGAGCTTGTTCACACAGACGTGTGGGGACCAGCTCAGGGAGCTTCTATTGGAGAATCATAGTATTGCATAAAGAGGAAATATGATGTTTTTGACACTTCTAAGAATTGGAAAGCCTTTGTTTTCAAGAGAAGGTGATGGACAATGATCAGCTTAAGAGGCTGAATAATTTTGAGCAAGGCAATGTTGATTTGGATAAGGTTATGATCCAAAATGAGCTCGCTGGTAAAAATCATCACTCATAGAAAAACACAGACACTGACATCGGTCAGGCAGAGATTGACATTGATCAGGTAAGAACTGATGTCAATCTAGTGGAGACCAAAGTTGGTGATGTCAGGCAAGTGGACACCGACGTTGATCAGGAAACCAACATCAGTGATCAAGTGGAATCAACATCGGTTAAGTGCAGACCGAGGTCGACTAGAGATGATCGAGATCGGTCACTGTTAAAATGAAATTTGGGTAGATAACAAGTTGTCAATGAGTCTTAAACACCCATGAGGAGGTTCAAATGGGTAAGTAAGCCTCAAATTCATTATTCCCCTTCTTTACACTACTTGTTGCTCACTGATGGTGGAAAACTAGGAAGTTTTGAAGAGGCAATGCAGGTAAAATCTAGGAAATAGTGGGAACATGGCATGAATGAGGAAATTGATTCCTTGAAAGAGAACCAAATGTGGGATTTGGTAGAGTTGCCTGTTGAAAAGAAAGCACTAAAAAATGAAGGGATTTACAGGTTAAAGAAAGGAGAGAATGGACAGGTCAGACATAAGGCCAGGTTATATGGTCTTGAGCAAGCTCCAAGACAATGGTATTTGAGGTTTGATAGGTTTATGACAAAGCATGGCTTTAGTCAATGTCAATGTGACCATTGTGTTTATTTTACTAGGTTAGATAATAGTAGCTACATTATCCTGTTACTGTATGTAGTGTATATGCTTGTAGGTTCACACATGTAGGGAATTACTGAGCTAAAGGTAAAATTAGCTTAGACATTTGCCATGAAGGATTTAGGAGTAGCAAAGAAAATCCTTGGCATGAGTATTTCTAGAGACAGGGAAAATCATAGGTTGATTTTGTCTCAAGAGGATTATGTGAATAAGGTAGTGGAGAGGTTTAATTTATAGGATGTAAAATCGGTAAGCACACCTATGGCTGGATAGTTCAAGTTAAGCATATAACAGTGTCTTAAGTCACATGATGAGGTTGAGTACATGGTATATACTAGACTTGATATTGCCCAAGAAGTGGGAGTTGTCAACAAGTTTATGGCCAATCCAGGAAAAAAGCATGGGAAATCAGTTCAATGGATTCTCAGGTATTTGAGAGGGACCAGTAGCAGGTATTTATGCTATGTAGGGTCAAACACTTCTCTACATGGGTATGTAGATTCAGATATGGTAGGTGACTTGGATGGTAGGAGAAGCACCATAAGATATGTGTTCATTGTTGGTGGAATGGTGGTTAGCTGGATTTCAGAGATGTAGAAGGTTGTTGCAGTCATAGAGGCTAGCAAGGAAATGATATGGATGACTTGGTTCATGGAAGAATTGGGAAAGGAGAAAGAGAGTTGCATATTGTATAGTGATAGTCAAAAAGCAATTCATTTGGCAAAGGATTCAGCCTTTCATTCAAGAACCAAACATATACAACTTAGGTACCACTTCATTAGATAGGTATTGGAGGATGGATAGTTGAAGCTGGAAAATATCCATACAGATAAGAACCTTGTAGATATGTTAACAAAGCCAGGAACAAAGGAGAAGTTGAATCTTCATTCAAATTTTGTTGGTCTTCAGGATTGAACTTGAAGATGGGGATACAAGCCAAAAATAAATTAGAGGATTTTGCTGTACAGGTACAGGTGTAACTATTTATCTCCAAGTGGGAGATTATTGATTTGTGGAGCTAAAAGCTTCACCAGTATGCAAATGTGGAGGTTGTTGGATGACACAGTAATTGACATCGGTCAGGGCCTGCTGACATCGGTCAGGGGTCGACCAGAAGCTACCGACATCAGTTAGGCATTGGCCGACATCGGTCATCTCCAGACAGACAGAGATCAGCATCATTCGTCTGTGCATTTCCAGAATTAGATTTGTTCTAATTTTAAGAGAATAGTTAGTTTGCATGTAAAGACTAATTTTAGTCTTGAGTCTATGTTTCTAATTATTGTTTGTTTTGGGATATATTTAAGAGACCCATGGGGTTGTATTGTAATAAGGATGAGATCCTCAAAGTGTAAGATCTAGAAGGTTTGCAAGAGTGCAAGATCAAGAATATCTACATGGTAAGCAAGATCAATTAGATCTGCAGGGTGCAAGATCAAGAAGATTTGCAGGGTGAAAGATCAAGAAGATCTACTGGGTCAAGGATTGGAGGCAACAACAATTAGGTTGATTGTCATAAGGACTTGGAAGTAGGCAACAACAACCATTGGGTTGATTGTCACTATAGGGAACAACTCGGTTATTAAGTTGGATTGTAATTGATTGAGAGAGAGAACTCTTGAGGGAGAATTACTAGACATCCAAGAGGTGTGAGGAAGAGTGAGATTTCTTCATTGTATTTCCTTCTAGAAGAGTGTTAATATAGATTGTATTATTTCTCATATCTCTTATTCTTTGTTGTTTTTGATTTCTAGTTACTTATTACTTCTGGTTTAATTCTATGTTTAGTTTCTTATACAAAGGTAATAAATTGTACTCTAAGGAGGATCCTAATAATACAGACCCTACAATCAAAGAGGTTAAAGAAGAAATTGTACATGCTAATTCTGAAGCCATTGTTGCTTCATCATAGACCCATGAAGAGAGGCTAGATGACAAGGAAAGGTTATTTCACTCTAAGTTATGGGTGAGAGGTAAGCCTCTGCATTTCATTCTTGATAGTGGAAGTCAAAAGAATTTAATCTATGCTAGTGCTATGAAAAGTCTAAATCTATCCATGAAGCCTCACCCAAAGCAATACAGTATTGGATGGTTGAGTCCAGGGAGAAACCTCTGTGTCACCCACCAATGTCTTCTCTCATATGCAATAAAACCTTTCCAAGATGAGGTCTTATGTGATGTGGTCAATATAGATGTTTGTGATGTACTCTTTGGTCAGCCATTCATGTATGATTGACATGGCATCTATGAATCAAGAACCTGAAGGATCACTTTCACTCTTGGAACACAATGTTATAGGGTACCAGAGGTACCACCTTCTACATCTGTCTCTCTGATTAGTGCTAAGAAATTTGTTCTCATGGTGGTCAAGCCATAAGAATCCAAAAGGGTTGATGTTTTAGCCCTAACTATTCAAACAACACAACAATAGAATCAAATAGATACCAAGCTAAAGAAGTTCATGGCCTTCCATCCACATACTGATGGTCAGATAGAAATGGTAAACAATTGAGCCTTGCACAGTTCCATAAAGCACAATCCATTTCAAGTATGCATTAGGAATCAAATCAAAATATAATTGCCACACTTGATGAAAAATCTTGATGTAATGGGGACCATTGATTCTTAAGGAGGGAGGAATGATTCTGGCAATAATTCAAGCAACAATTTAGGTGATGGGTCCACCCCAATTGACGATGAAACTTTTGGGAGCCATAACTTTTGCACTGTAGCTCCAATTGACTCACCGTTTGAACTATTGGAAAGATAATATGAGGGGAACATTGTGAGATGGCATGAGCTTTACTTGATGAATTTTGACCCCCAAAAACCCAATAGAAGTGCCCCAAATTTCAATTTTAGTAGTGTAGTCTAAAAATAGTAAGTTTTTAAAAACAATAATTCCTTGAATTTTGTATTGTTGTAAATTGTGGAAGTCAAACAAATTCATCTCCCTTGAGATTGGTGACCTTCCACATCCTCCCCACACCTTCAAAACATGTATAAATGAAGATGTAACCTGAAATGGAAATTAGACATCTCTTCTTAGAGATGGGCATATGTTTGGGTCTACAAATTTGATCAATAAAACATCTCTTCTCAGAGATAACATTATTTGAATTGTGTTGTTCTTGTTTATTCAATTATTTTTCAACTAAAGCTTTCAAGTGTTGGATCATAATATGTCTATCTCTATAGTATTATGGGTGAAAATTGACATGGAAACCACATCAGGGGTCAATATTAACCTCTAGGACCGCATTCTTAGCATCTGAGTATGCTTGTTTAGGAGACAAAAGCACCCATTCCAACCTTAAGACCACGTATCCCTACAAGGCAAAACTAGTGTTTTTAGGCAAACTTTAGACAACTGTAAAATGGAAATAATAAGTTGTATGTATGAACTAAAAGAGCCATCATGTGCATGTTGAATTCCTATACTTTCAACCCAAATATCTTAGATTACAAAGCATTGAGGAATTTGTGGCATAGGATTCAATGATCAATACTAAAATGTAACTTTCATGTAGTTAAGAAACATGTTTTTTTCCTCCAATAGACATTTTTGTTTTTGGGACCTACACTTAGAAATACATTACTTTAAAAACTTCAAGATGTTCAATTTATGTGCATTCCCATAGCCACAACATCTTAATCCATGAGTATACCCTTTTTTGCAACAATTCTAGCCTTGAGCAACATTGACAACAAATATTGTCAAGATGCAAAGCGCATTGTAAGATCTTTAACTCTAGGAGCTCATGGGTAAAAATTGACATATCCACCATGTCGATGATAGGGATTAACCTATAATAATACATTCATTACATCTTATTATGCCTACTTAGGAGACGGAGCACTCATTTTGGCCTCAAAACCACTTGTCCCTACAAGGCAAAATTGGTGTATTTTAGATAAAATTTAGACAGTTATAAAATGGAAATTGTAAGTCATATCCATGAACTAAAAGAATAAACACATTCATGTCAAATTCCTATACATGTACCCTGAAGCTCTTAGATTGGAAAACATCAATGAACTTGTGATAGAGAATTCAGTGATCTATCTTAAAATACAACTTTCTTGGCATTTGAGTATACCTAGTTAGGAGATGAAGCACCCATTTGGGCCTTAAGGACACTTGTACCTAGATGCAAGATGTAAGACAGAGTGAAAGATATCTATCTCCAAGGGATTATAGGTGGAAAATGAAATTACCACCACACCAGGGGTGGGGATTACCCTTTAGGATTGCATTACTAGCATCTGAGTACACTCAAATTAGGAAATAAAGCACTCATTCTAGCCTCAAAGCCACTTATCTCTAAATGTAATATGCAAAACACAATGCAAGATCACTATCTATGAGGGTTCATGGGTGAAACTTGACATATACACCACATTGTGATTGGATATTAAACTCTAGCAACCCATTCTTGGCATTCAAGTATGCTCAGTTAGGAGATAAAACACTACTTTGGTCTCAATACCACTTGTCCTTACAAGGTAAAACTAGTGTTTTTAAAGTAGACTTTAGATAGTCAGAAAATGTAAATCATAAGTTGTATCTATAAATTAAAAATACCATCACATGCATGTTGAATTCCTCTACTTTTACCCTAAATATCTTGGATTACAAATGTTGGGGATCAACCAACAATTTGATTACACTTATGAAAGCAATAAATGCAAAATTAAATCAGAATGATAAGTAACTAGAATCAGATAATAGCAAAGAACAAGAGATACAAGAAACCACCCTAAAAACTTGTATTAAACTCTTTACAGAAGGAATACAATTGAAGAAACTTCTTTTCTTCCACACCTCTCTCAGATGTATAGATCTCTCTCTAGATCTCTTTCCCTCAAGAGCTCTCTCTCTCAAGTACAATCAACTCCAACAACCTGGATTGATTCACATATACAATTCTATACTGTTCTTTCTCAACACTCTACAATACATTACAATAAGCTAAGAAGATCTAGTCCTATATATAGAATTAGGAAACTTGAGCATGCATTTACAACAAATAGTTATGCCTCTTAAACAAGGGCTCTAAAATAGTCTTACTAATAATAGAGACACGGACTTAAGACTATGACTTAATCTTACCATGCAAACACTCAGTTCTATCCATGAAAATAGCTTTCTGGACGCACAGGTAATTGACATCGGTTCTTACCTGTTTGCCTGTGACCGACGTCAGCCGATTCCTATCGACGTCGGCATCTCTTGAACTGCTCCTGACCAATGTCGATCACTCCTGACCAATGTTGGTGACTGTGTAAACCTGCAACTATCAAACTGCTCACTTGGTGAAGCTTTTAGGCTCCACACCTTAACAATCTCCCACTTAGAGATAAACAGCTGCACTAGTACCTGTACAGCAACATATTCTAGCTCCTCCATCTTCAACTCAATCATGAAGACCAACAGAAGTTGAATTAAGATTCAACTTCTCCTTTATAACTGGCTTGGTTAACATATCAGTAGGATTCTTATCTGTATGGATCTTCTCCAGCTTTAACTCACCATCCTCCAATACCTGTCTTATGAAGTGGTACCTAAGTTGTATATGCTTTGTTCTTGAATGAAAGGCTGAATTCTTAGCCAAATGAATTGCACTCTGACTATCACTATATAATCTGCAACTCTCTTTCTCTTTTCCTATCTCTTTCATGAACCGTGTCATCCATATCATCTCTTTGCTAGCCTCTGTGACTGTAATATACTCTGCTTTTGTAGTTGACAAGGCAACAACCTTCTATAACTTTGATATCTAGCTAACTGTCGTTCCACCAACAGTGAAAACATATCTTGTGGTGCTCCTTCTGCCATCCAAATCACCTGCCATATCTAAATCTACATAACCATGTAGAGAAGTATCTGAACCTCCATAGCACAAATGCCTACTGTTGGTTCCTCTCAGATATCTAAGGATCCACTGAACTGCTTTCCAGTGCTCCTTCTCTGGATTGGCCATATACTTACTTATAACTCCCACTGCTTGGGCAATATCCAGTCTAGTACACACCATTACATACATTAAACTCCCTACTGCGGAAGAATATGGAACTCTACTCATGTACTCTACCTCATCATGTGAATTAGGACATTGTTCTTTACTCAACTTAAAATGTCCAGCCAAAGGTGTGCTTACCGGTTTTGCATCCTGCATGTTGAACAATTTTAACACCTTGTTCACATAATCCTCCTAAGAAAAAATCAACCTACGATTTTTCCTGTCTCTCTTAATGCTCATGCCAAGGATTTTCTTTGCTGCTCCCAAATCTTTCATGGAAAATGTTTGAGCTAGTTTCACGTTAAGCTTAGAGATATCCTGCATGTGTGATCCTGTAACTAGCATATCATCTACATACAACAATAGAATAATATATATACCATTATCCAATCTCTTAAAATACACACAATGGTCAGATTGACACCTACTGTAGCCATGCTCAGTCATAAACCTGTCAAATCTTAGATACCATTGTCTAGGAGCTTGCTTGAGGCCATATAAACTTTTCTTTAATCTACACACTAACTTCTCCTTACCTTTGACCTAAAATCCTTCTGGCTATTCCATATATATTTCTTCATCCAAATATCCATGAAGAAACACTGTCTTAACATCAAGCTGCTCAAGATGCAAATCCTCAATAGCAACTAAAGACAATACAGTCCGTATAGAAGTAATTTTAACAACAGGAGAAAAAATCTCACCAAAATCAATACCTAGCTTTTGTGCAAATCCTTTCACTACCAACCTAACCTTACATCTCATCTGTCCATTCTCACCTTCCTTCAATCTGTAGGTCCATCTGTTCTTTAGTGTCTTCTTTTCTGCTGGCAACTAAACCAAATCCCATGTTTGGTTCTCTCTCAAGGACTTCATTTCCTCAACCATGCCACGCTCCCACTGATTCTTGGACTCCACCTGTATTGCTTCTTGAAAACTCTCTGGTTCTCCACCATCAGTTAGCAATAAATAGAATAATGAAGGGGAATATTGAATTGGAGGTTTACTTACCCTTTCTGACCTCCTGATGGGTGTCTGAGACTCATTCATAACATGTTGTCTACCCGAATTCTCTGACAGTGACCGACCTCGATCACTTCTAGGCCTGTAACTGGCCGACATCGGTTCTGCCTGACCGACATCAGTTTCTATCCTATCGACGTCGGTCTCTGTATGACCGACATTAGTTTCTATTCTGCTGATGTTGGTTCCTTCTTAGCTGACGTCGGTCTCTGTGTTTTCCTTTTTGTGATTAATTTTTCTCGTGAGCTCATTTTGGACCGTCACCTCATCCAATTCTCCATTGCTCTACCTAGATTGATTCAGCTTCTTATTTGATCACTATACATCACTTTTTCATTGAAAACAACATCACAACTCCTAATTATTTTGTTAGTTCCTAGATTCCAAAACCTGAATCCGAAATCATCAGAGCCATAGCCAATAAATGTGCACCTCATAGACTTAGCATCCAGCTTCTTTCTATTTTCCTTATCAACGTGCACAAAGGCTTTACAACCAAAGACTTTGAGAAATGAGAGATATACCTTTTTACCTGTCCATGCCTCTTCTAAAATTCCACCATCCAAATATGTAGAGGGTCCTTTGTTAATCAAGTACACTGCAGTGTCAACAGCTTCTGCCCAAAACTCTAAGGGCAAACCAGCATGCAATCTCATACACCTTACACGCTCCATGATTGTTTTATTCATCTTTTTAGCAACTCCATTTTGCTAAGGTGTCCTTAGAACCATCCTTTGCCTATGGATTCCATGCATATAACAATACCAATTTAACTTATAGCTGTAGAACTCACCACCATTGTCAGATCTCAGGCACTTCAATCTCCTGCTTGTTTCATTCTCAATCATAGATTTCCAAATCTTAAAAGTCTCAAATACATCAGATTTATTTTTAATACAATAGACCCATACCTTTCTTGTAGCATCATCTATGAACGAAACATAGTAATGTGATCCTCCAATAGAAGCAACTTGAGCTAGTCCCCACACGTCTGTGTGAATAAGCTGCAACTTATGCTTCTTCTTTGTTGACCCAGTCTTGAGAAAACTCACTCTCTTCTGTTTCCCAAAAACACAGTGCTCACAAAAGTTTAGATCTATGCTTTTCAAATATGAAAGCTTACCTTTTGACTTAAGAATTGAATTCCCTTCTCACTCATGTGGCCAAGCCTTGAGTGCCACAATTTTGCATCCACATCTAAAGTAGATAATACAGAAGGAGAATTGTTAGTAACACAATTACATAAATAGAGAGTACCTACTCTCTTACCTCTGGCCATAACAAGTGCACCCTTGGTCACCTTCCAAGATTCAATTGTGAGAGTTACTGTACAACCCTCATCCCCTAATTTTCCTACAGAAATCAAATTCCTCTTCAAGCTGGGAATATGCATCACATCTCTCAACACCCATGTGTTGCCATTCTGCATTTTCAGCTGCACTTTTCCTTTGCCAATAATTTTACAAGGCTCATCATCCCCTAAATACACTATTCCAAAATCTCCATGGACATAGTCACTAAAATATTCTCTATTAGGGGTAACATGAAAAGATGCACTAGAATCTAAAACCCAAGATTATATATTATTATGCAAAGAGAATATTAAAGCATCTTGTGCAATACCTGCAACCTTTGCTTCTTCCTTTCCTTCAAGCTAATTGTCCTCCTTAGGCTTTGACCAACAATATCTACTTATGTGCCCAATCTTTCCACAATTCTAACATTGTGGCTTCCTGCCATTTATGGATTTGGATCTACCTCTCACCTTTGACTTAGACCTTGATCTCCCTTTCTTACTCTTCTCTTTTTGCCTTCCCCTACTCTCAAAACTTAAAGCGTTCCCTGATGTTTCTTCTGTGCTTTTCCTACGAATTTTCTCATTCAAGATAACACTAACAACATCCTCTACTTTTAAAATATTTGAAGCAGATGTAGTATTACTAACTGCCATTACTAAGCTATGCTAGCTTTCAGGCAAAGAACATAATATTAAAAGAGCTTTAATTTCATCATCAAACACTATATTGACTAAACTTAATTGATTTAAAATTCCATGGAAATCATTCAGATGATTAGATATAGATCCACCTTCCTGCATACACAAATTAAATAATTGCTTCATAAGATATACCTTATTAGAAGCTGAGGGTTTTTCATATAAATTTGCTAAAGTAGTCAACTCTACCGTTGTTTTTTCCTATGATAAATTAGATATCATAGTAGATGCTAGACTCAGTCTTATAGACCCCAAAGCCTTTCTATCAAGAACTTCCCATTCTTCATCATCCATGTCTGTGGGCTTCTTTGCAATCCCACCTAACGGTAAGTATAGATCTTTCTGATACAGATAATCCTCTATCTACATTCTCCAATGTTGATAATTTTTGCCATTAAACTTCTCCATTCTCATTTTGCTTTCTTCTGTCATTGCTTCTCCCACTCAAATATAAATCCCTATAGAAACCCCTGTGAATAACTTGTAATCAATACACACTACACAGATCTGAACCACCTGTTAGTGAACCTAAGCTCTGATACCACTTTTTGGATATCAAGCTCTGAACCTACAACCAAGGCTCTGATACCACTTGTTGGGGATCAACCAACAATTTGATTACACTTATGAAAGCAATAAACATAGAATTAAATCAGAATGATAAGTAACTAGAATCATATAATAGCAAAGAACAAGAGATACAAGAAACCACCCTAAAAACTTGTATTAAACTCTTTACAAAAGGAATACAATTGAAGAAACTTCTTTTCTTCCACACCTCTCTCAGATGTACAGATCTCTCTCTAGATCTCTTTCCCTCAAGAGCTCTCTCTCTCAAGTACAATCAACTCCAACAACCTGGATTGATTCACATATACAATTATGTACTGTTCTTTCTCAACACTCTATAATACATTATAATAAGATAAGAAGATCTAATCCTATATATAGAATTAGGAAACTTGAGCATGCATTTACAACCAATAGTTATGCCTCTTAAACAAGGGCTCTAAAATAGTCTTACTAATAATAGAGACGTAGACTTAAGACTATGACTTAATATTAGCATGCAAACACTTAGTTCTGTCCACGAAAATAGCTTTCTGGATGCACAGGTAACCGACATCGGTTCTTGCCTATTTGCCTGTGACTGACGTCGATCGATTCCTGTCGACACCGGCATCTCTTGAACTGCTCCTGACCGATGTCGGTCTCTCCTGACCGACACTGGTGACTGTGTAAACCTGCAACTATCAAACTGCTCACTTGGTGAAGCTTTTAGGCTCCACACCTTAACAACAAAGAATCTAGGAACTTGTGGAAGAGGATTCAATGATCAATTCGAAAATGCAACTTTCATGTTGTTAAGAGATAGGTTATTTGCCTCCAATAGACATTTCCACTATCGATACCTCTATTTCAAAATACATCACTTTCAACACATTAGGATGTGTAATTTACATGTGTTACCATAACTATGACCTCTGAATCTATGTGTATACCATTTTTTATAATAATTCTGGCCTTGAGCAACATTGACAAGAAATTTTGTCAAGATACAAGCCACAGTGCAAGATCTCTATCGCTGGGAGCTCATGGGTGAAAATTGACATCTTCACCACATCGGGGGTGTGTATTACCCTCTATGACCACATTCATATCATCCAATTATGATTGATTAGGAGATGGAACACCCATTTCAGCCTCAAGACCATTTGTCGCTACAATGCAAAACTATTGTTTTTTAGGCAAACTTTAGACAATCGTAAAATATAAACCATAAGTCATATCCATGAACCAAAAAACCATGATGTGCATGCCAAATTTATATAAAATTACCTTGATGCTCATGAATTGAAAAACATCAACAAACTCATGGTAGAGGATTTAGTCATTAGTCCTAAAATGCAACTTTCTTAGCATTTGAGTATGCCTAGTTAGGAGATGAAGCACCTGTTTAGGCCTCAAGAACACTTGTCCTTAGATGCAAGGTGATTCTCTACCAATGGTGCTAACCATGTGAAGGTAGAATCGTCTACATGAGATGAAAGTTAAAATAATTAATCATCTACATGAACCAAAATCTTCTCTTAGCTTTGAGAATATGAAATTCTCTACTAACGATGGCAACCACGTGAAGGTAGAATCTAATTTGGCACCACTAACCTACAAAAAATATGTTAATATGCAATTAAATTGAAATTTATATGTAATATCTAAGAACTAAATAATATTTGATAAAATTAAACACATTTGCATTTGAGAAGTCAACATATCATGGGATTTTAATCTAAGGAACCACTAGGATCAACACTATTCTTTATAGTAGCAAGAATTGATTCATGAACCTTCCATAGAGTCTTTTTTAATTTCCTACCCTGATATTTTTGCAACTAAATTTTTTTTAGGAACTAAATCTGAATAGTGGTGTATCTTCCTATGTGCTTTGTAGTCTTTAAATAACCATACATTTGTTTTTTTGATAGGATATCATCAAAGCCAATTTCTAGTAACCACCATAGACCCAATGGAATAGTGAACATTTACTCCATATATGACTGCAAAAGTCAATTTCCATTTTACTCTAGACACTAACACAAGTAATAGTATGTCCCCTCCTTATTTTCCTCATCTGTAATAATTACATAAACATGTCTTGTACCATAAAAAAAAACATGATTTATGAACATGATATGTTGTTATATTTAACAAATTTAGTACATGAAATACATTTTAAATATATGGTACCTAGTTTCACTAGATCAAATACATGGTCAAAGTCACATGATGATGTTAGCTCTGTAAGTTGTAATGCTGATGGAACATGATAATTGTCAATTAGAACTAGAGACCTAAAACTCCATTCATCCACCCATTCTTATGACTCACACTTGTTCCAAACAAAGTCAATACATGTAGAATAAAAGCATGCCATATGCCTCATATGAACCATCCAAGAACCTGCATCTAAGCTATGAAATGAGTCTAACTCACTCGATCCTATTATTGTCATACAATATTCATACCTTGCCAATTATTCATCCTCCATTAGCCAAAAATATCTACAAATAGTGGAATTTTTTAGCACCATGGCCCATAATATCATTACACCATTCAAGTATGTTTTTTTGCATTTGTCAAATCAATGACCTCTTCAAACTTAAAATCCTCTCTTGAAATTTCTCTTTTGACACATGCTCCTACATCATCATGCTGCCATTTTCCATGGCTTGCTTCAATGAAATTCCAAATATGTTATACATCAATGGTCACATGCATCCTGCTCAGCTAGTAGAACATCCATGCATTCTTAAATTATGACTTGTAGTTATCTGACCAATTATAATGTTGATTTAAATTAATGTTCCTTTCACTCAACTTTCCATAAAACATATAAAAACAACCTTTCACATACTTTTGAAGAATGTGTTTGATCATTTTTGAGTAGAAGTGGTACTCCCTTAATATTTTTGATCATGCTCTGTAATATCAGGTGAATACATGAATACTATATGCATAAAAAGTGAAACTTGTACTAAATGGTCATTTTGTGATTGAACCTCTCTTTATGGTTTCAATGTGTAATTATCTACAAATTCAAATACTAAAAAAAAGTACCAAATGGGAATAAGTTTTTATTTAACTTGAATTATTCATCTAGCCATCGAGCTTTGTGTGTGTGCCTTGCATAATCATATACAATATCCTCCCTGAATTTGTCATAAATTTTGGAAATAGGTATTTGTTATGTAACAATCTCACACCTTTTAGATTCCTTTCCATATTTTAATTGATATATCACAAATTTATATTTATTAAAATTGACCAATTCTTATCCTATTCCATGTGTACTCTCTTCATGGGTACATTTTTTCAATTTTGGTAATCCACCATAAATGCTGCAAGTTCCATCAAAACATGCCTTATTATAAAAAATTGTCCATGTCATCATTCACGAAAAATATATGGAATAAATTCCCTTTATGATTTGGGAAAGGATTCCACTCCACACTCCTATAAAATGTTGTCAGTATTCAAGGTACAGTGAACATGATGAAAAATATCATAATGCATCAAAAATTCAATATGTTGCTTATAACAAGTAGTGCATGTGTGATTGATTTTCACATAGAATAGTTTGGTCATTTAAAATATATTTGACTAATAGAAATATGTGGATATCTCTTAAAAAATTTAGAGTACAATTATGTTTGAGTCATACCCAAAAAAATTTAGGATGTGGTTTAAGGTTACGAGAACCAACTCTTATTTTCACTACATCTCTAATACTCGATGATACCCTTGTGTTATCTTTCCAAAATTATACAAGTAAATATTTTAGGGAATTGACTATAAGCTTGTATTTTCATAGGAGTCTACCAGAGAATGCAAACAAGTCATTTTTATTGAAAACATCAAGTCTTCTACATCTCTCAATTGCTTTCATTAGTTTTTTTTGTTTATGTGCAATGCTCGACTTTTTTGTATAATTAATTATTTATTCTTTGTTTAAAAACTTACCAAAAAATTTGTAATAATGTATGGGGAAACATTACCATATTTGGTGTATTTTTTCACACCTAATTGATTGTTGGGTTTTCTTTGGTAAATACAGCTCTGGCATTGAAGTCTATCCCAATGAGCTAGTGCACTGGCCATTCAAATAATATTTAAGTCTTGCATGCTCAACCAAAGTGCACATCTTGGTACCAGTTCCCATAGGTTTTTATTACACAATAATTCTTATCCATATTCTTGATGTTACACATGATTTTAATTAGATACCCTATATAAGCATAGATAGACTATTTCAATCCTTTGAGTTCTAAGATCAATTACTATAATTATGCAAATTAGTTCCATTTGTAGTTCAAAGCTAATTCTTAGAAAAACAAATACAGACAGAACCCATATTAAGTCTAATCACTCTACTTAACTCACCTGACACCATTCATTATTAACATGCAGTTTGATAAAACCAAATAATTCATATATTACACTTCAACATCAAAGAGGTAAAAATACATATCCATAGTACCTTACAATAGGGGTATTTATTTTTTTTCCCTGACCAAGTGTTTACAAATATTAATTTAAATATTAATTCATCAACGAACTCTCAATATACTGAGAGTCATGGTGATCAATAACTAGTTATTTCTAAGGACTTGGGCCTCTATGCCCCTAATATCCTTACTCTATGCTAGATATTTGTTACTATGTATTCCTCTAATTTTAGGATGGTGCAAAACTTCCTATTTAATAAGGTCAGGGTGACCCATATGAATCATTATTTTAAATACTCCTACTTCCCATACACTCCCCTATTCTTCTACTTTTGTTTTGAGTCCTATGTCCTTGGGTTACTCATGACTCATTCTCCTTTGACTGGGTCCTCTCACACTAGTATTTCCATGCCATTATCCTCTTTCATCCTATAGGTTCCATGCCATGGTGCTTTTCCATCTATACAACTACATGCCATGGTCCTTTCATGCCATGGCCCTTCTACACCGTGTTGGTACAATGCTAAAAATGTATAACACTTAGCCAAAATAGGGGGCCACACCACCCCACACTATGCTCTTATTCCATTTTAGACTAAGTCATGCTAGCATCCTCTATCAAAAATTTGGATCCTATATATTTGATCTTCTTATTCACATTATCCCAATGTGAAATGCCTTGAGCACCTTCGTAGTTATTTCCTCTATGGCCCCATTCAATTTATTTATCTCCTTGGGTTGGTTGGAGGTCTCATTAGCCTCTTGACTAGTTCATTGTAAGGACATGGTAACATCTTTCTGGACATATTCAAGTGTGGGATACAAAACCTGTCCTTAGAGGGATTCAAAACTTGCATTCAATTTTTGGAAATGTGTGTTTATTGTATCTTCCATCATTTCCACATCCTTAAATGCCTTGGTACACTCTGTATAGTCCCTTATTAATAGTGCATCATCAACCAACTACTACCTCTGAGCTTCTTAAGCTTAGATTTGAGTCTTCAAGACTTTATTTGGGTGTGCCAGCCTTGATAAAAATCCATCCAAAATGGGGATAACCTCCCCAACCTTCTCTAGGGTGCACTTACAAGATTTGGTTACCATGGTGAACTATTATACTAATTTTAAACCCTCATCTTTCAGCATGGGTTGCTCCTTATAGCATTTGAGCAGAAGGTTCACCAAGGTCTATATCTTTCCTATGGTATTCCCATTAAAAGGTATGTTATCTTCTAGCACCAGTTATTTTTTCAATATTGTTTTGAAGAGGTTTAATTCCCTTAATTTTTGCCTTTGTGGCCTCTTGGATCTAATGCTTCAATGTGGCCACTTCCTCGGTGAGTACTTATTTTTATGCAACCTCCTTGTTATACATGTCTAAAATTTTGGCATATTTGTTGGGGATCAACCAACAATAGATTACACTTGTGAAAGCAATAAACGCAGAATTAAATCAGATAGACAAGTAACTAGAATGATAAATAGCAAGAACAAGAGATACAAGAAAACACCCTGAAAACTTGTATTAATAAACTCTTTACAATAGGAATACAATTGAAGAAACTTCATTCTTCCACACCTCTCCTAGATGTATAGATCTCTCACTAGATCTCTATTCCTCAAGAGCTATCTCTCTCAAGAACAACCAATTCCAACAAATCTGGATTGATTCAATTCTGTACTGTTCTTCACACACAATGAATTCTTCTACAATTCAACTACAAAGCTAGGAAGATCTAATTCTTCATATAGAATTAGGAGACTTGAGCATGTACTTCCAACAAACAGTTAAACCACTTAAACAAGGGCTCTAAAAATAGTATTGCTAATAATAGAGATGCAAGCTTGAGTCTACAACTCAAACTCATCATGCAAACACTCAATACTGTCCTCGAAAATCACTTTCTGGACACGCAGGTAACCGACGTCGGTTCCTGCTGCTTGTCTGTGACCATCGTCGGCCGATTCTCTGCCGACATCGGTGTCTCTGCAACTGCCTGTGACCGACGTCGGTCGCTCTTGACCGACGCCGGTGTCTGTGTAGACTTGAACCTGATAATGAATGCTCCTTGGTGAAGCTTTTAAGCTCCACACCCTAACAATCTCCCACTTGGAGATAAACAGCTGCACCAGTACCTGTACAGCAACATCTTCTAGCTCCTCCATCTTCAACTTAATCATGAAGACCAATAGAAGTTGAATGCAAGTTCAACTTCTCCTTTGTAATTGGCTTGGTTAACATATCCGCCGGATTCCTATCTGTATGGATTTTCTCCAGCTTCAACTCCCCATCTTCCAATACCTATCGTATGAAATGGTACCTTAGCTATATGTGCTTTGTTCTTGAATGAAAGGCCGAATTCTTGGCCAAATGGATTGCACTCTGACTATCACTATACAATCTGCAACTCTCATGCTCTCTACCAAGCTCATCCATGAACCGTGTCATCCATATCATCTCCTTTCTAGCCTCTGTGGCTGCAATATACTCAGCTTCTGTAGTTGACAAGGCAACAACCTTCTGTAACTTAGATATCCAGCTAACCGCCATTCCACCTATAGTGAAAACATAACCTGTAGTGCTCCTCCTGCCATCCAAATCACCTGCCATATCTGAATCTACATAACCATGTAGATAAGTATCTGAACCTCCATAGCATAAGTGCCTACTGTTGGTTCCTCTCAGATATCTAAGGATCCATTGAACTACTTTCCAATGTTCCTTACCTGGATTAGCCATATACTTACCACTCCCACTGCTTGGGCAATATTTGGTCTAGTACACACCATTGCATACATCAAACTTCCTACTGCGGAAGAATATGGAACCTTACTCATGTACTCTTCCTCATCATATGAATTAGGACATTGTTCTTTACTTAACTTAAAATGTCCAGCCAAAGGTGTGCTTACCGGTTTAGCATCCTGCATATTGAACCGTTTCAACACCTTGTCCACATAATCTTCTTGAGACAATATCAACCTGTGATTTTTCCTGTCTCTCTTTATGCTCATACCAAGGATTTTCTTCGCTGCTTCCAAATCCTTCATAGCAAATGTTTGAGCTAACTTCACCTTAAGCTCTGAGATATCCTGCATATGTGATCCTGCAACTAGCATGTCATCTACATACAACAATAGAATAATATATCTACCATTATCAAATCTCTTGAAATATACACAATGGTCTGATTGACACCTACTGTATCCATGCTTAGTCATAAACCTGTCAAATTTTAAGTACCATTGCCTAGGAGCTTGCTTGAGGCCATACAAGCTTTTCTTCAATCTGCACACAAACTTCTCCTTACCCTTGACCTCAAATCCTTCTGGCTATTCCATAAAAATTTCCTCATCCAAATCTCCATGAAGAAATGCTGTCTTAACATCTAGCTGCTCAAGATGCAAATCCTGAAAAGCAACCAAAGACAATACAACCCTTATAGAAGTCATCTTAACAACAGGAGAAAAAATCTCACCAAAGTCAATACCTGGCTTTTGTGCAAATCCTTTTACCACTAATCTGGCCTTATATCGCATCTGTCCATTCTCACCTTCCTTCAACCTGTAGGTCCATCTGTTCTTAAGTGTTCTCTTACCAGTTGGCAATTCAACCAAATCCCATGTTTGGTTCTCTCTTAAGGACTCCAACTCCTCAACCATGCCACGCTCCCACTCACTCTTGGACTCCACCTGTATTGCTTCTTCAAAACTCTCTGGTTCTCCACCGTCAGTTAGCAATAAATAAAATAAAGAAGGAGAATATCTAATCGGAGGCTTACTCACCCTTTCTGACCTCCTGATGGGTGTCTGAGACTCGTCCACAACATGCTGTCCACCCAAATTCTCTGACAGTGACCAACCTCGGTCACCTCCAGACCTGTTACTGGCCGATGTCAGTTCTTCCTGACTGACCTCGGTGCCTGTCCTGCCGACGTCGGTCTCTGTCCTGCCGACGCCGGTCTCTGTACTGCCGACGCCGGTTCCTAACCTGTCGACGTCGGTCTCTATGTTTTCCTGCAAGTGAATATTTCTTTTTTCCGTGAGCTAATATTGGACTTTCACCTCATCCAATTCACCATTGCTCTGCTCAGATTGATTTAACTTCCTTAGCTGATCACAATACATCACTCTTTCATTGAAAACAACATCACGGATCCTGATTACCTTGTTAGTTTCTAGATTCCACAATCTGTAACCAAAATCATCTGAGCCATAGCCAATAAACGTGCATCTCATAGACTTAGCATCAAGATTCTTTCTATTTTCCTTATCTATATGCACAAAGGCTTCACAACCAAAAACTTTGAGATATGAGAGATCAACCTTTTTACCTATCCATGCCTCTTCTGGAATACCACCATCCAGAGCTGTAGAGGGTCCTCTGGTAATCAGGTACACTGCAGTGTCAACAGCTTGTGCCCAAAACTGTAAGGGCAAACCGGCATGCAATCTCATACATCTTGCACACTCCATTATTGTCTTGTTCATCCTTTCATCAATACCATTCTATTGAGGTGTCCTTGGAACCGTCCTTTGCCTACGGATTCCATGCATGTAACAATAATCTCTAAACTTATGACTGCATAACTCACCGCCATTGTCTGATCTCAGGCACTTTAATCTTTTACCTGTTTCATTCTCAACCATAGCTTTCCAAACTTTAAAAGTATCAAATACATCAGATTTCTTTCTAATACAATAGATCCATACCTTCCTTGTGGCATCATCTATGAAAGATACATAGTACTGTGATCCTCCAATGGAAGCAACCTGAGCCGGTCCCCACACGTCTGTGTGAACAAGCTCCAACTTGTGCCTCTTCTTAGTAGACCTAGTTTTGAGAAAACTAACCCTTTTCTATTTTCCAAATACACAGTGCTCACAAAACTCTAGATCTATGCCTTTTAAATCTGAAAGCATAACTTTAGACTTAAGAATTGACATCCCCTTCTCACTAATGTGGCCAAGCCTTGAGTGCCATAATTTAGCATCCACATCTGAAGTAGATAACATAGAAGGAGATTTGTTATTAACACAATTACACAAATAGAGAGTACCTTCTCTCTTACCTCTGGCCATAACAAGTGCACCCTTGGTCACTTTCCAAGATTCTGCTGTGAGAGTTACAGTACAACCCTCATCCCCTAACTTTCCTGCAGAAATCAAATTTCTCTTCAAGCTAGGAACATGCATCACATCTCTGAACACCCATGTGTTGCTATTTTGCATCTTCAGCTGCACTTTACCTTTGCCAATTATTTTACAGGGCTCATCATCCCCTAGATACACTATTCCAAAATCTCCATGGATATAGTCACTGAAATATTCCCTGTTAGGAGTAGCATGAAAAGATGCACCAGAATCTAATACCCAAGATTCTATATTATTATGTAGAGAGAAAATTAAAGCATCCTATGCAATACCTGCAATCTTGGCTTCTTCCTTTCCTTCGTGCTGGTTGTCCTCCTTGGGCTTTGACCAACAATCTCTGCTTATGTGCCCCATCTTTCCACAATTCCAGCATTGTGGCTTCCTGCCATTTTTGGATTTAGATCTGCCTTTCCCCTTTGATTTGGATCTTGATCTGCCTTTCTTGCTCTTCTCTTTCTGCCTTCCCTTGCTCTCAAAACTTAAAGCATTCCCGGATGCCTCTTCTGTGCTTTTCCTACGTATTTCCTCATTCAAGATAACACTAACAACATCCTCTACTTTCAAAATATTTGATGCAGATGCAGTATTACTTACTGCCATTACTAAGCCATGCCAGCTTTCAGGCAAAGAACATAATATCAAAAGAGCTTTTATCTCATCATCAAACACTATATTCACTAAACTTAATTGATTCACAATACCATTGAAATCATTCAGATGAGTAGAAACAGATCCACCTTCATTCATATGCAAATTAAATAACTGCTTCATAAGATATACCTTATTGGAAGCTGAGGGTTTTTCATACAAATTTGCTAACGTAGTCATCAACTCTACCGTAGACTTTGCCTGTGATAAATTGGATATCACAGTGGATGCTAGACTCAGTCTTATAGAACCCAGAGCCTTTCTGTCAAGAACTTCCCATTCTTCATCCTCCATGTCTTTGGGCTTCTTTGCAATACCTCCTAACGGTAAGTAGAGATCTTTTCGATACAGATAGTCCTCTATCTGCATTCTCCAGTGTTGGTAATTTTTGCCATTGAACTTTTCCATTCTCAATTTACTTTCATCGGCCATTGCTTCTCCCACTCAAACAGAAATCCCTGCAGAAACCTCTGTGAGAACCTGTAATCAATACACACTACACAGATCTGAACCACTTGTTAGTGAACCTAAACTTTGATACCAATTATCAAGCTCTAAACCTGTAACCAAGGCTCTGATACCACTTGTTGGGGATCAACCAACAATAGATTACACTTGTGAAAGCAATAAACGTAGAATTAAATCAGATAGACAAGTAACTAGAATGATAAATAGCAAGAACAAGAGATACAAGAAAACACCTTGAAAACTTGTATTAATAAACTCTTTACAATAGGAATACAATTGAAGAAACTTCGTTCTTCCACACCTCTCCTAGATGTATAGATCTCTCACTAGATCTCTATTCCTCAAGAGCTATCTCTCTCAAGAACAACCAATTCCAACAGACCTGGATTGATTCAATTCTGTACTGTTCTTCACACACAATGAATTCTTCTACAATTCAACTACAAAGCTAGGAAGATCTAATTCTTCATATAGAATTAGGAGACTTGAGCATGTACTTCCAACAAACAGTTAAACCACTTAAACAAGGGCTCTAAAAATAGTACTGCTAATAATAGAGACGCAAGCTTGAGTCTACAACTCAAACTCATCATGCAAACACTCGCTTCTGTCCTCAGAAATCGCTTTCTGGACACGCAGGTAACCGACGTCGGTTCCTGCTGCTTGTCTGTGACCACCGTTGGCCGATTCTCTGCCGATGTCGGCATCTCTGGAACTGCCTGTGACCGACGTCGGTCGCTCTTGACCGACGCCGGTGTCTGTGTAGACCCGAACCTGATAATGAATGCTCCTTGGTGAAGCTTTTAAGCTCCACACCCTAACAATATTTATTCTTGGTAATGCACTCATAAAAATCTACTTAAATATTCTAGCATGTTACCTCCATGTCTAGTTTCAAAAAGGTTGTGCTTGCTAGAAGAGGGGAGATTTTTTGAGGATCCACCCATAGTGGTTTTAGTAGTGCTAGAGCATCTGATCCCATGGAAAGGCTATCTTGGGGGATTTCAAACTCACACTCCTTATTATGCATATCCATTAGGAAGGACACTTATTTCCTTGTTTCTAAAGTTGACTCATTGGAAATGAAGTGTGGATCAATATACATCATCCTATTAGGGATGGTAAATTGATATCAATTACACTCATTACTAGTTGCATCATCACCTGGCTCTTCCATGGTCTTGTCTGACCCCTTCCTTTTACTAGGGTCATGTTCTAGTTTGGCCTCCTTATGGCTACTAATAGCTATCTTGCTCATTTATTCTTCCTCACCATCATCCTTTTCTCCATTGAGTGGTTCAACATCAAGCAATGAGTCCTCAGAGGTATCCTTTTCCTCCTATACCAAAGAGGGGGTCTTCTCAGAACTAGATTTTGATGTTTCCAACTACATAATAGGGACTTCTTTATGGGAATTGGCCTTAAAGCTCACTAGTATGTAGTTCATGGAATATAAGCCCTTAAGGGAGATAGTGGTGGAGCTAATTTAGGGGGAAAGGGCAGAGGTGGAGGAGAAGGTGGAGGTGGAGGTGGAGAAGGTGGAGGTGAAAGTGGAGGAGAAGGTTGGGGAGAAGAAGGTTGTGGTGGAAAAGGGCATGATGGTGATGGAGAGGTATGGGGTAGAGATGGAGAAGGGAAAGGTGAAGATGGGTATAGAGGAGATGGGTATGGTGGAGGGGCTTGGACCATATTTTTATTTTTCTATGGTGCCTATTGTCACCTTGTGTTGGCACCAAGATCTGACTACTTCATCTTCTTCAATGGTGGTGCTAATGGAAGCTTTTCCTTAGGGTCCCCACTCTTTGGATCCCTTTGGGGTTTTAACATGTAAAACAAGTTATGAATTTGTTTTCCCACCATGGTTTTCTTAAACTTGATGTTATTCAAATCTATCTCCCTCTTTTCCATATAGGCCTTCTTACCTAGATAGAAAAATAATTTACATAGAATATGAATCTGCAAGTCTATTCTCTCATACTCCAAGATAATGGGATATGAATCATAAATATAGTTCATAGAGTCTTATAATTACCACACCAAGAAGAAATATGGTAACTTGAGCCATACATAGAGCTCTTTAGAATGGTTCATTCTGATGTGTGTCATGGAAAAGTGTTGATTTATAGCAAACTGTACTTACTCTATAGCCAAAGAGGGAAAGTCTTTTGAGATGTGCCTCTCATTACTAAATATTGCCTTCATCCCATCGAAATAGTACCTCATCTTGATCTTGTATGAGGGGGTGATGTGCTAGGGGTATTTAAACACCTTATATCATCTAGTAGGGGACTTGTGCATGGAAAGGTATACTCACTTCAATACTCCCGATCTATAGTTTGACTTGTCAATCTCATCAAATTCCATTAAGAGGAGGAATAACCCCATGATAACTTATATTTGGGTATCTGATGGGTCCTCTCTACATCTTCAATAATATTTTGTGTGATGTACATAACCTAATTGTACTTTAGCTAGTGTGTGACTTGGTGGCCAATATGTAGGTGCACCATATTGATCTCTTTCCATCGATTAGTCCCACTAATCTTGGTCATAATGAATCATGCTTCTACCCATAGGGTGAGATCTTCTAGGTTCTTGCTATGCATGGCATGGCCCTACTTTTGGTACATGAGAACTATGGTGGTCTTTTAAACATCCTCAATATTTACCAAGTCATCAACCATGCTCAATCCGTAGCACTGCAATCATGTGACCTTGTTGATCCTCTTGGGCATGATATTCATGTTGTGCTCGATGAAGTAGATGTTGTCCTCATGAACACATGAGAGAATAAACTAGATCACATATATGGGTTTACCAAAGTATGGTAAATTAAAGAGCTGGAATAACCTTATAGAGTCTAGCTAGTTGAAGATCATAAGATCAAACATCACTTGGTTCTTGGTGTTTTTGGTCTTGACCTAATGGTTATTTTGAAGCTAAAACTCATTCCAAAGTTAATGATGGTTGTAGTCAAAGATAGTGTAATTGGAAACCTTAGAGCCCCAGTTTTCCATGTGTAATACTAATTTTATGTATTGCATTTCTTCAATCAATATAGATGGGGGTGGGGTTATTTGAGCTTTCTATGTTGAGGATGATTGAGCCTTCTTTACTTTGTGCACCATAATTTCCTCTTCTTCCTTTACGTGTTGAACTTATTCTTCCAATGTTTTTTCCCTAATAGGAACCCAGTCTCCCCCACTCACCTCCTCTTCCTCTGGTATTATTGGCAAGGGGTCAATCCTTTTATCCTTTTTGTTAGGATGCATCACCCTTTGAGGAGTATGAATGTTGATTGATGACTATTCAATGTTTTTAAAAGAATATATGGTTACAGATGACTGCTTCAGCTTTTCAATATTGAGGACCCTCTAATGGCAGGCCTACAACCTATAAATTTTGGTACTACCTTATATTTATCTCATGAAACCAAACTTGTAATACTTTTTCTCAACTTTGTAATGCCATGTGTAGGTTGTGGAAATGAATTTGCTTTTTTTAGCTCTGGATTCACTTGACTCGACTTTATTAATTACTTGTCCTTTGGCTTTATTAATCTCAAATTAATCACAAAGGTAAAGTGTAAAAAGAGTTTAACCTATTTATTTATAAGCTCAAGGAGGGGGGTTATCCATAATTTAACACTTTATCATCACCCATCACATCATGTCATTAATGCAGATCCTTAATAGCCATCGTACTTGGATCCTCACTTTTGTTAGTTAATGCATTTAACCATATTTGTCACATCATGCTATTGGCCCATTCCTTTCCATAACTATTTTTTTCACATTAATGGCACATCCCATCTCAAACCTTTTTTCAAATTAGATGACAATTGTGTGCCACCTCAAACACACATCATTAGATCTAATTCTACCATATCAAACTCAAATTGTTGATCTAATTTCACATGGTTTGAATCCATACCATTGATTTACTTGATAGCTCTTGTAGTCATGACACTTTGCATCCTCTCACTTATTTTCAAGATTCACTGACCTATTGACCTTGAGATGACCATTAGATATATTTTGTATGAGTGAATGTGAGCCATAGATCTACTTGGACCTACTAACTCAAGATTTTCCACATGTCGTTATATCTATATTTTTCTCTTGAGATCATGCCACTTGTCATTGACACATTTAATTTTAATATCCTTTGAATTTTTACTTGATGCTCATCATTTATCTTTGATATATGATTAAACATGCTCCATTAGATCTTTGGGACCCAATAACACTATCTTTTCCATGTGCTTTGTTAGATCTTTGGGACCAACTGACACTATCTTTGTTTGCTCGCCATTAGATCTTCACGGTATGATTGAATCCCAACCATTGATCTTGGAACATTTAAATTTAAATGACTATTTTATGAGGCTTGAACTTAACATATATTCAACCTAAGAACCTTATGCATCCATGTAGTTTGCATGCCCATCTAACCTTACGTGCCTAGGTAACTTGCACACTTTACTTACTAAAAATGATTTCTTACCCCACACTAAAACAAGTCATTGTACTTGACAAAAAGATAACCAAAAATTTGAAAGTAAATTATGTAAAGAGAAGATGCATACAACAAAGGTAATGCCTTTAAGTAAAAAAAATCCTAAACTAATAGCACAAGCCTTATTGATTACAATAATTCAGCTATTCAAAAGTGAAATACGACTAAAGATAGCTTCTAATATAGTGCCCAAGAAGGAACTAGACATCCATAATTTGTAACTGACATGCTCCAATAGGTTGAATGATATGAATTATAAAAGGACCATCCCAGTAGATTATAATCTTTTTGAGGTGGTGTGAAAACTTGAAATCATATAACAAGACCTTCATTCCTAGAGAAAATGTTTTGTTCTTTATATGATGATCAAGGCATGCCGTTTACTTGCACTTTTCCACATCTTAACTAAAATGAGCAAGGAAATGAGATTTGTATAGATGCATTAAAGTGTCTAGGTGAACTTTCAGGAATGATTCTTCATCCAATTATCTTACTCATGTTATATGTAGAGATGGTACCAAAAACTCCACCGGTATGACTCCCTCTTTGCCATACACCAGGTTGAATGGCGTGCTTTTATTTAGGCACTTTTAGGTTGTGTGTTAAGCCCATAGTAATGCAAACACCCTATCATCCCAATCAATTTTTCTAAATTTACAAATCTTTGTCAATTTCATACCTAGGATCTAATTGAAAGCCTCAGCAATTCTATTGGCTTGCAAATGATATAGTGTTGTTTTATGGTGCACAATCATGAACTCAACCAAAAATATGTGAATTGTTTCATTCAAAAAGTGGGTTTCATTATCACTAGTGAAACTCAAAGGATATCTAAACCAAGTTATGATATTATCCTAAATGAACCATGTAATAGTAGTATAATCCTTTGTCGATGTAGCTTCAACCCAGTGTGTATGAAAGTGAGTTACTGTAATGATGTACTAATAACCTATTCATCATCCTCTAGAGTGATAGGGCCAAAAAAATAATTATCCCTCTATTCAAAGGGTTCTTAAAAAGGAATGGTTCATAGAAGCATGGCATCCCTTCAGTTAGGTTTGCCTACACACTGACATATGTCACATTGTCTAACATATTCTTTAACATCTCTGAAAAGAGTTGGCCACCATAATCCATCTATCAAAACATTTCACATGATATCCTCTCCAACATAGTGTCCTACTTCAATACCCTCAATAAATTTTTGGAGTACCTCTGGTCACTCATGTTGCATTACAAACATTGAACAAATTTATCATGGTCTAGTTTGTAAATATCACCTCCTATAAACTAAAAGGGTGCAGTGTGAATAATAAATTGCTTTTTTTTCTATGAGGTGAGATAGTCAGGAACATAGCCAATGGTCAAGAATGTTACAATGTATTCCAAATCTTCAGGTACCCATATAACATGGAATACTTATACATTAGGTAGATCATCTTCTATGGCACATGGTGGTTCTCCATTCTTGATCTAGGATAGGTGGTCAAGTCCGTAATTGGATTTCCCAGGTTTCACCATAGCAAAAAATTATAACTCTTAGAAAAACATAATCTAGCAAAAAATCTATCCATGTAGTATGGGTTTATTAACAAGGTACTTCAAAGCCTCATGATCTATTTAAATTTTTGTAAAGTGTAGACCATCGATAATTCTTCATTCTCCATAGTGGTATAGTTTTTTTTCAGATGGTGTGAGCTTCTTGATAGCAAAGTAGATTGGATGATCTAGGTGCCATTCACATGGTTGTACAAGGATTATACTAATGTCCATTCTAGATGCATCAACATAGACATGGAATGTTTTTGTCTAATTGGGGAACTAGAGGATAGGATTAGTGACCTAATTTTCCTTTAGTGTTTCAAAATCCTCTTTACAAGAGCAAGTCCATATTAAATGTTCATTATGATTTAGAAGTTCCTCTAGGGGCATGGTAATATTTGCATATCTATGGATGAACTCTCTATAGTAACATGTATGGCCTAGAAAAGCATGGACCTTGCACTGAGTTTTAGGTGTTGAGAGGTGAATAATAGAAGATACCTTCATTAGGTTTACTAGAAGTCCTTCCTTACAAATAATATGTCCTAAGATCACACCAAAAGGTGTAGCAAATAGGCACTTGTTTAAGTTCAATGATATTTTTAAGACCCAATAATGCTCAAGCATAAGCCTCAAGTTAGAACAATGGTTTTTGACCAAACCATAAACTATCCAATCATCCAAATAGACTTGAAGGAACTTATGAATGAATTCCTTAAAGGCTTTGACTTTTATTCATGAAAACACTATTGGGGCATTTTACAAACCAAAAGGCATGAAAGTATACATAAATGATCCCCATTCAATGTTGAATTTTGTCTTGGGTTGGTCTTGTTCAGTTATTTGGACCTGATGTTACCCATAGAAGCCATCTATGAAGTTATATACTTCACTTTCAACAACATCCTCAAATATCTCCTCCATGAATGGTGTTGGGAAGGGGTCAGTTACACAAGATGCATTAAGCAATCAATAGTCCATGCAAAGATGGATTTGTCCATCCTTATTTATACTAATCATCATAGGATAGACCCATTTGGATTCATCAATGGGGGTGATTACTCTAGCATGCAACATGCTATCAATTTCTTCTTTGATGTGTACCCATAGATTAGGATTCATTTTATATAGTTGTTTTCTAATTGGTCAAGTGTTGTCAACTAGATGTATATGCATCTTCCCCAAGGATGGGTGGATTCCCTTCATTTCATTGTAGTTTTTTGGGAAGACATCATGATATATTTTAGTAATTTAAATATTTTTGAAATCTCTAGATTAGTCTAATAGTTTCCTATCATTGCCATCTTTGGTGTTCTATGTTGATGTTGTGTTGAAAGTCTTAATAGGTCCATTATAGGGATTGTCCATATTAGTACCTATGTATTGAATATATCTTATGCTAACATCCATATTAACATTTAAATGGTTGGACAATGGGTTGAATGGAGTGGATCCTTCACCTTCTTCCACTTGTAACATGATCTTTTGTTTCCCTAGATATATTTATTCACATCGGTCTTACTCAAAAATTGGTGTGGGCACAAGAACTAGGGATATTGATGGTTCATTTAATAAGTGTAGGGGTTACTCAAGGTCCTAATGGATAATCCTTAGGAATTATTCTATGGGATTTGGGTCACCTACAACTGCTTCACATATGGTCAGAGAGTAAGGCACAAATCCATCCTCAGTGAAGAATAAGATAGTGTTGAGTTCATGTTTTCCTTCAGTACATGATAGGATTTGGTACCCATGTATCACTCTTCATGAACATACTAAATCATCACCAAGAGCATAAAGTGCCATAAAATTCATGCACCCATAAATATTCTAGTAAGTATGATTCTTTGTTTCTCCATATTATTTCACAAGCTTCTATGTGGGGCGCAGGTACTTGTACTCTATTGTAACTAATTATTCCCTTTACTTTATTATCATGATGGAATTGGTGTAAGGTTGAGTGCACATGATCCCACTAGAAAAGTCATTCACAATGGGTTCACCACCATCTTGTAGTTTTGTCATCAAAGAGATAGACCAGAGATCATAAATGATTTACATCATTGTGGTAAAACTCTGTAAGGCATTGAATGAAGTATCGAACTTCCATCTACCCATATAACCTTGGAGCTTCATCAAGTCTTTTGAGTGGTGTCTCTATGATATTTCCACTCATGACTTGTCTTATGAAAAGGCAAATGAACCTATGCCATTTATTAAACTAGCATGACACATGCTCCTAGCTATTGATGACACTACATACTCTGTCAGTGAGGTCATAATCACCATGAGCCTAATAATTACAAGCATTGCTTGTAGTATAAAAAAGGGACTAAGTATCCAACCATCAAAGAACACCATCTAGAGTAGGATATATTTATTCATCATTCCCTATAGTTAAATTATATATGTGGTTTATGTCTTCATCAACATTGATAGGCTTTATGTAAGGAGGTCCTTGTGCTTGATTTAGTGGTATCACAACATGCTGATCAATGTTCTCAAAACTAACGTAGCACTTCTTGAATCTCAATTATACATTATTCTCAAAGCACCAAGGTCATCCCAATAGATCTAGATAATCATCAACTTTAGTAGTTTAAGAACCTTAAAATCTTCCTTGAAAAGCATGCCAAGTATGTAAATAGTTGGGTTCTTGAGGACCTCGATAGGTAATGTGTAAATCTTATTTACCATAAATAAGACATGTGGTGAAGGTTGTAATGCTCGACTAGACATATTACACCATGCATCCTTGATGAGGAAATTTACTTCTACATTAATGTCTACTAGTATGTCCCAGATTACCCATCCATTGATGGCAACATTAACCAATATCTCTTGATCTTCTGGAGGAGGAGAGGAACTAAGAGTGTCTTATTGTTGAGCATGATTTAGGTGATGATCCTCACTTTCACTAATGACTTTAGGGTGAACCTAATTTTGTTATTTAAGATTGATTTTTAAGCCAAATTCTTAGCTATGGGAGAATATCCTCATCTAGCATGTGCTTACATAATTCTTGAAAGTCATCATGCACCACATTTTGAGGCTCAACTTCCCTTTACATAATAATGCATTGAATTATTTATTTATCTCTTAGGAATTGAATCTCTCTCTAAATTTATTATACTAATTCCATCATATCTTGGAGGACATCCTTCTATTGCTAGGCATCAAAATACTTTCTTGCTCATGGGTCTTCATGTTGTACTTTCTCGATGGCATTAGAGGTAGACTGAATTTATCCCTCACTATGAGCGGTAATGTTTACCTATTGAACTATAAGGATGCTTGAGCATGTGCACCAATGTGGTTTATCTATTCAAATCATACCAGCACCCTTTTCATTATTCTCCTTGCTAATAACTGTATATAAGTTAGGCACTCTTCTAGTCAGTGGTCCTTTTTGCAAAAAGCACATGCAGGGTATTCTGGACAATCTCATTGGTAGTGGTCTAAAGATACATATTTGTAACATGTCCTAGGTTAGAAATGATAAAAACCTCATCCTTGTCCTCTTGCTCATCTATTGTACCCACCATTTTCTTGATTTTTGGCTACATAGGTTTGGTGTGTGTTGTGCACTTATGCTTCACGGATGTCACTAATCAAATGGAAATCATTAGTGTCATGAGTATAGACATCATAGATCTTGTAATAGTCAGACACCTTAGTTTGTGTAGCTTACTGCATAATAGGATAATAGTTTACATCATGTTCGTCATGAAATATTTCACATGTCTATTTAAGTATCGCATGCATGTTCTTACATGGGCAATTACTCCATGTATACCCTTCAGATTTGTAGTTTGTGCACCAAACACAACTGCATGTATCATGTGCATTATTAGCTATCAAATTATCCACCTATGATTCTATTGAATCTATCTTGGATTTCATGAAAGAATTGATCCTAGTATCATGCTTCCAACTACCTCAACACATAAAGTAACTTCTAAAGCCTTGTACTTGCTAGTGAAAGTTTGTTGAGATAATGTTTATTAGAAGGGTAGTAACAATCCTCCCACAAAACATTATGCATGCTAAGCAATGTTAATACGAAATGAAAATTTAGAGAATAAAATATTAAACCATGCATCATATTCTCATACACTTTCAATAAGTCCTTGCTTTATGTCCTTTAGCACAGCTATACTATATTGCTCAAATTCAAAAATGTCAAACTCCTGAAGGAAGGTTATTTTAAGTTGATCATAATTGACCACCTCTTGTTGAGGTGCAAACTCTTTATACCATTTGTGTGTGCATTCCAAAAGAATTGTTACAAATTGGGTGGCCTTACACTCACAAGAAGTAATGCTTCATGCCCTCCAAATCAGTTCACATTTATGGACGTGTTTAGCTACATTCTACATGCCCCTATATTTTGACAAGTGAAGTGTCATTTCATAGTATACCATAGTTGGTCGAAGTGATTAAATGGGTGGTTTTTGGGAACCTCCAACCATATTCCCTTGAGGAAGAAGTATGTTACCTCCTATATCACCTAATTTTCCTCCAGTAGTAGTGCTTCTAATATAGGGTGTGATAGCTAGTTGATTAGTCAAATTAGGGTTTGTTCTCTATCCTTATAGGCTTGTTCCACTAGGAATTCCAAATTGTGCCATATGATTCCCTTGAAGAGGTAAAAAAGTGGTAAGTCTAAATGAGTGTCAAAAGGCTTAGCTCCAATATCTCTTATTGGTTGAAATTATGATTCCAAACTATTTATATCCTATTTGTGCATGTATATTTCATCTTACTCAAGAGCATGAGCATGCACTATGGTTGGTGATCCAAGTTGGTTGATATGCGGTTCTTTAGTTACCACCATCCAAATAGTTTCTCCTTCATATGATAGTAGTGGCATAGGAAATGGCTCAAAATTGATGGGATCCTCATGTATTTCCACTTTCCTATGGCTCTTAACAACACTCCTTGAGTTCTCTTGGTCTCTTCCCATGCCACTAACTCCTATAATCCTCTATCAAGATTCATCATACATCCAATTCCATAATGTACATTAAATGGATACCATTTTTAACCCAAAATCTTCTACCAACTCCTCTTCTCCCCTTTTAAGTGTGCAACTCATACACATGAGGATTTTGATTTCCATTGGTATAATCTCAAGTCCAAGATCAATAAATAACATATTGATTTTGAAAGCAAGAATCCTAATATAACAACCACGTGGTTTTTGAAGGAATTGGAACTTGGCTTATTAAGGACATGAACATGTAGTTACAAAATACTCTAGAATGTAGATGTTCAGATCTCCTCTCCACCAAATGTTAACATCTCTCATCCATGGAGTTCTCAGTCATGTTAAAACTCTTTGACATTATAACATCCAATACTATGTCCTTCCAAGATTTGTTGATCATAATTGAGCATGATATAATATCCAAATGTGTAAATGAACTGAGATATTAACACATAAGGTTTCATATAATACATTGTAGAGGTTTTGCTCTACCCACCGCTATGCAAAGATTCATGGTTCAAGGTAGGAAATTGCAAAGTTATCTTCAACACTGGTAATCCATTTCTCTATATTCTCAAGATTAATATGCTCAAATATTTTCCATAAGTAAACATCAAGTACTATAGGTCCTAGTAATAGAACCAACATGTTCAGTTTTCTTTGATAAATATAGCTCTAACACTGAAGTCTAGCCCATTGAGCTAGTGCGTTGGCCCTATCACACAATATTTAAGTCTTGCATGCTCACTCGAAGTGCAAAAATTGGTAATGGTTACCATAGGTTTCTGTTACACAAAAATACTTATCCATATTCTTGATGTTACACATGTTTTTAATTAGATACCCTATAAAAGCAGAGATAGACTATTTTGATCCTTTGAGTTCTAAGATTGATTACTATAATTATGCAAATTAGTTCTATTTTTAGTTCAAAGTTAATTATTAGAAAATAAAATATAGATAGAACCCATATTAAGTCTAATCACTATACTTAACTCACATGACACCATTCATTATGAACACAATAAGTTTGATAAAACCAGTTACTTCATATATTACACTTAAACAACAAAGAGGTAAAAATCTATCCCCTAGTACCTTAAAATAGGTTTATTTATATTTATTTTTCCCTGACCAAGTGTTTAAAAAAATTAATGGAAAGAATAATTCATCAATAAATCTCAACATACTGAGATCCGTGGTGATCAACAACTAATTCTTCTTAAAGACCTAGGCCTATGCACCCCCTATATCCTTGCTCTATGCTAGATCTTTATTGCCATGTGTTCCTCTACTTGCGGGCTGGTGAAAAAATTTATATTAATAAGGTCAGGGTGACCCATATGAATCATCCATTTGAATTATCCTACTTCCCACATGTTCCCCTAGTCTTTCACTTCTATTCTAAGTCCTATGTCCTCAAATTCTTTATGACTCATTCTCCTTTGACTAGGTCCTCTCATGCTAGTCCTTCCATGCCATTATCCTTTTGTGCCCTGTTGGTTTTTCACCATGATAATTCTATGCATATACATATATTTTCTATGGTCCTTCTCTGTCATGGTTCTTTCATGCCGTTCTAGTTCCACGCCAAAAATGGACAACAATTAGCCAAAATTTGGGGCCAACATTAATGGTATGCCTAATGAAAATTTTCAACAATTACCTTGTTTACACCATAAATATTATATGTTATTAGTCCTACAATGTTAATTTTATGTCTCATGTTATAAACTTTCATCAATGTAACAAATAATTGACATCTTTGAGTTTTGTCTAATTTTTGGAAGTGTCAATCCCAATTTTCAGGTTTTATTCTCATATGGTGCTAAGACATTTTTTTAGGCATTGGTTTCAAAATGTTTTCATCAATTTAAATTAAATACATGGGTATTCTTTTCGAAATCCTAGGAGGTGTTCTTAGTGGTAAATTTGATTATTTTGTGTATCCATAATATTTTCTTCATTGCTAGTTTCTTCATTCAATGGTGTTCCCATAGTGTTTTTTTAATTATTAATTTCACCAATTAGTGTTTCCATGCAATTTACATCATCATGCATTTTATCATCATCATCAAAATTAAAAACCATAAAATTTGAATGTGGACTTGCATTATAATTTGGTATACTATCAGAACTATAAATTGTACTTTTAAAATTTGATATAATATCATTGTTCGCTTCATCATTATTTGTGACATTTAATTTATTAGGGATAGTAAACTTACTTGTAAAAAGTTTTTACATTCATTACCTTTTATTTTCTCTTTTTACTTGTAATTCCTCCACCATTTTAAACTTTAACTTCTTCTTGCTATTACAAAATCCATCACCCATGATTGCAAATAGTTGTCAACTTTTGAGCATGGGACAATAATCTAATTATTAAAAATTAGACCTACTTGATGTGTAGTGCCAAGTGTAGACAATAGTCAAATTATTAAAAAATAGACATGCACTCTTTAGTAAATCATCATTAGACAAATTTTTTTAATTTTGAGGGTGCAGACATGCATTAAATTAGTAAAAAACATAGTTGCAACATATATAGTAGAATAAAGTAGAGTACTCAGGGGACAAAAGTATCAATCCAAAAAAAGGACATTGACCTAAATCTTTTTTTATTTATTTTTCATTAACAAAACTACGTACATGGTCCTACCATGTGCACGATCTTGGATGTATGCATAAACAACCCTAACCTAATCCCTTAACACTAAAACCTTGATCTCTTCGACCTTATACCCTTAAAACTAAACCTTGAACCCTAAATCTAAGCCCTATAAACTCTTAAAACACTAAAAAAACCATTTGATTCCCAATTACCTTTATTTAGACTAAGAATTAGGTCCACAGGGCTTGATTTGGTCCAAATCACACCACTAACCACCCCAATTGACTATTTTTCTCTATGTGTGATGGCATAGGGGTTAATCAAACCCAAAAAAAACATTATATGGTCACAAATAGATTCAATCATCTAAAATGATCCTCAATTACCTTTGTGATTGGACCCTAAACCCTATATTTTAAACCCTAGATGATAAACCAATCAATTTATCCTTAATTAACATCATTTAGAGTAAGAAATATGTTCATAGGGCTCAATTTGGCCTAAATCACATCACTCATTGCCCAAATTAACTAATTGGCTCAATTTGTGATGGTGTGGGGGCCAATTGAGCCCAAAATCACATTCTCTAGTTACAAATAGGTTGAAGGAGCTGAATTTATCCCTAATTGCCTTCATGATTAGAACTTATACCCTAAAACCTAAACATTATATACCCTAAGCCTTAAGCCCTAAACCTTAAACCTTAAATTGTAAACCATATTTACCTTAAACCATTTGATTTAACCCTATTTAATTATGTTCATAGGACTCAATTTAATGCAATCACATTAATTATTGGCCCAATTGGTTGATTGGCTCAATTTGTGATGGTAATAGGGCTAATTATGCCCAAAATCACTTTTTGTACTCACAAATGGGATCAAGAAGCTCAATTGCCTTCATGATTGGACCTTAAACCCTAAATTTTAAACACTAAACCCTAAACCAATCAATTTATCCTCAATTAACATTATATAGAGTAAGAATTATGCTCATAGAGTTCAATTTGGCCTAAATCACATCACTCATTGCTCTTATTGACTAATTGACTCAATCTGTGATGATATGGGGGCCAATTGAGCCCAAAATCACATTCTATAGTCATAAATAGGTTAAAGGAGATGGATTTAGCATAAATTGAATTTTTCATTAGACCTTATACCCTAAAACCTAAAGCCTAAATATACCCTAAGCCTTAAGCCCTAAACCCTAAACTTTAAATTATAAACCATGTTTACCTTAAACCATTTAATTTAACCTCACTTAATTATGTCCATAGAGACTAATTCAATTAAAATCACATCACTTATTAGCTCAATTAATTGATTGGCTTAATTTATGATGGTGTTAGGGCCAATTGTGCCCAAAATCCCTTTTTTTACTCACAAATGGGTTCAAAAAACTCAATTTCCTTCATGATTGTCCACCTTAGACCCTAAATTTTAAACCCTAAAACTTAAACTAATCGATTTAACCTCAACTAACATCTTTTAGAGTAATAATTATGTTCGCAGGGCTCAATTTGGCCCAAATTACATAAATCATTATATTGATTGACAAATTGGCTCAAATTGTGATGACATGGGGGCTAATTGAGCCCAAAATCACATTATGTAGTCATAAATGGGTTAAAGGAACTAAATTTGGTCTTAATTACCTTCATGATTAGACCTTATACTCTAAGCCTTAATCCCTAAACCTTAAACCCTCAACCTTAAATTGTAAACCATATTTACCTTAAACCATTCAATTTAACCCCACTTAAATATGTTCATAGGGCTCAATTCAATTTAAATCACATTACTTTTTGGACCATAGGCTGATTGGCTCAATTATGATGGCATTGGGGCTAATTATGCCCAAAATCACTTTCTATATTGACAAATGGGTTCAAGCAGCTTAATTGCTTCCATGATTGGACCCTAAACCCTAAACTAATCAATTTGTCCTCAATTAACATCATTTAGAGTAAGAATTATGTTCATAGGGTTCAATTTGGCCCAAATCATATCACTTATTAACTCAATTGACTAATTGGCTCAATTTGTGATGATGTGAGGGCTAATTGAGCCCAAAATCACACTCTATAATCACAAAGAGGTTAAAGGAGCTGAATTTGGCCCTAATTTCCATCACCATTATACCTCTACCATAAAACCTAAACCCTATATACCCTAAGCCTTAAGCCCTAAACCCTAAACCCTGAACCTTAAATTATAAACCATATTTACATTAAACCATTTGATTTAACCTCAATTAATTATGTTCATAGGGCTTAATTCAATGCATATCACATTACTTATTGGCTCAATTAACTAATTGACTCAATTTATGATGGCATTGGGGCTAATTATGCCCAAAATCACTTTTTGTACTCATAAATGGGTTCAAACAACTTAATTTCCTTCATGACTGTCCACCCTAAACCATAAATTTTAAACTTTAGACCATAAACAAATCGATTTAGCCTCAGTTAGCATCCTTTAGAGTAAGAATTATGTTCACAGGGCTCAATTTGGGCCAAATCACATCACTCATTACCCTAATTGACCCAATCTATGATGATGTGGGGGGGCGAATTAAGGACAAAATCACATTATGTATTAAAAAATAGTTTAAAGGAGTTGAATTTTTGCCTAATTACCTTCATGATTAGACCTTATACCCTAAAACCTAAACCCTATATACCCTAAGACTTAAGACCCAAAACCTAAACCTTAAATTTTATACCATATTTACCTTGAAAAATTCAAATTAACCCCACTTAATTATGTTTATAGGGATTAATTCAATGTAAATAACATCACTTATTGGCCTAATTGGCTGATTGGATCAATTTGTGATGGCATTGGGGCTAATTTTGTTTAAAATCACTTTCTATACTCACAAATGGGTTTAAATAGCTCAATTACCTTTGCAATTATACCCTAAACCCTAAAGTTTAAACCTTAAACCCTAAATTAGTCAATTTATTCTCAATTAACATAATTTAAAATAATAATTATGTTCATAGGGCTCAATGTGGCCCAAATCATATCACTCATTGCCATAATTGACTAATTGGCTCAAAATGATATGCCCAGGACCAATTGAGCCCAAAATCAAATTTTATAGTCATAAATAGGTTAAAGGAGCTCAATTTGTTCCATGTGCCTTCATGATTAGACTTTATACCATAAAACCTAAACTAGATATACCCTAAGTTTTAAATTATACAACCTAAACCCTAAATCATAAACCCTAAACCTTAACACAGTTGATTTAACCCCACTTAACATCCTTTTGAGTAATAATTACATTCACATAGCTTAATTCAATGTAAAACACATTAATTAATGGCCTGATTGATTTATTGGCTCAATTTTTGATGTTTTTGGGGCCAATTATGCCCCAAATCACTTTTTATAATAAAAAATAGGTTCAAACAGCTCAAATTATCCTTAATTGCCTTTGTAATTGTACCCTATAACTTATACCTTAAATGACAAGTTATAAGTTTGAATTATAATTAATATAAAAAACTATAAGACAATAGTACTATGGTGAAATACATTTCACCACAAATCATGTACGTGTTAAATCCATGTAGTGGTACTAACACATACATGGTACTTCCATATACATGGTTCTTATAGTTCAATTTTCAAACACATACCTGAAGGCTTGGGAATGGCTTGGATTATCGAGATTGAGGAACATACCTATAAACACAGTTGAATTCATGTTTTTGACTAAAAATTAAAAAAATCAACTTCGGTCATGCTAAACACTATGAATTTTATCAAACTTTTTCTTGAAAATATTAGTACAACATCTAATACACTCTCTTCCTAAATATATATTTTTCTATATTTTCATTACTTTTAAGGTTGCTATCTATATTTATTTCTAAGTAAGTCTTTTTATAATTTTATATGCCACAAATATACATGTTCATATTTATTTATGTATCTTTTTATTTGTCGATTCAAACCAAAATAAAATTTATATGGTTGCAACTAGACCTAATTCTATACACATTCAAAAAAAATATAATTTTCAATTTTTTTAAAGGTAGTTACAGGGTACACAATCAAATATATGTTATTGATCATATTATAGGGTCTATTGTATTTTGAAATTAATAAAAAAATATTCATTAATTAATTTTAAAAAAATATAGGTTGCAAATTAGATGATCTTATCTAACTTTCCACCAAAGGGTTTAAAACAAAACAAAACTATGCTAAAAAAATGATGGGCAACGTAGAAAGATATCTACTTAGATTTTTACAAAAAATATTACCACCTCTTTGAATTTTATCTACTTAGATTTTTCCAAAAAACAATACTACCTCTTTGAATTTTTGACATTTGACCTACTTATACTTGAACATTTCAAAAAAAATTAGTAGTTTAGAAACTAGATTCAAAATTCTACAATTCATGTTCACATGACATCTTCAAATATTGAATGAAGTTGTATCAAATAATCCATACAAGTTTAGGTTTTTTATTTTTTAGGAAAAACATGTCGATTTAAGACCCTCTTTTGTCTCATCATTTTGCTGCACTTACCCTATACAAAACATGAACTTATATGTTTCTAGGGCATCTAGTTGGCACAAGTAGCAAAATGTGTTGTTCATGTGGTAAGATAGAAATTATCAATACCCCATTATGATGAGATTTTCCTTCATACTAATACTTTGAATAGGGATCAAGCCAAATGTAGTTCTCCCCACTTAAGTGTTGGTACAATTGCAAATGAAACTAGTATGAGTAATCTAAGTAATATGAGCTTAGGAATGTTATATATGGTTGTATGCAGAAGTAGGGAAGAAGAGGGATTGATAACCTTGACTGTGCATAAATTTTTATGATTTTTTTTGTGTAATTTACATCTGATTTCCATCTAGTAGATAAAGGGATAAAATCCATGTATATATATTATTTAAGTGCTCATACAAGTCTTAAAAGTGGTCTAGGCTGACCCGAGGTTGTCACTCATTTGAAAATATATATGTTGGTAAAAAAGGAGGAAAAAATACAATAACACAAAAACTATGACACTACCATCATGGGGTGCCATTGTCCAAATTATGGCACCAATGTCCATGTGGTAGAACCTTAGGCACTATGGGCCATGATGCTAAAGTGAGGGTCTAAAACTACTTTAGGGATGTTTAAGGACATGTGTGGCCCACACAAAGGATGGATAAATTTCTAAATAGGCCTTAAGATAGGTCTAAGACTAAGCTAAGGATGGGTGGTCTCAAGTAACACTCTTATCATTCAAGTGTCATTTTTAGGTGATTACATTTGCAGTTCCTTTATTCTATAAATGCAATAAAATGAAATGACTAGGTTAAAAGAAAAGAAGTGTACCTAGACTTATCTAAGAGATGAAGCCCATGAACCTAGATATAAGTATGTGAAGCATGTTTCATTGCATATTCTATGTGTGTGCATGTAGATAGTGATCAATCGGTGAATAGCTTGGACTAAGCTAATGGCTTGCTCAATCCCCATGTGTGATGGCTCAAAAAATCTATCTTATTTTGACTTCATCATTTCCCACCCCTTTTTGGTGGGGCATGACCTATGAATAACTTGGATTATATTGATGGTGTGTTTGACCCTCTCATGTAGGTGGATCAAGAACTCAAGTAGGCTATAACTCCATAATTTCCTACCATGTTTAGTAGATGCATCTAAAACTAAAACTATGTGATGTAACTTTAATTAAAACTATATATGTCATATTTGTAGCCAATTAGGAACTCTAGAATGTAAAATAGCTCTAGGCCACTTGGGAATGCTAGGTGGCTCTAGGACACTTAGGAATTCTAACCACTACAGATGGACTAAGGCATGAATCTGGTGTGTAACCTAGAATATGGTGTTTGATGTGTACAACATAGAGACTGACATGGATTTTTATATTTCATATGATGAATTTATGTATAATTGAGTATAAGGAAATAATATATTGAAAACATGCCCCCAAATATGATATCTGAGTATATGGATTCTGGATTGAGTTATAATACTGTATATCTAAGCATTTAAACTAAAATAAGAATGATCATGTCACATATGATGACCCCATTATAAGAAAACTAGTATGAATCAGAGTGCAACTGAGCTAAAACTGGTAATCTATAATAGAACCTTTACAAAACTAGAGTATACCTACTATATTTTTCTAGAAAATATGTAATTTTTTGAAATTGAGGCTATTGACCAATATCACCATATCTTAGACAGTAGCACCATTTGGAAATAGTGTCCCAATTTGGGCATTACTATCCAACTATTTTGATTTCTATGAAATTAAAACTAATCTTTGTGTCATTATTTCCCATTGTGTTTTCCTGAAACCATTCTCTAGATTTTATGCATGTATGATGAAAACTATACTTTGAGTGCATTTGAATAGCCTGATCTCTATGACAACCCTATATAAATTCCCCCTCTTTGGATGGGAGTTATTGAAGCTATACAATAAACTATCTTCAAAGAAAACAAATCTACAAAATGTGTGTTATTTGGAGCATATATGATATTTGCATAATAAACCAATATAATATGCATATATAACATCCAAATGTAAGATAATCTAAGAATAAGTTTGTAATGTACAATGTATATTAGATCTAGTATTCATAAGGTTATCAATATAGATATAACAGTGTATATGAATAATAAATTTGAGTAATAATTGAGTAGCTACCAAGGGGTATGGGGCATAATGTCCATCATGACACCCAAGTAGGAAGGCGAGATGCTGAGGTCCCTTATGGCATCTAAAATTAGAGTGTGTGACAAGCAAGAAACAAGTGTCATGGACATGATGCATACAATAAAACATACATACAACACACATGAGGCACACAAAGTAGGCCAAGGGGACATAATATAAGGGACATGGGCACATGTCACTAAATATAAGAAAATAAGACATACAATGACATGTTCAAATGTCCACATATGTAAACAACAAGTAAGTTGGATTGCAGCCACATGAAAGGACATTTTCAAATGGCTGTATACATAATCAGGAAGGCACATACAAGGACATGGTCACATGTCCATATCATACAAATAATGAAAATAAGTGACATATATCCATAAAGAAATGGCATATTAAAATTACCTTGAATATTAAAAACATAGAAACACTATCAAGTCTAAACTATGAAAGCTAGAAATGAAAATAGGCATGAACATGTGGTACAAATATATATAATAGCTAAAATGTACATAAGTTGAGTTTAAAGTATTAGTATTCGGTAAATTTTTTGAATGGATGTAGGATGATCAATATCAAGATATAACAATGTTAGATCTATGATGTAGATTTTATAAATACATAACTTGGAAATTAAGATTATGTATAGGATGCCCCCAAATGGGAAAATATATCAAATGAGGAACCTGTGTATCTGTGTATATGCCCCTAGTGGGTAGAAAGTTACAAATATAGATATGTGTAGTGGAACTAGGTCCTATAAGTATCTATGAACACTCAACAAGAAAAAGTGAAGCAATGTATGTATGATTAAAAATGACTATAATAAGATAGCTAAGATATGTAGTGTCTGGAAAATATAAGAGACGTAAACATGGAAATGCATACAATCTATAATTTGTATTTTTTGAGTAAATATTTAGATCTTTTTATGTTTTGAAATATAAAATATTTTTTTTGTATTTTGTATATATAAGTTATATATAGGTAAATGATGAAAATACATGAGATAATATACAACTGAAGTGTAATATCTATATAGACCCAAAAGCACATCCATGGTATGTGGATAATAAAATGGTGGATCAGGTGGAAGGTAATCCAATGTCAAATACTAGATAGATCTAAACTCAAATAATTCCTCATCATCATTATCATCATGCCATATTTTGTGTATTAGTGTAACCTTATCCTTGGCAATAATCTAGATTATATGCATTTGAATAATGTGTTGATCTACTATGTAAGATGTCTTCTATGTGGTCGTAGGGTAAACCACATTGGATGATAAAGTATTTGTATAAAACCTATGGTTTTCCTCTATGCCATCATTTATAATGTAGACAATGTGTCCCTCATGATTGAATGTCAAACATCTATCTCATTGATCAACTATGTCATCCATCACCTGTAACCATGTATTTCCAAGTTTAACTTGTATATGAGTGCCCATTCTCATGACAAAGAATAATGTGTTGGCCACCTTGGGGCCACATGAAATTGGTAGTGTGATATGTCCTAAGGAATCTTGATAATGTATGAAATGTTATAACACATTCTCTTGATGTCCTATGTGTTGTAAAAATTACAAAGTGCAAGTATTATGATCATAATCCTCATCTATAATAACATGGGGGATGTATCTATCCTCAACAAAAAATTGGATAGTCAATGGATCATTCATGAGTATCCGTGTTGATAACAAGCCTATCATGGTTCTTGTACCTATGGAGGTGGAGGTTGTATAATCTGAATAGTGCCATGAGCCTTAAACTTATTCAACTTGTGTTTTAATGATGAAAATGTATATGTATCATGTCCTATAAGCCTATGACAATGACATAAGGGTTGACCTTCCTACTATGAGAATATACTGATAGATTTATGATGAACTATGGGTAATGCCATTAATCTTGACAAGTAATATCTATATAATCTGATGTGGTCTATCCTATGAAATTCCTTCTTGAATCCATATAGCTGGGTCCATATCCATAGACATAACCATATGCATTGAGTGAATGGAGAGATTTGCCTCTGATGGTAATTGAGTAGGGGGGCTTATATTTGTAGGACTATGAACTAGTGGTGTTATCAATTTAGAACAAGGCATGAGTGACTTAAAATCATCTTTATACTCTCTAGGGCCCACTAGTGTGTAGTTGAATCCACATAAGTAGTCATCAATATCAATGGATGTTGGCTCATCCTCTATGGTGGCTTGGGAATATGTATTAGAGTTACAGATGTATACTTCCTCTGAATTAACAAGTAATGGTAATTTTATTGTGAGAATCCCATCATCTACCCTAGGTGGAGATATTTGTATTGTAGGAGGGTCCTCCTTTATCATGGGTAAAGTTAATTATCTTGTAGGAGGATTTGGAATAGGTGTATGAATAGTGATACTAGATTCCCCAACCTCATATGTATGCTTCTACTCAATCAAAATCTTGTCGAGTGGGGAATCTATAAGAACATGAAATGTCCCATTTGAAGATGTACCCAAGGTGGTAGGTTTGGTGAATCTATAATAGTTGAATGGTTGATTACCTACTTGACAAGTGTATCAGTATCTATCATGTAAAAACTTTATGCATTTATGAAAGGTAGAGGAGACAACCTCCTTAAAATTTATCCAAGGTCTCTCAAGTAATAGGTTGTAGTGCAAATGATCAAGCATCACCAAAAAATGTGTAGGTAGGGTTCTTGGCCCAACTTTAATATCCAATGTAATAGAACCCAATGTTTATATAAAAATGTCATCAAAACCTTTGATATTCTTATATGTCTTCTGAATTGATGCTATATCAACCATATAATCTATAAAAATTTGAGGTTGTATATGTTAAGTCTTAAGCCACTGTCAATTAGAGCCCATTTAATAGTAGTGGTATTGATTTGTTCTTGAATGAAGAGTGGTAGATTATGATCAATTACTGACTATGATGGAAAATCCTCATTGGAAAAAGATATAACATCCTAAATATCCTTGATAGTGTTCATGATAGATGCAAAGTAATCTGGCTTGATGTCATGAGGCAAAGATGTATGGTTTAGTGTTTGAAAAAGAATATTTTTAAAAATAGTTGCTTGTTGAAGTAATTCTAATATGGAGATCTTCATCGGTGTGTTTCTCAACTGATCCACAATATCAAATGTTCTATGTTGATCTCTGGGTCATGTTTTATTGTTTTATGGATGAGAAGGAATGGTGCGGTTACATTGTTCCTTATAGGTTGAGGAGGAATTCTATTCCATATAATAACAACTCAAACCACATGATCTACTATTTACCAAGGGTGAGTAGTAGATGCGAGATATGAGTGAAGGTAATCAACTAGTCTAGGTGGAGGTAGAATAAAAGGAGTGCTCTAAGCTCTCTATCATTGAGTAGTAACTAGAGGTAACTCAAAGTGAGCCATGTAACATTGGTCATCATAGAATGGGGACTCAAGAGAGGGTGGACTAATATATAAAATAAGTTGATATCTAACATGATCCATAGGAGGAGTGACATACATGTCCATCTTTCTACAAATGGTGGCTAATAAGCATGCAAGGAAAACCATAATATTTTGTTCCAAAAAGTAAAAATTGGCATTCGTGATGATAATCATGATGATACGATACAAACTAAAAACTAAGTATATTCTAGAAATAGGAAAGGAAATCCTAATGTTGCATTAGGGTTTTAATTAATATTTGAAGTTAGGTTCACCAAAATATTTTAACTATTTAGGACTTAATGGATGCAAATCCTAGGTTGCTAAAGGTATGAGTATAATAAATCAAGGAAGAAATATGAAATAATACAACTGATTTATAATAGAGTTGACCTAATTTAAACTTCTTAAAAATAGTAATAAATAATGTACACAAGTAATTCACTAGAAATTTATTGAAACATGAGAGCTAGAGGATACAAACTAAGACAGAGGCTAATTTGAGTGTTGCAAACATGATTTAGGTGTCAAAACCGTACTTGGATAGTAGCTCCCAAATTAGATAGTATCACCATGTGGTGCGAGTGTCCTTATTTCATCACTAGTGTCCTTTATGTATAACTATTTTTAGCTTATAGGTGCACCTATGTCTGGGTTTACCAAGTTTGTTCCTATGTATATGAATTTTGGATCTCTAAAAATAACCTATTTTGAATGATTTTATATGCAAATCCTAAACTTCCATGTTGATAGGGCATTTGGTTGACTCAATTAGTAAAGTGTGTTGTTAGTGGGGTAAGTTGGACATCCTCAACACCCTGATATGATGAGATTTTCCTACATAACAATACTCTAAAGATGGATCAAGCTCAATGTAGTTCTCCCCACCTAAGTGATGGTGCAAGTGAAAGTGAATTTGGTATGAATGTTAGTTTAAGTGATTTGAATGTGCTTTAGAATGGAAACTTGAGTATTTTAGAGCTTAATAATGGTGTAGATGGTTGTATGTAGAAGTAAGACAAAATAGAGATTGATAACCTTGATTATGCACAACTTGTTATGAGTTTTTTTGCGTAATTTGCATCTGATTTCCTTCAAATGGATAAAGGGCTAAAAGTCATATATATATATATATATATATATATATATATATATATATATATATCTAGTTCTTATTTTGTTTTTAAAAGAGGTCTAGGCTGACCCTAGGTTGTTTCTCATTTGGAAATATATCCATTGGTAATAAAAGGAGGGAAAAGGATAATAGTAATTAAACCATGACACGAGTGTTATGGGGTGCCACTATCCAAATTATGATGCTAGTGTCTAGGTGGTAGAACCTGAAGCACTAGGGGTTAAGATGCTAAGGTGAGGGTTTGGGACTACTTTAGGTATGTTTAGGGATGCATATAACCCATACAAAGGCTAGAAAAGTATCTAAATAGGCCCTAAGAAAGGTCTAGGGCTAAATTAGGGATGGGTGGTCTCAAGTAACACTCTTAGCACTCAAGTGCCATTTTTATGTGATTAAAAAGGAAATAATAAGTACAAAAATAATTACAAGGGAAAATGTGGAAAAAATAAAAATCATGGTGGCCAAAATTAAAAAATAAAATGATAAACATAACCTATAATGTAAATGGGGTTATAGAAAAATAAGCCATGAGACTCATGAATGCAAAACTCAATGGGAGAAAACTGAAGTATACCATAAAAAGAAAGAGGAAAAAACTAAGAAACAACCAAAAGATTCAACCTCAGCTTAGTTCACTAGTGGATGTGTGTTTTCCAATACAAATGATGAAATAAATAGTGTCTCAATCAGTTCTTCATGGTTTGATGCTTGGGTTATTGATACTAGTGCCACCCAACATATGACTTTATGAAAAGACTTCTTTAAGGAGTAAAATGAATAAATTTGTGGCTCAATATACCTTGCAAATAGATCAAGTCTATAACCACATAGAAAAGCTATAATATGACTCAAGTGTTAAGGGCTTCTAGATTTCAAACTTGAAAATGTTCTCTACCTTCCTCAATTGCAACAAAACTTGTTATCCCTAATGATTATAAGGAAACAAGGCCATTACATTCTATTGGATAATGGTGATGTCACTATCATATGAAAATGTGATAATGTAGCCATCTTATCTAGATATGAGGAAGGGAAACTTCTCAAACTCAAAGGTGGGCCATCAAATTCAAGGAATTATGTTGATCTTGTGGAAGATAGAATGTCTCCAAATATGTTTTGGTATGCTATATTAGGGCATACTCATTATAAAAACATTCTTGTATTACAAAGGAATGGTGTTGATGGCTTACCTACATTGCCAACAAAATCAAATGAAAAGAGTGAATCTTGCATCATGGCTAAACATGCAAGAGAATAATTCCTAAAGTCATAGTGGAAAGCTAACAAAAAGTTACAACTGGTTCACTTAGATTTGTGTTATCTTTCAATATTCTCAGTTGGTGGTCATAAATACTTTGTGTTGTTTACTGATCACTACAACAAAATGACATGTATATAATTTCTGAAGAAAAAATTAAAATCCTTCAAGACTTTCCAAAAGTTTTGAAACATGATAGAAAATGAAGATCAAACTCGCATCAAAACACTTGAGATAGATAATGGTGGTGATTACACTTCAAAAAAATTTGAATCATATCTTGAGAAAAATGGGATCAAAGACCATCTCATAGTTCCTCACACTCTACTAAAAAGGAGTTGTAGAAAGGATGAACAAAACTATGATGAATATGGTTTCTGTTATGTTGTACTTTAAAGGGATAAATCTATATTTTTAGGCCAAAGCAATCATTAGGGGAAATTTTAATTAAAAATAGGCCTTTAAAATAAATTTTGAAATTGTGAAACATGACATATGAAAACAATATGAATCAATTAAAGTATGACATGATCCCTTATGCCTGACATCACTTTAAAAAATATATTATTTTTTATCTATTATATAAAACTTACTAAATCCTCTAAACTAACCTACTTTGGCTAAAATAACCCTACTTGATTAATTTGAATCTCCTCACTTTTAATAGAAAGTGTAAATATTTTTTGTTTTTTTCATATTAATGTACATGGAAGGTATTATTGGTCATTGGCCATTACATTATCTTTCTACAGTTACTGCTTTTGCTCTATTATTGGTAGTTGGCCATTAACATTAGTACCATATCAAGTTATGTTATGTTATTTTCTTTTAACTCAGCCCAAGAACGCCACCATTCTTTATATCTCTATTATTTCCACTCAAGTGAAACCACATTCCTTTTTAGTAAGGATTTCAATAGACTCAGAAAGCCCCTTTGCACTTTCAACAGACTAAAAATATGCATTCATCTCCATGCTTGGATAAGACATATATATCATGTATATGTACCATGGTCATGTTTATTTCTAGGAGTGCAAGCCATTTCATGTATGTTTCTTGATTATATCCTAATTATGTCACAGGGTTCATGATATGTTGTCCGATGCATCTGATTTTACTTTATTGTGAATTGATGGGAAGGGTAGAGGGAGACCCACATTTAGTTGCTTAGTATAATTTATGATTGGTTTTGGGGGCTTAATTTGGGAATTAAATGGTAGGGTTAAAATCCTCATAAGGGGTGCAAATGATAATATTTACTATCATTTTGACACGTTATGGGTGATATCTTTCTAATTGTTGGTTATAGGTTGTTTTGTCGGGATCTTCATCTTTTCAATTGATGGTTTTGGGTTGTTTTGTTGGGATCTTCATAATCATTTTTGGTCTTTGTTTATTGATCTAATTAATCTCCCATTAAAGGCTAATTTTGAATTTTAGGAGGATTTTATTTTGGCTGAAAATATTTATTATTATTTAATTTTTTTGGATTTTGTTTTGGTTGAAAATATTTATTCTTATTTAAATTTTTTATTTTAAAAATAATTTTTTTCTAATTATTATAAATGTTAATTCTTGTTACATAGATTTACATAATTTGAATGCTTATTTATTTTAGAATGTAAATGCTTAATAAATTTATGTTTGTAATGATTTTGATTATCCAATTGGTAATGGAGATGTTGGTGTTGGGATAGGAAAAAAAAAGTCAACAAATTTTGTGTGAACAACTCAATAAATAGATATAATCACAAAATATACAATGCCTCCAGCTTTCTTTGCACCTTTGGGGTAGTTACTAGTTTGATGGACACAATGCACATGGATTGGTGGATGGCTTAATTTGGTTTTGTGTTTTATGTAATGTTTAGTTCATGCACTCTTTGTGCCCTTTGTAATACACTTTTTATTTCTTAATAAACTTTGTATTTATTGAAAAAAACAATATTCAACTACCCTCGTGACTCCTGAAACTGCAAATGACAATACTTACTATTCACTACTCTATATATTATATTTACTATTTATTGTTTTGTTCATGATGTAGTGGTACAATATTAGGAGTGTAAAATATATAAAAACTATAATAAACTACACCTATTACTTACCTTTGTTATGTCCATATGGCTTTGTGGTGTAACATTCTAATTTTAATGCAAAGTATGGTTATTTTGTAAATATTTTATTGTGTTAACTGTGTATTAATTTTCTTTCCTGGTTGGTTGTGGGTAACATTGAAATCTTAATTTTATATTTTTCTATCAATTTGTATTTTAAAGAGAGTCATAGTTCACTTCTATTCTCAAATATTTTGGTTTTACAAAAAATAAAAATAAATCTATTTCAATAAAAAATATGTGGATTTATGACAGTGGTAGGGGAGAATGATTGCAAGTGTTGCACCAACTGCACTTGTGACTCTTGAAATTGAAAATTATAATATTCATATACATAAAGTACACAAAATCTAACATGATTATCATGTATTGAAACAAAGACATTCAGAGAAAGAAACTTACGTAGGCCAATAGTCCACATAGATTTCAAAGTACTTGATGGATCTTCCCAAACTTGTACATTAGATAAGTTACCAAACTTAGATAGCAAATTAGTTACCACCCCAAAAATATTTGATTTCTTCTTGTACATCAGATAAGTTACCAAACTTAGACAACATAGTAGTTACCAGCCCAAAAATGTTTGATTTCTTCATGTTCTTCCTATGATTTTTTATTGATAGAAGAAAATATTATTTTACATCAAGATTTGCCACATGAGCATCCATTTTGATCTCCTAATCATCTCCTACCACTTTAGGCCTCAACATTGAATGTATAAAATTCACCATTGTTATTGACGAGGGCTCAAAAACATTGAAAATATCCCCATCGTTAATAAGGCCTTGAATAAAATCAGACACCTTATTTTATATTGATATTTTCTACATTATAATAGTGAGAGTTGAAGGGGAGATAGAAATTTTGAGAAAGCCAAGAAAAAATGAGAAAAAAATAGAGCTGAGACCAATAAAAACCACCATGCGAAGAATTATTATCTTAATGATGATGTGCCTCAAACATATCTCTAAACTACTATAAGGGGTACTTCATGTATGTGGTGTGACCATCACAAGAGTGAAGGAAAAAGGCTCAAATCTATATGAAAAATATCAAACCAAATTTATGAAATATTTATTAATAAGATATTCTAATCCAACCCACTTATGTACATTGTTAGAGTGATAAATCTTCCATTGTTGAGGTTACTAGCAGCGAAGTTGGCAAGGAATTATGTTATGTTATTTATTTTTATAAAAATATGATTGAAATAAATACCTTTAAAGGACCCTTCCAAGACTAATGCATCATCTAGAGTTGATGGCATATTTATATCATTAATTATAATCTAGAAATCACTTTCCACTTCCAACTTTTAAATGTTATAATCTAGATCCAAATTAAGGTCTGCCTCCAAAGGCCAACATTCAATTATTATTTTCCCCTTCCCCATCTCTAATAAATTTTCTACCCCTGTTGGTTCAAGATGGACTATTGGGCTATTGTCATGGCATATGTAAGTGATATTGTTTCTAACGGTATCTCCTAATAGTCCACATGGATTTCAAAGTACTTGAGGTATCTTCTTGAATCAAACAATGTGACTGAGTTTAATTGAGGGATATACTTGAATCGACCTTATGACTAAGTTTAGTAACCACTTATAATGTAAAAAAAAATCATCAATGAAGGTGTCACGAATATTGTCACAAATTCTTTACTCATCCTAGCTAGACTCTTCCACGTTTGGGTTAATTTTCCATAATGTTCCTTATTAACTCCACATGAATTGGAAATTCCTTCTAATGATGTTTGGGTAGATGTTTCCATTATGGAAATATTTCAAGGCCTTTATAAAAAACATGAAGTATGTCTTAACCCTTTCATCAAAGGCCAATTGTCCTTTTTCAAAGAGCACCTTGGTCCCATGAACCCTTTTCTTTACACTATAATATAATTGGATTCCTCATGGAAAAGTTGCATTGCTTATCTCTAAATATCATGACTGTCCCTCCATTGTTCCATTTCATCAATTATAACCCATGTGTATGTAAACTAGTCAACTACTTTATTTATTTCTCTATACACACATTGTATATAGAAGGCTTGAAATTGTTTAAGGGCATTTATGACATCACTAATCATATTCATATTCCAACATGGTGCATTATTATTAGATAAATAATTTATAATATTGAAAGAGTCACCTTATACATCTATATGAGTGATCCCCATATCCCTATAAAACTTAATGCCCCATAAATAGTTTTTTGCTTCAAATAAATTATATATTTGATTCCCATTTTACTTGCATAGGTCATAGCTAAGTTTCCATTTCTTTTCTTAAAATGCCTCCTCCATTAGCTTTCTCGATGTTACTTTTAGAAGCGCCATCAAAATTGAGTTCCATCCACCCTAGAGATAGATGTAATCATTTAACATTTCTTCTACCAGTCTTATTTTGATCAATCTTATTTTTATTCTTGATGTTAATATTCCAAATGGCTAAAATTATGATTTCATCATCCCTGATATTGTATTTATTCTTATTCATTATCACCATGACATTCTCATGTATTGATTGAATGATTCTAGAAGACACTCTTTCCACTGATTTATTTTGGTTATGGAAAATTCTTAGGTTTATTTTCCACCATAATCCTAAATCACATGAGGGATAGTAAATTTCCATGTTTCTTTAAGTGTTTCACTAGTGAAGGGTGATGGCCATTGAAAGATAAAATCTAAAACTAAATTTAGTTATACCCAACATACCTCATAATAGTTTATAATGATCTTAAAAGTTTGTTATGCAAAGGGGAAAATAATCATCAGATAAAACATAGTTACAATATAATGCTCACATAAGACACAACTTCTCTAGATAATACTAAGTTTTTTCACCAAGTTGTTGATAGTAACAATCTAGTTTTTGATTGCTATCTAGAAGAAGATGTTGAGTTTAGGTAACATATCCATATCCCATATAGAGTTCCAAGGAAATCCATCAAAACTGGTGTTTAAAGCCACTTTATATCATGATTTTACAATATGGTTCCCATCTAGAGAGAACCCACACTAATTCATCCTCCCTAATGGATTGGATTATGTGATAGATTTTAAGGAGCATGTTTAACTTAGGATGATATATATTTCTTATTGATTGAAAGAATCAAAAGGAATATTTTTCCAAATTATAATTTCTTCCCTTTTGAGTCTTTAGAATGTATTTGAAATAGACCTAATCAACATCCTCTAACCTTTTCAATCATTCAACCAACTCCAACATCATTTTTTCACATGTAATAATTGACTATGGAGGACTCCTTTCAACAACACACCTTTTATTCATAATAAAATGGCTCATTTATACTACACAAACCCCTATTCTATCATTACAGAGTATCGACTCTTATGCCCTTGCTAATGAAGGGTCTGAATGTTGGATAGATATTTACAAAAGTTAGAATAACAAGAGACTAGCAAAACTAGAAATTTAAAGAATTAAAAAAAGTAACAAGTCTATTTTGAAAGAGAAATAAATGATAAATACAAATTCATGGTGCATTCATACACTAGTTCTATAGACAACACTTTGAGTGCCTTTGACTTGTTTATAATTTTCAATAACAAATAAATTTGTGTAAAACACAGGCTATAGTAAAAAAATGAATGTATATTGAGAAGGTGTGAATTTGATGGTTGGTACCTTGTGAATACTAAAGTAACTATGATAGACTAAAATACTTATCATGTCCTAACTAAGTTTTCTAGGTCTGCTACTAACAATGGAAATAGCTAGCATGTCACCTATATTGAATAACACTACGTCGAGTCTTTGGCATGGATGTTTGATAAGTAGCGGACCCAAATTCTAAAATCTAGATGACTTATGATGGAAAGAAATTTATTCTTTGCAAGATGATGGCCTTCAACTTTTTAAATAGTAAAAAACTAAATCTTCCAACATAATAAGTGGAATACACAAGTATTCAACATCAGGGCCACTCAAGGTGTAATAAGTTGTTTAAAATGTGGATAGGTTATGGCATTATATAGTAATCAAAGGCCATTAAAATTTAAATGTTTTCCTTCATGAAACCACTGTGTTACAAATGTTAGGAGCTACAATGACTAACTTTATGAAAGGTAAGATAAATATTATTTTTAGTCCTTCTAGCAAGTGAGACACCAATTTCGTATATCAAGACTTCCCTTATTTAATATAACATAAGGATTATCTTTTCATTAATTATATTTATTATTTTTATTAGGTGTACATACATGTAAGACTTCTTGATTGACTACATAGGTCTTCACTGATTAGACGCACTTAAAGTGTATGAAATGTGAATAAGTTATAATAAAACATGGTAATCAAATCATTATCGTGTACAACTATATCAATTTTATCAAATGTAAACTTCTTGAAATTTATGGTGGGAAGGGATTTTTTTGAATTAGATAAATTTTATTAAATTTAATTTATTTTAGATAAACATATTAGGAAATAAAATTCATGATTGAATTCAAAATAGAAAAAATGTGAGATGTAAAATTGGAGGGTGGAGGGAAAATTTAGAGGGAAGATTCAAAATATTGGAGTGTTTTTTTTTGAAATTAAGTATCATTGATATGATCCATATCATGGATGTTTTTTTTTTTGATTTCTCTAAATTTGCAAGGAGTGACAAGAGATAAGTAGGTCAGATTTGGAAGAAGCAAAACTCATTTGCTATCAATTTTTGGTATGATTTATTCTTCTTTCTATTAAAAAATATAAGATTTAATACATATATTTATTTGTTTACATCTACAATTTAATTTTCCTTTTCATATATAATTCTAGGAGTGTGCCAAAATCTTGTGAGTATAAGGTTTTCTTATCATATGTTGTTTCATTTTTTCTTGCTAGATGGACCCAAATGTAAATAGGGGAAACATGAGGAAAAAACTATATGTTTTGTGTGTGAAGTTAGATGAAGAAATGACACCAATTCAAAAATGAAATACAGAAAAAAAATTCAATGTGGATGAAAACTATTTAAGAATATTGGGCCTAAAACATATAGATATATGGGCTAAGGGAAATTTTTATCCTCTTGATCCTTCAACCAATGTTCTTCCCTTATTTGAAATCATCACTGAGATGATCAAATTTATATGTAATGGTGGTAATGGTTTTTTAGGATATTTTAGGAAGCTACAAGGAAGTAGAGAAAATCTTGAGAAATACATAAATGTAATGAGAAATAAGATGCTTGAAATGGAGAAGATATCCTCTAGTTTATTAGAAGTGAATAAGACACTGGACGCTAAACCTATAAAACATTTTCAAGTAAAAAATGTGTTGCTTAAATAATTCAAATTTTTGAAGAATGAAAGTAAGGCATTAAATTCCAAAGTTGAATACTAACACAATAAAAAGAATGAAGAACACTCCTCTAGGAGGAAGGACAAGGGTCAAAAAGTTAAATAGTATTGTGTCACTGGTACTTTTAGGGCGTGGTTTCAAAAAGATAATTCAATTTTCAAAAAAAAATATTGATCCTTCTATATTAGATGCAGCTAAAGACACAAGCCATATCTCAGCATTCGTTATGAAGAAACTATTTAAGAAAGATGAAATATTAACCATGCTTCATCAGCCACAATGTGCCTCCAAAATAAAATCTTTGGTTGGTGAAATAATAAACCAACTATCATCTTCAATCAGTGCTAGTGATGTCCAAGGTGTTTGTGACAATACATGGATTAGTAGAAGAGGCTATGAATACCTATTTAAGGCATTACATGCTGGAGCATTAAATGTCGGAACCACTAAGGTCTTGGTGCCTCGTCCATCTCATGTTTGAGTGGAATGAGCTAATAGGAAAAAAGAAGTTAAAAATTTTGTTGGAGATATGTTTCACATCCAAACTTCTAAGGAGGATTACATAAAGAAAGAAAGGAATTAAATTGGATAGGAAGTGTCAATCGCTTTGAATCCTTTAAATAATATCTAGTTTGAAGTTGATAGAATTTTAATGGTCATGGTATGATATTATGATATTTCAATGGAAGAGGCAAATGGGAAACTTGTTTTTGTCCTAAAATTAGATGAGATGGAGCTGATCAATGGTGTTAAGTATGAAAGAGTATCAGTTACCTTGATGAACAGAGCTCTAAATACAAATATTCTTGCTATTGATAAAAGGGATTTTTCTATACAATAAAAAAACCATGTATGGGCTTGGCTTATTCAAAGTCAAAAAAGAATGCTATGAAGACTTGAAATGGATTTTTGAGCAAACAGAGCTTCTAGCCATCATGAAATGAGGGAAAAACTTTATGTTGATGGTTATGGCTCATATCAAGTTAAATGGCACATAGCTGCTGACTTAAAAAATTTGAAATGTATGTATTACATCAGTCATGGAGCAAATGCAAAGCATAATTGTATTTATTGCATGCATTCTCCAGATAAGTCAAAATGATTAAATAGAATAAGTTCAAAGGAAATATTTGGTTGTGAACAAGGAGAACCTCTTGATAGAGATAAAGTTGATACAAATATGAATCCAGCACTACAAATTCTATTGACAAGAGTTCACAAACGTACTCTTCATGCTTTTGTTGTAATAATTGATAAATTAGTTTATTTATCAATTTTATTTGCTTGAAATAAGAAACCACAAGAGGAGGCACAAATATCTATTAAGAAAATTGAGAATGTATTATCAAATGTAAGATTACACGGAGGAAATGTTATTATTGAAAAAGATGAAAAGTGATCAGGGACTCATGGTAATGTTCCATCAAAGTTGTCCATGGGAAGAGATAAGGCTAAGTGTTTTATTAAAAATGTCACTCAAAGAAGCAGCAGGGGTCAATGGGAAATATATAAGGATCTCATTAATGTAGAGGATGATCAAAATGATAAAGGAAATTATGCATTGAGTAAGAAATAGGCATGGATTTCACTCTCATATTTGTTCCCCTTGATGAACAATGAAAGATTCTTTGAAGGAGATTGTAACAAATTTACTAAATTTTTAAAAAAATTCATGAATGATTTTCTTCTAGCTTGGGGAGAGAATGAGGCCACTCATTACATGGTAAGAATTAATAATTTGATTTTTTATTTAGTTATTTACTATTTATACACAATTATTTTCTAATGTATTATGTTATATCTTGTTTTTTTCTATTTATATGATTTTAACACATTCTATATGCACATTTTCCATGGTTCGATAAAGAGTATGGTAGATTGAGCATTTGGAATACTCAAGGCATGGAAAAGTCTCATAAGCTAGCACATATTGCTTATCATAGGTTTACTCAACATGGTAGAGGATCTGTACCATCTAATCCATTGATTCAAATGAGTTATTGGTTCTATAGACATATGCTTTATAGACTCACACAAAAAAAAACTTGAAAATATTAATAATATTGATGTTGTAGTAAGAGAATCTAATTCTTGTTGAAAATGAAGAATTCCAATTTAATTTAATTTCAATGTGGCTTGTACAAAGAAAACAAAACTCATAAAGTTATGTTCAGCTCTTAAGCATATTGTATATGATGAATTATGGATAGAATTATGTTCTTTTTATAGAAATATAGATAATGTATATGAAATCAATAAAAGATTGTGTATATGAAACAAGTGTTTTGGTGATTCTATGTTCATCTCATTTAAGATGGTTATTGATATGTTGATAATTTTTAATCATTTAGTTTTGATAATTTAAGAAGGTGCTAAGTGTTAAGTCAAGATAGGTGATGCAGAGATATTGAGGAGAAGTCTACAATTCATGATCATCTAGTTCTCAATCCAACTAATCACTTGAGCTTGCTTGATTTGATCTTCAAGACTCCATATTTTTTTTAATTTCTTCTCTTGGTTATTGGATTATTATCCTCATTCAATTGTACTTGTACCTTATACTCTATAGAAACACTTCTTGGTGTCCTTGAGATCCCATCAATTCCATAAATATTCACTCTTCACTCATTTTTTCAAATTGGTTTCCTTTGAATGGTCAATTCCTTCATTGGTTCTTCCACTAAGAACCTCTTGATTCACAATACCAAGTCTTGTCTTTGGTGTCAAAGACTCAATTTCTTGTCAAATATATCCTTAAATGTTCTTAACATATTTAGTCGAATGCCTTTCAATCATTCCAACAACTCAGACTTTCATTCAACACCTTTGGGTACAATGCACCTCTAAGGCTTGTATAGGCTAGTAGCCCTTCTTTACACATTTCTCTTGGATCATCATATTTAGACACTTTTACCAAGGTTATATTAAATTTTATAGGAATATTTTAATTACTTTCAACTCCTCATTAAGTATCATGACCTTAATCTCCTTTTACCTTCTACTTTCTTTGGAAAACAACTCTCTTTTAAGCCTAATTAGGCCTATTACAACCCTATATGATCAAATTAATATAATACAGCCCTATTTCACCCCCAAACCTCGTTAATCACTTCAATAATGTTAAGTAAAATAGGATTACAAAGTTTCATCTCAAACTGATGGTTAAAAGTCCTTATATCTACTAAACCCTAGTTCTAGGGTTTCTAGATCTTGTACAAACCTAAGGGTACAAATAATTCAATATATTGATATGTATAGTGTTTCAACTGATCAAATCACTTCTAAAAGTGCTATATTAGTCCCTCACAACCTTCCCAATAGGTAGTAATCCTCATCTTGACCATTCCATTCTTGTAACTTTCAAATCTTAGTTGACTGTATACTATTGTAGACTATGCACAACAAGGTTTAAGAATTAATAGACTTCTATGAATTTTTTAAAGATTTTATATCCTCCATCGACCATTATTATACTTGTCTTAGTCTATATCCACCATTAGAATCAATAGAATCACCTTCTTATCAAGAAATGTTCTTATTTTCTATTTTGGTTGTGCATAACAACATAACCTTAAATAGGGTATTGGTAGGGGGTCTGTGCTATAGAGGAATTAAGGATAAGTAATCTATAGCATCAAAGTCTACTTTGCAATCCAACTGGTTACATGCACATTTTCATGATTATCCTTATTTGGTAATAATTTCCTCATCTTATACGCTCATTATGCTTGATGGTTTCCTTAAATATTATCTTCTCCTTAAGGTGGTTTTGATATTATAAAATCTTTCACTTTACAATCACATTATGGTTCTGCCTCATGTCATTCACCTTACTTACAAACTGTCCCTTGCACCTTCCTTAGTTTCCACTAGCTTTTACTAGGCCATCCCCACTTCAAGTGTCAATTCTTGTTATTGAATTCCATAGTTAAATAATTTGTCTTTGTTGGTCTTACCTTCCCATATTATCTTTATTAACATTCTTTAACTTCTGGACCACCCTTCATCACCCTTTGTCACTCAATTTGCTCACTAAGACTTTCCAAGGCTAGTAGCCTTGTTTTGGTATTTTCCCCTTTTTAGTGTAATATTGGTATTATTTAGAAGAAATAACCACTTTTATAGACTTCCCTTGTCCCCTTTGAGGTACTTGAAAAGTTACATAGCTTAAATCTCTCCGTTGGTAACACTTTCTTAAGAACTTACCTCTCTTTTAGGCCTTTTTAGGCCTTGTTTCTTGTTTCAGTCCTACAAGTCTGTACCATACCTTCCTTACATCTATAAGTCCATGTTGTTATCTTGAGTTATGTTGAATTCAACCTAATGACCAAGTTTCATCACAAACAAATGGTTAGAACACTTTTTACAAGCATAACCCTAATTATAGGGTTTACTGGGCCTGCACAAGGTTGAGACCATATAAAATTCCATTAATTGGTTTGTACTTATCTTCAAAGGAGAAAATAAGTTTTATTAGGTCTGTTTCACCTTCTAACAACTTTACCAATAGGTAGTAGTCTTTATCTTATCCATTTTCATGCTTGTAAACCTCAATCCTCAGTTGACTATGCTTAAATTGATAACTCTGCATAGCAGGGTTGGTGCTTTAATGCAATTGCATGACAAATACTTAAGTATTTCCAACTTTATCACCTTATTATACCTTTTTTAATGAAAAAATAGAATTTAATACCATGCACACACTTTTATATGAGAATTACACATCCTTCTTAGGTTGATTGTGCTCCACTTAGAAAGTTAGAGGCTTGTTGGCAGCAACTTAGGTATTTTATACTAAATTTAAGCCTCTTTCATGTATTAAAAAGGTTTCAAAATATCTTCCAAAAAAAGAACCACTTTTCTAGATAATATATACCAACAACAAGCTTAAGTAAGAACTAAAGATAGTTTTTAACTTCCTTTACTAAGTGACCGTGAGTTCAAAATAGAGGCATACTAGTTACAAGTGATTTTACCTAATTATCTCAGAGTAGATTCTCATTTCTTCTAAATTCTTATGAGGCCTTCAACATCACAAGAATTCCCTATGACTGAGATCAATCCTTCTTTCAATGCTATCTCTACATTTTCAATTTCTTCTATTGAATATGATTATGTACAAGAGACCTTTCTAGGAAATAGGTTAACTATCTTGTCATTTGAATTATTTCATTCCAACATCAAGATTGGGTTTCAATCCACCTCTGACATCTTTTCATTAAGCTACTAAACTCATTCATAATCTTTTACTAGGCCATTCCCACTTCAAGTGTCAAATATTGTTATTGAACTCCATAGTTCAATAATTTGTCTTATTTGGTCTTACCTGGTCCCATATTATTTGTATTAACCTTCTTTAACTTCTGGACCACCCTTTGTCACTCAATTTGCTCACTAGGACTTTCCAAGGATAGTAGCCTTATTTTGGTCTTTTCCCTTCATTCATGCATCTTGGTATTATTTAGAAGAAATAACCACTTTTACAGACTTCCCTTGTTTCCTTTGAGGTACTTGGAAAGTTACATAGCTTAACTCTCTCCCTTGGTAACACATTCTTAAGAACTTACCTCTCTTTTAGGCCTTTTTAGGCCTTGTTTCTTGTTTCAATCTTAGAAGTCCGTACCATACCATCTTTACAACTCTAAGTCCATGTTATTCACTTGAGTCATGTTTAATTCAACTTAATGACCAATTTTCATCACAAACTAATGGTTATAACACTTTTTACAAGCATAACCCTAATTCTAAGGTTTACTAGGCCTGCACAGGGTTAAGACCATATAAAATTCCATAAATTCATTTGTACTTATCTTAAAATGAGAAAATAAGTTTTATTAGTTCTATTTGACCTTCTAACAACTTTACCAATAGATATTAGTCTTTATCTTGTCCATTTTCATGCTTGTAAACCTCAATCCTCAGTTGACTATGCTTAAATTGATAACTATGCACAATAAAGTTGGTGCTTTAATGCAATTCCATGAAAACTACTTAAGTATTTTAAAATTTATCACCTTATTATACATTTTCTAACCAAATAATACCATTTAATACCATGCATACACTTTTATATGAGAAGTAAACATCCTTCATAGGTTGACTGTGCTCCACTTAGAAACTTAGAGGCCTGTTGGCAGCAACTTATGTATTTTATACTAAATTTAAGCCTCATTCATGTATTAAAAATGTTTCAAAATATATTTCTCACAAAAAACCACTTTTATAGATTATATATACCAACAACAAGTTTAAGTAAGAACTAAAGATAGCTTTCAATTTCCTTTACTAAGTGACTGTGAGTTCAAAATAGAGGCATACTAGTTGCAAGTGATTTTGCCTAATTATCTCAAAGCACATTCTCATTTCTCCTAAATTCTTATGAGGCCTTCAACATCACAAGAATTCCCTATGACTGAGACCAATCCTTCTTCCAATGCTATCTTTACGTTTGCAATTTACTCCTTTGAATAGGATTGTGTACAAGAGACCTTTCTAAGCAACAATGTAACTATCTTATCTTTTGAATTTTTTCATTCCAACATCAATATTGGGTTTCAATCCATCACTGACATCTTTTCATTAAACTACTAAACTCATTCATAAGATTTTATATGCCATTCCCACTTCAAGTGTTAATTCTTGTTATTGAATTCCATAGTTCAATAATTTGTCTTGTTTGGTCTTACATAGTCCCATATTATATGTATTAACCTTCTTTAACTTTTGGACCACCCTTCATCACCCTTTGTCACTCAATTTTCTCACTAGGACTTTCCAAGGCTAGTATCCTTGTTTTGGTCTTTTCCATTCATTCATGCATTCTTGGTATTATTTAAAAGAAATAACCACTTTTACAGACTTCCCTTTTCCCCTTTGAGGTACTTGAAAAGTTACATATATTAACTCTCTCTCTCTCTCTCTCTCTCTCTCTCTCTCTCTCTCTCTCTCTCTCTCTCTCTCTCTCTCTCTCTCTCTCTCTCTCTCTCTCTCTCCCCCTCTCTCTCTGTAACACTTTCTTAAGAACTTATCTCTCTTTTAGGCCTTTTTAGGCCTTGTTTCTTGTTTCAATCCTAGAATTTCATACCATACCATCCTTACAACTCTAATTACATGTTATTCTCTTGAGTCATATTGAATTCAACCTAATGGCCAAGTTTCATCACAAACTGAAATTTAAAACACTTTCTACAAGCATAAACCTAATTCTAGGGTTTACTAGGCTTGCACAAGGCTGAGACCATATAAAATTTCATAAATTGATTTGTACTTATCTTCAAAGGAGAAAATAAGTTTTATTAGGTCTGTTTCACCTTCTAAAAACTTTACCAATAGGTAGTAGTCTTTATCTTGTCCATTTTCATGCTTGTAACCCTTAATCCTTAGTTGACTGCGCTTAAATTGATAACTATGCATAGTAGTGTTGGTGTTTTAATGCAATTCCATGATAATTACTTAAGTATTTCCAACTTTATCACCCTCTTATACCTTTTCTAACCAAATAATACCATTTAATATCATGCACACACTTTTATATGAGAAGTACTCATCCTTCTTAGGTTGATTGTGCTCCACTTAGAAACCCAGAGGCTTATTGGCAACAACTTAGGTATTTTATACTAAATTTAAGCCTCTTTCATGTATTAAAAAGGTTTCAAAATCTCTTTCTCACAAATAACCACTTTTATAGATCATATATACCAACAACAAGCTTAAGTAAGAACTAAAGATAGTTTTCAATTCCCTTTACTAAGTGACTGTGAGTTCAAAACTGAGGCATACTAGTTGCAAGTAATTTTACCTAATTATCTCAGAGCACATTCTCCTTTCTCCTAAATTCTTATGAGGCCTTCAACATCACAAGAATTACCTATGACTGAGATCAATCCTTCTTCCAATGTTATCTCTACGTTTGTAATTTCTTCCTTTGAATAGGACTGTGTACAAGAGACCTTTCTAAGCAACAGGGTAGCTATCTTATCTTTTGAATTGTTTCATTCCAACATCAAGATTGGGTTTCAATCCACCAATGACATCTTTTCATTAAGAAACTAAACTCATTCATAAGCTTTTACTAGGCCATTCCCACTTCTAGTGATAATTCTTGTTATTGAATTCTGTAGTTCAATAATTTGTCTTGTTTGGTCTTACCTAGTCCCATATTACCTGTATTAACCTTATTTAACTTCTGAACCACCCTTCATCACCATTTTTCACTCAATTTTCTCGTTAGGACTTCCCTTTAAATACCTGTGCAAGTCTCAGAGAGAGAGGCTTATATGCAAACATCATCTAAGCAATATACATTATTACTAGTGACCAACAATATTATTTCAGATCACAATGAGCACTCTGTTGCCAAGGATGAGTTCTAATAAGTGCTCATATCATTATTTATTATACAGTCCATTTAATCTCAAGATAGATTTTATAAAATGACCTTTAGGACTATTCAAGATGTGGATTCTAATTCAAAAAATAGATCATGATTTTGTACAAAGCTCAAGCAAACCTTCATATGGGTCAAGAGGTCTTCCAACAAAGACAAAGACTCATCCTTGAGAATGATGATTGAAAATCATTATTAGATAGATCTCTAATTAGGATTTTAGAAATTTCAAAGTCTTTCCAATTACTCTACCCTATTCTAGGGTTTCACATTAAATTGAGTGTTCTCAATGGATTCCACCCTAAGGTAGGATTCTATGGATGTTCTTAAATACACCATGTATGTACCACACCATGAAATATATAATAACTAGGCTTAATATATAGATAAAAACAAGTTTTCCTATTACCATTTTCAAAGTATTGAAGTGAAAGTTAGAGTTCCAGGACTTTAGGGGAAGTTTTATTAATGACCACCACACATAGCTCTTGAGCAATGACCCTCCAAAGTTCTACCCTAAAGGGTTGGGAAATCCAAACTCTAAAGAAACTTGAAATGCATTTATGCCCTTCATGATAGATTCCAAAGCCCACAACTCCATATCTTTACAAATGCATGCAAATATCTAGACAAAGATATAAGTAACAACTATGGGTTTTAGTATTTTAGATGGAAGATAACCATATTTATAACTTACTCTTATAGATAAGTATAGGGTTCAAGACCAAACAACTTACCATCCATTGGAATACAGGAAATTAGTCCAAAATTTCCAAGAAAGTTGGAAGAAACCATGTTCAAAGTTGAATGACTATGTTAAGGACAATTTGCCTAAAACATAAAAACAATGGTCCTAGGCAGTTTTGTTGATGCCATGGAATAATGTTGAAAGGATATTTGATACATAAAAATGTTTCCATATTGTATCCCTATAATAGGGGAAGAGCCTTGAAAAAGGAACATGGTGTGTGAATAAAAGAGGGTATTGTTTGAGGGTCTCCAAGTTTCACTTTTGTTCATTGTGATCACTCGGTGTATTCTACAGATTTGAGTGTTAGATGACATTCACACCCCAAGATAGAAATGAAAGGTATAAAATTTGGAATGGGACATAATGGTAGCTTCCCCAAGGTGAATAAAATTTATCCTAATTGTTTTCATACATGTGAAGGACAAAAAATATGTTTTTTAATTTTCTAGGCCTAGAGAGCTAAGAGAGACCTAGAATACCAGAAAAGAAGGGGGTGATAGCAGTATTTTTCTTGGGAGTTAGGACCCGAAATTTGGATGATATTTTGGGGAATAGATGATAATAAACAACCTCTCTTAGTTTACCTATTTCACCGCTAAAACTCAAGAACCATCATCAAAGCAAAAATAGGGCAACAAGTTGGCACTTTTTTGTTATTTTTTGTTTGAGAACTTGGTGATGTTTTTATGATTTTTCAAACTCTCATAGGTACAAAAAATTTATACCTATTAAATGGATCTAAAAATAGAGCTAGGTGAGGCATAGAACTCATTTTAATCCCCCAATCTAAAACAAGGTCTCAAAAAGAGCATGAGAGAAGCACTAAACTAGGGTTTTGAAGATTCCAAGAGTTTTAACCCTCCAAATTTTGTAATATAATGTATTTCAAGGTGATATATATGATTCAATAGGTTTTGGGTTCATTGTATGTTGTAAAGTATGGTTTCTAGACCTAGGGTGTGCTTCAGGCCTAATTAGGCCTAATTAAGGGGAGCCTAATGAAGGAACTGTGGTCTTGGAGTTGAATCTGACCATGAAAATTGGAACTCACCTCAAAGGAGGTAGAGGATGGATGAAAAGGTGATTATTTATCCAAAAGAGTACCTAGTTTGACCAAACCAAGGAGAAATGGCAAAGAAAAGGCTACGAGCCTCATAAGGCCATTAAAAGCTTAAAAGGTAGAAATGAATGTTAAAGTGTGTTTGGGCACACTTAGGGGGTTGGATCATAAGTGGATTTACCTCCTAAGAACATCTAATATAGGATAATATGCCATGTTTAAGAAACCATGCTCAAGTTTAAAGGTACTAGGTTTAAGGATAAGATCCCTAAAATGCCAAAATAGAGGTCCTAACCCTTTTTGATGATGTCACATATATTGGAGATAGAGGTTTATAGGAATCCTAAGTGTCTCATCTTGTAGCCCTATCCTAGGGAAAGAAACATGCAAAATTATATTGAGGTTGGACAAGTAAGGAAGATGTTAGGAGGTTGCAAAGTCAAGCTTTTATTCACTGTAAACTTTCAATATTTTCTATGGAATGTTAAACTTTAAGTAACCTCCTTATTCAATGAAGGAAAAGTAGAGACATCCCCCCATGGTGAGAAATATTTTGAGATGAAAGTCATATTAGCAACTCAAGGAACATCAATAGGGATTGGAGTACAAAGTAAGGACTATGCATTGATATCTATAGGTGTCCCTTTTATCTAACATCACCACCTACAACCAACTGTAGGGTGACAAGTAGGCTAGTACCATAGTTGGTTTTATCATGACATTTGAGAATGAAGTAGATCTGATTGAAGTTGAATGGTACATGAATGATTGAAGGGTTCAATGAAGGTTCACTAAATAGGTTTTGGGACCTTTTCAAGGTCTAGCTCCAACTCAGTCCATACAGGCCATTAAGGACAATCCAGTATATGAATTGGAGAAGACTATCTATGTATAAAAATATGGTCATTTGATATGAGAGGGATAGTAATCTATAGTGAGGTACATGGCACTTTGTCTCAAAGCCAATCTAAGGCATTAAATCTCAGTTGGACATGTTTGAAACCAATCACCACCTACAACTGAGTAGGGGTCTCTTGGGAACCTAGGACTAAGTCTCCAAGTAAAAGCATAAAAGTGGACTTGTTTTGGCATCAATTTATTTGAAGATAGTTTGAGGGCTTCATATAAGGGTAGCATGACCTAAAATTTGTCTAAAACCTGATACAATCATCCTCCATATCATCGTTCAACCAGCCAACATTAAGCTATAGTTAATAAGGTGATCATGAACAATTGGATAGACCTTTCATGAGATGAACAGGTAGAGTGTACACATGGTTAGATGAGGTAGGATGGAAATGATCAAAGTATTCAAAAAGGTTTAAAGATCACAATAACACCTATAGCTCACCATATCATCCTACAGCCATCAAGGTTATAATCAAAGCACAGTCATGTATTTCAAAGTTGGCAAGTAGTATATGAGGTAGAGCTCTAAGAAGTTCCACATTAAAGAATTTAGAAAGGAAGGATGAATATGGTCTCAAACAAAGTTTTTTGGAATGTTTTATTTGTAATTTGAATTTCATAAAATATGATGGTGAGGGTTGTGTTCAAGAGAGTGGTTCATGTTGATAACATGTTGAAATGACTTCTAAACCATAGAATGAGGCTAAGAAACACTAATGAAGACCTATAGAGGGATGAGTGAGATATTTATATGTGGAGAAAGATAATAATGAGTTTTATTAGTCAAAAAAATCCTCACATTTCTACCCATACCCTGGTTTGACACAGGCAGTCTATGAGAAACAAGTGTGTTGGGAGAGAACACAGTGGTCTTTAGACAAGATTGCTCAAAAGGTGATTCAAGAGAGTAAATGATGTGAACCAGTCATGAACATGATAGGGGAGATATTAATGAATTATTAAATAAAAAATCATCATGCTAGGTCAAAAAATAAAGCAAGGAGAAATAAAACTCAATTGTGCATTTTGACCAAGCAAACACGTGCCACTAGTTTTAGCCAAAATGGGCCTATAGGGAAAAACATGTAAGATCCAATCAAAAAATTTGGTGGAGAGGCTCATTATGACATATTATAAATAATTTATAAGTTTTTTTACAATGGTAAATATTATATATTTTAGTACAGTCAACCCTATGTCAAATCACAGTCAAAATTGGAGCATGCCTCAGAGGAATTGGCCATTTTGGGGCATCTACAGGTTGAGTCAAAGCACAAAATTTGGTACGTATGGTATTAATGACCTAAAAAATAATAAAATTCAATAATAAAGGTCATATAAATAGTGAAATTTCTTGCTGTTCTTACACAGTCCACAGGTAGTCAAGAAGGCAACCATTGGAGACCAAATGAAGTTTTGTCAGTTTTGGATATAAAGAAGAAATTTAGGCCTTCAAGAGGTATTATAATGGTATAATATGATGTTTAAAATATATATTGTCCTATTTTGGTGATAAAATTAATGGTTTTCATGTAAAAATTTGAAGAAAGACAAGTTTTGGCACAAAGGAAACATGCAGGCAGCTCAAGGTAACTTTTGGTAAAAAGGGTCTACATGAAAAAAAGTACACAACCAAATGACTTGAAAATTGGTAATATTGGTAATAATTACATATTATATAAATAAATAATCTCAATAGGGTCATGTTATTATTTAAAATTCCTATTTTTTATACACAGTCCTACCTATGTCTCATAATGGTCACTATTCATGCAGACACACGTTTTGGAGTGTTAAGGTGTGTTTGAACTTTGAAGTTTCAAATATTAGGGGAGTGTTTGAGAAGTAATTTTTATAATAATTATCTAGTTCTATATCCTTTCCTAATCACATCCACTAATGGTTGATTCAATTCTTCCTCATCATCCTAGCACCTTCTTTCTTTAACTAGTTCTTTGCCTTTCACTAGGAAATACTTGACAACTAGTCTTTTTGGTCTCAAGGACTAGAACTAAATTTTAGGATCCCAAGATGAAAATAAATTATTTTATACTCTTAAAATATAATTTCATACCTGTATTCACCTCTTTAAACTGTTAACTCATCCTTCAATGCTTGTTACCACACATTTCCTCTTCAAGGCTACACTAGGCTAGTAGCCCTATTTTGGTCTTTTGCCTTAGTTAAAAAAATATAAGCTCTCTTAATTAAATTATAATACCATATTCATGCTTATTTTATCCCATTTTAACTACGTTCAAAGTCTCATAGCTCCATTCTTCCGTCATCTACCATTCACTTTGGAAACCCCACTCTTTTAAGGCCTAATTAGGCCTATTCCACAACTCCATCCTTTGAAATCCGTACCATACATAAATTTTAGATCCAAAACCTTATGATTAATATTAAACATGATTATAAATACCAATCAGTTAATTTTAAACTTTTTTCAATGGTGGAAACTCAGTAAAAAGGCCAAACCCTAATCGAGGGTTTGTATGACTGTATACAAGCCTTAGAGCCTCCAAAACCCTATATCTTGATTTATATGTCACTTAAAAGGCTAAAATAAATTTCTCCATCTCTATTTTCACTTATCCCAACTGATCAAGTATGTTAGATTCTATATTAATTCATCCTTAGTGCTAATAATCCCAATATACAAAATTTTGAGCACTAATATGGACTGTGGGGCAGAGTATATCTCAGTTTGGTGTTTGTTAGGATTTAGATCACCATAATAAGTATTTAATAACCTTGGTAAATATGAATCACCATTAAAAAACTATTCAAATGTTCAAAAACTTATCCCTTTCCCTTATAAGCTCTTTTGCAACTGGAAACACAATGTTTTTAAGTCCTCTTCTAGGATTGTATCAATACTTTGGACTATGTATTAGCAATAGGGTTAAAGATTTCATGAGGGAAATAGATTGTTGTCTAATGAATTACTTACCTTTACTTATGTTCATATCTTTCCAATAAATCCATGCTAATTCCTTAAACTTGCATTCTATCCTTTTGACATTTGAACAAACATTTAAGAGTCTGTGAACAACAGGGTCCTCTTACCTCTATCATAAGAGATTTTCAATGACCATAAGGATATCCAATGATCTCCATCCTTATAATTTTTAAACCATATAAATTCAATAAATTATGACATATACCACTTTTCCTTATAAAGGTAGTACTTTCAGTCATAAGGTATTAATGAATATACAAAAACAAGGGACTGTGTAGAGTCAATTTTAAAAGCCAGGGGTCTCATGACTAGTTCCATGATAAGATATTGAGATCTCTTCTATTCATGCTGATAATAAATTAGCTTCAAGTCTATTCCTTAAACAAAAATTTGAGATTTCTTTGAAGTCCACTAAACAGGGTCTGACTATAGCATTTGATTCCATAGACCATATCAAGGTCATTACAAATCAATATCATGCTCTCAACTTCAAACACACAATCACCCTTGCTTGCATTCACTTGTTACCATGGTCAATTGAAGTGTAAGGTCTTAAAACATTAATTGGAGGCCACAAAGAGTCTTTGAGAATTTGATAAGTTGCCTCTAAAACAACATGAATAGTTAGGTCTTTCAATGCCATATGTTGGATTGTGTTGAGTTAGAAAAATGTACCTTTAGGCCTGCAACCTTGAGTGTAACCTATAGGCACCTTGAAGGAGGATATTTAGGTTAAGACAAATCCTTGGTCTAGCTAAAGTATCTTCATGATAGAGGTTTCTTTTGAAGAGATTGGAAAAGCCCAAGATAGACCACAAGCCCATGTTCCTTGCATAGAACCTATATCCACAACTCACTGCTTGCACATTGAAGATGTCTACCTATAGGTAGCAATGATAGAGGTCTATAAGTGATTGAGAAAAGGACAATTGATAGGTTTGGACACCTTATTGAGGTATATGGAGGTTGGATGATAGTATAATAATCCATAATCAAGTTATGGAGTGAAGAGTAAACTTGGGAGTTGTATTCTCTTATTGAAAGAAGAATTTAGGGACAATGTACCTTAATATCTCCAAACAGTGGCCTAGTCCTTATTTTGATTTGTTTTATGATAAAACTCTTTAATCTATTAACTAGTATAAGGTTACCTTCATGCAAACCAGGTGTTTAAGGCAGGGTTTTGGTTAGACAAAAGGCTATTTGGTCCAAAGGGTATGATGTTATATGATTCTCATTTCATGCACTCTTACACTATTCCATGTTAGTGTTTATTATAGTTTTTTAAGTCCCATTAACTTTTGAATCAAATTGAAGAGTAATGAAGGCCTCAAGGAAACTAAAAGAATCCCTTTGAAGATAATTGACACCATGGTTTCCTAAGGGACAATCAAAATGTTGACTTTCATCTACAAGTTCCTTTGATCATAAGAATATTCACCTACAAGTTGGTTGTAGGGTGACATTGTAAGTTGAATATAACATTAATTGCATTAGTGAGTGTCACAAAACATGACATGGGTAAGTTTACACATTCAATGAGCCAAATACCAAGGGAGCTCAATTTGTGAAAACTTGGAATGTTAACCTAAAGGTCTATATCATGGTAACTTTGAGTCACCTACAGGTTGGTTGTAGGGTAGAAATATAAGGATATATGATATATTGTTATCACCACAAGCTTTCAAGAATCATTCATAAGCCTAGAGAAGGGTTCAAACCAAAGACTTTAAAGGGTGTTGAAGGCCTAGTGGTGTTTGTTTATTTAACCAGTCCTTAAGGACAAAATTTGAGGATGAAGAATATACAGGGATTTGGTCAAGGTATTAATTTTTTTTGGAAATAAATTAGGAACAAGACAATTTATATTAAACTCTGGTCACATTTGGGAAGTAAGTTGAATTGAGACTCTTAAACTATCATGAACCCTATGGAGCCCTATGGAAGATCCCAAGTATGGTTTAGAGAAAATTGGAGTGGAATAAAACATTGGAAACCCTAGATAGACATTAAAAAGAGTATACAATCCACTGTGTTTGAGTGATTTTAGGCATTTGTTGTATTGAAAAGAGGTTTAAATCTAGTTTGGAAGTGATAATAAGTGGATAAAAACCCAAAAAAGGCATTTTTGTCCTTTGAATCAAGGTGTAGCTCAAGTTATATAATTTAAAGTGCCTACGGGTCTGTGTAGGACCTAGAAACCTTAGAACTAGGGTTTAGTGGATAAAAAGAGTTATAACCATCAAATTTTCATGAAAATTTGTAGTTATGTTTGGTTTTGTGTGTAATAATTAAATAACATATATTTAGAGTTATATGGATGGTCTGGTATAGAATTCTAGGACTGAGACAAGAAATAGGCCTAATTAGGCCTTAAAAGAGTGGGGTTTTCAAAAGGAAGTGATAGGTAAATGAAGAGTAAAGGCATGTAAATTTACAAGTATCTCAAAGGGGAAAATGGGAGTATTTAAAAGTGATTATTTATTACAAAATAGTACTTATATTGATTGAACAAATGGTAAAGGCCAAAACAGGGTTACTAGCCTATACAAACCTTATAGAAGCATTATGCCAAAAGGTGATGAATGAAAGGTTGAGATTGATTGAGTGACTGAAGGGGATTAAACCAAATATGTGAATAAAATTTAAGGCTATATTTGATAAAATATTGAGTCTTTGACACCCATATGAAGATTTAACCTTAATAACTAAGAAAGTACCTAGTACAAGTCAAAGCAAGAATTAAAGAAGAGGAATGAAGAGTATAAGACAATGAAATGAATGTAAATGTCATATAGGAGGATTTAGGTAATGAAGAGATGTGTTTAATATTAAAATTAATAGAGACTTATAACACAAAGGTTTCTAAGCCCAAGGACAAAGGGAAAAGATTGAGTAAGACATGAAAATTTGGGTGTTAAATCATTGAGAGCATGAGAACAGTTTGGATAGAGAACCAGAGGATGATTAATGAAGACTTATCTCAATATATTTACATCATTTTAATTCATGGATAATCATAATCAATGAATCTATCATGCAAAGTTTCATAATCATAAGAAGGTTTTGTAAGACTATTACTCTTATACCAGTACACCTGAACCTCCCAAAGCGATTGCCATAAATATAGATACTCTCCATAATGGTTATATCTCAAATAATTAATAAATACTTGAACAAATATCAACAATACACAAATTACCTATCAACCTAGACTGTGTTTGAAAAAAGTCACTACTAGTTAGATTTTGTGGGCTTGTTATGGAGACCTTACATTAAATATTGTTGATTGATTGAATTTTGAGCATCCATATGAGTTGTTTTCATCAAATTAAGGTTTCCTAATACTTTCACTCTCCTTTATACTTAAAATTTTTCCTCTGCCTTGTTCTCTTTTCTCCATTATTTTGATAGTTCAAAGTGCCTATTTGGTGCATATAACAAGATAGAAATATAACTAATGTTATTCAACACAAATGATCTCAAAATAAGTCTTAAAATGTGGATTTTTTATAAGAATTAGGCTCTTGAATCTATGACTGTATAAAAACCATGTTTAAGGTTTTAGGGAGAAAGGAAACACTATAAATTCATTTCTATCCATCCAAAAAGATTGAAATTGTGAACTTGGAATAACTGACAGAAATAACCTTGTGTTAGGGTTTCAAACTTGGAATGCTAATTACAGAAGAATCCACTAGTAAGATAAGCTAAAATATTATCATTATAATGGAATCAATATCCTTTAAAATATTTTTGAGTTTTAGGAATTTTCCCATACCCATACATTCGGTTTAGAGGGTTTGTATATAGAGTAGGGGTCCAAGAGACCTAATGGACCTTAATAGAGAGCTAAAATGACATAAAAAGGTTATCTAAAACTAGATTTCAGGCTTGAAACTTTGTGAAATGATGAAAAAGGATAGAGGGTAAGTGCAATGATGGTTAGTTTCTCAATGTGGACTTGTACTTGACTATACAACCAAGAAAAGTGTAAAAAAAGGCTACTAAGGAACTTGGATAAGAGAGGCAAGTGGTTTAAAGTGTAAGAGGTGGATTGAGAGGTCATTAGAGTTGGTTAGGCAATCAAAGAAGAACTATAAGTGGCATCTGAAAGATCTCAAGTATCTTGAATCATATAAGGAGACTTTGAACCATTGGAGGTGTAAATGAACCTATGAACCAAGAATAACAAATAACAAAGGAAGGATAGATTATTTTTGAGGTAAGGTATTGAGATTTTTTGAGTTAGTATTAGGTGAACACTGAGTTGTGCTCAAATAGTATGAGTGGGTGTGTAACCGAGTACAGTGTCCTGAGGTGATAAAGGACAAAATAGGAAAATAAAGAAACATAGAAATCTTGAATGACATCAAGGAGGATTCATGCATGATGGATCCAAGTATGGATATAGGCATAGGTAAATGAGTTTGTTTTTTTCCCAACATCAAACTATATATCAATCCTAAGGGCTCTATGTGTAAACCAAAAATATGCTTAATGATACACACATTTATTGCTTGTTCATAAATAGTTTCATAAAAGAATATTTTATTACTATTATATCACTAAGGATTTATTTTTACTAGATATTTATGAAATTAAAAGAATGCATAGACCAAATCCATATTTTATATAGAGAAAAACATCTAGAAATATTGAAACTAAAGATCGATAGATAAATTTTAGTTGGTATTCCTGTTGAACACAAGAATCTTTATGAAATTTTAAATCAATGGATGTTAGGATAAATATGGCACACAAAACAAATCATCTCAACATACAACATGTACGAATAGACAACATAAACCTACTTTGAATATTGTATCCGACCTCTTCAAAATAAGCCAATTTTGGCTTATACATGCATCAAAACACAATATACAAGGTTACAAAAAACTGTTACCTAAAAAATAATTTAATTTTTCCATTGCTTCAAAATGCTCAATCTAAACATTTCAATTGCCTTATTGTTCATTTACATATTCTATACAATTATATTTTTGAAAATCTTTGAGTCTATTATGTGAAGATGACAAGTTCTTTTAAAATCCTTTAAATCAAAATGATTTCTAGGACCTATCAATGTATATAGACAATGTAATTATTAGCCTCACTACAAAATATGTCCTCATTTACTCAACATCAAAACAATATTTTGATAACTTAACAATATATCTGTGTATCATTTGGTAGATAATAAAGTGACCAAATTCTACTTGTAAACACCTTGGGCAAGGTGCAATCCAATAAATCTTATGAAAAAATTAAACACTTGACTTGTTGTTGATCTATAGCATGGTATGTTTATGGAAACACTAAAGATGTTATGACAAAGATAGATCTAATTTTAATACAACATAGTATCATAGTTTCATATTTTTAGCATAAAAAAACCAATATAATATATTAACACCAAAAAACTTTTTGACATCAAAATAACTTAAAATTTCTTAATTAATAGTTCAAAGTTAGAAAGTATAAGAAAAACCATTATAATATATTAATAGAGAAAGTATGGTTATGTTGTCTTCTCTAAGCATTGGATTTTTAACCTTAGAAGTCTAGCTATATGCATATATAAATTATAATGATGATCACTAATTTCTAAAAAATAGAGGCTCAAATAGTACATCCTCATTTATTATAATTATTGAATACTCCCATCACCATAGAGTGTATAAATAGTATAATTCTCAAGTCTACTGATGTAATCTTTCATAAAATTAGTCTTAAGATTTATTGATTTTCAATGTTGCAGGGTGAACACAATACTTTCAAAGCATGATACTTTCATGTCGCTTGCCAACCTAAACATTTATAAACAAATAATAATAATAATAATAGTTATTTTCACATTGGCCCTATAAGAAATATTTGAATTCATATTCAAAATTAATATATGTAAAAAAATAACATAACTTACCTTTTTTCCATTATGTAAAAATATGAAATCATCAAGTTCTTCCTCTATTTCCAGATGTTGTCTTACTTCAAATAATGTCTAATTTTCTTCCATTGAAAATGTTTTAAAAGTCACACCATTTATCATAATAGAAAATGATATTTTTTGGAGAATGTGTTCCATCATTGTCATCTTGGTCATTTTGGATCCATGTCCATTGACCTGATTGATGAACATATCTCTACCTTCGAAATTGGAATGACATGTATAAAATTTGCCTTGAAATCCAATACCTAAAATACTAATAAACAATATTCATAGAGAAATTATAAAATATCATAAATGATGATGACAATGAGTGTATAAATTTTTTCTTGAAGGAAATTATATCATGAGACAATCTACATTCTATTTCTTCATTTTTAAAGCGTACTCTTTTATCCCAATCAACTCAAAATAAGGATTCTAGTAATCTATCAGATGGTGATGAAGTAATATATGTTTTGTTGGTTCTTTGAATGGACATCTCATCCTTAAACATATGACAAAAAATTACCATGGGCATGAATAAACTAATGTGTACACAATTTTTTCCTCTCAACTTTATATTTTCTTGCACCTCTTCAAAATTATTGTAGCGATAAGAATTTATGGTTGACAGATTTATATTTGGCAATGTAACTGAATCAATCATTGGTAAAGCGATCTCTTCCATTTTTCCATGTGATGTGCCAGTTTTTGGAAAGACATATGTATATTTATAAGACCATATCCCTTATTTCATCAACCATATATTGTCCTTTCCATCATACTAAATTTCTCCAATTTTAGAATGAATGGCATAGAAGGTGCTAGTAATGCATTCAATTGGCTCCCACTCCTAATTTGAAATGCACAAGCCTATAAGAAAAATAAATGTTGAATATTTTTTAAAAACATGGATAATTTTTTTTGATAAGATAATAATATATCTAATAAATGAAAAGTATTGAATTCAAAAAATATATATTATTCTTTACAGTTAGAACCCATTTTTGGGAAGTCCTCTATTTCTGTAATTGATTCCTTCAACATCTCTTTCTTATCATAAACATGTGTAATTTTAATTTTTGATATTTTTTAACTTCTTGGTTCATCTTGAAATATTTGATCATCCCTTTCCAATGGTGTTTGACATCAGAGGAATGTATTCTTCTCACTTTATGTTCACCATTCGTAGAAGGTCTCATTAAACAAATGAATCGATAAATAAAGTAATTAGAATCCAATTCCCATCATCATCTTTTATATTGTAAATGACAAAAGATTTTGTCTCACTCTTAGGTCTTTGAAGTGACATTTATCCCTAAAAATTAATTATAATAATAAAATAAAATGTTAGGTCAAATTGACAATGAACACCAACCATCCACTACATAGATATTTGACAAAAGCACATAATGAACAACATTTGTTAGGTCTAACTAACCAAGATGCTTTACAATAAGTAGTCCAACTATATGTTATTATGATTTATACTAGCACCTATCAAAGATCCTCAGATAGAAGAATAAGTTTTTATTGGCATTTTGTTGATAAACTCTTATGATTTATCCATATGCCCAGCACAGCCAAAGAGATCAAATATGAACCAATAGTGCTCCATTGTAGGGAAAATGTGAAATTATGTATTCATTAAATGAAATAGGCTTTATGAACATCATCCAAGGTGTAGTAATTCATTGAATTTCTAGTGTTTACCTTAATTATCCTTTCAACTACTTCTTTTCATTTAGGTAGGCATGTGATCCTTAGAAAACTTGAGGATTCATGTTGATCCATTTGAGAGGAATACATGCTTCATAAAAGAAGAAATGGTTAAATAAAAGATGAAGAGAGGAGGAAATAATAGGGCAAAGGGGGATGCTGAAACACTAATAAATAGAATTTAGCATAGAAAAGAAGGAATAGATAATACGACATAAATTTTCAAAAACATTTTTCATTTACCCTTCAATTCTTTTACCTTCCTAATATAAAAAATCCAAAATAGGTCCTCCAAAAACTATTGAAAATATACAAAGTTCTATCCAAATTCATAAAATACTTTGAAATAAATACTCTGAGAGGGGATAAACACAAAATCCTATGAAATCTCACCTTCAAATCGAGTAGCCCATCCAGGAAATCATTTACAACTTGTAGAAACAATACCATGCCCCCATAGAAACTTAACCTTATCTTAAAGATAGAGGGGCGAATGCCTACCTTGGATAAACATTCAAACCTTGGAAACAAAAACCTAAAGTACATAAGACAAAGTACAAAAATGTACCACTAAAAAAGGTGTTAATCAAACCAATACAAATAGCAATACAAAGATGCACAAAAGTATATAAAATTGAAATGGATAAGTAGAGCATATGTGCAAGTTTCATATTTGCAGTAATATTTATAATAGTGCCTTCCACAAAGTTTTAAAAAATATATAATTGAGTATTGTTCAGTAATTTTAACCAATCCCATGTTAACAAAATAAGCAGCTACATTATATTTTGACATAATAATTATCCCACATGCAAAAGAGAGTGGAGAAAACAAAGCTTAAATGAAAAATTCAAATAGTTATGTAAAAACTAACTTATTTTGGATGACATGTATGCAAAATGGGCCTATGTGTATGTTGGCAAAAACAACTAAGCCTTGATGATTGTCAAAGCCACCGCATGATAGCTTAATAAGAAAATATGAAAAATAATAAATAAATAAATAAAAGAAACTAACTTTCTAAGTTGAAATGGTCCAACAGCCAAGAAAATTACTAGTTAGATAAATGGATACCTTATAAGTTGAAATGGTCTAGCGGAAGACAAAATTACCAATTAGAAAAATGGATATAGTTTGGATCCAATTTGCTAAATGTGTCTTACCATAAAATGATCTTGTTTGAAAATAAAGAATTAAATAGGCAAGTACAATATTCATCATACAGAGGATTGATGAGAGAGAGGTTAAGTCCCTAAAAAGTACCAACATTGCTCATGTTATAAGATAATTCTATGACATAAATATGAAGAATGTTGCTAACAAAAAAGAGGACCATTCTCCTTTAGATCATGAGGAGTATTCTATCTCTTCTCCTTTTCAAACAAATTAATAATTTGCTACAAATTTGACTCCTTTTTTTCTCCCAAAAAAAATCGTAACATCAAATCAATTAAACTTGAGGTTACATTCCAAAGATGCAACAACATTCCAGGGAAAATATAATAGAAAAATAAAAATGAGTGAAATGCCATATCCCCTAAAGTGAGGAAATTCTTAGAAAGTAAAAATAAAACCAAAGATAGATTGATGTTCAAGCATTGACCCACCTAATAAAAACCAGTCGATGTAGGACAAGTCACACATGACCCCAAAAAATCTCAAACTATGATCCTAATGCTGGGTGGATAGTGATAGATATAGTCAAAACAAGTGAATGAAAGAGAGGATATAAAGTGTGTCACCAAAGAAAACCAAAGAAGTCCACAAGACATGTAGATGCAAAGCAAAATGCAACATAGAGACAAAAAATATATAAGAGAGAACAACGATGTACTAGGATACCAGAACTGATTTGATCTAGGTAATTGGTGCAACATAATAAAAAACTCATTTATGACCCAAATGTCAAGTTCCAGTTGCAACTTATCCTTGGATAGAAAATCAACTTTATAATTTAAGTCCCTACAGACATAATCACAAGGTTCGAGTTTAAGTTCAAGTTTGACAAGGATAAAATTTGATTCAAGTTTGAGTTCGAATAGAAATTAAAAAAATCACCATTAAATTTAAAACATAAAGAACATGAAAAAAATAAAATTATAAACAAATAACAAAAAATATTAAAATATAAAATATAAAAAATAAAAATAAAAATAATTAAAACAAAATTATAAAATATTAACAAAACATAAAATAAAATAAAATAAAACTAAATTAAAAATTAAAAAATTAAAAATAAAAACCAAAATAAATATTAGTGAATATTGTATTCCAAAGTATTCCAAATTAAATAAATATTAAAATTGAAAAAACTAAATTGAAAAAACTAAATTTTAAAAATCAAATTTAAAATATATTTTTTTGAATTCAGTTAATGTTATTTCAAATTAATACCAAAAACCAAATTTGAAATAACATTTTTTGAATTTTTTTGAATTTGAATCAGTTAACATTGAAAGTAAGTATCGGTGAATCTTGTATTCCAAAGTAAATCAAATAACATGTCAATAAGAGAGAGCAGCTATAGAAATAGATTCAATGCTTTTCCTCTTTGAATTTACTGTGTTTTGGTTTTGGACTGCTTTTGAGATTTGATTCACCAAATAGATAGCACAGTTTGGTCAATTTTAATAGAAAGTTTACTTGAAAATTGTGTAGAAGGATTTTTTTTTCAAAAACAAATCATAACTTTACAAGAACCTGAATCCCCAACAAGATCAGAGTAGATATAGCCACAAGCAAATATGTCCAACCACAAGCATACATCAACTAGATGTAGCTTTAATGCAGCGATAATGATTATCTATTGGAGATAATTAAAATTTATAGAAAAGACAAAATACAAGAATTTTTTGTGCCCCTGCATAAATATATTATAATTTTATGTGCACCTGCATAAATATACATAAAATGTTTCAAAAAAATTACCTTTTATTGTGGATCAATGGAAGGAGGAGCTATAAATATATCAACTATTACAAATTGACATATCCAAGAAGCCAAGATTCTGCCATGATTACTTGCAAAAGAAAAGATAAGAGCCACAAAAAAATTAATGGATGTGAAAACCATATGGAAAAAAAATTAAGATAATATCAAAATGATTAAAAAAATTAAGATAATATAAATATAAATAAAACAAGAAAAAAAGACAAAAAAACAATTAATTGAAGTGTTTTTAAAAATTATTAAGACAAGAAAAGAGGAAAAAAATAATTAACTCAAGTGTTTTTAGATATTTTGAATAGACAAATGGACCCACTTAACTCATATAGTTAAGTGAATTAATTTTTATTTCAACTAATATATTTGATAAAATAAGAAATTAATAAAAAAAATTTAGAGTTCTTACAAGGCCCTTTTTTAAACCCAAATTTCCCCTAATGTAAAACAAAAATATACCTTCACAATAGATCACCATCAACAACCCTTGAATCTAAGACTCTATATGAGATGTGAAGTGGTCATATTCCTTTAGTGCGGCATCTTCTTATCTCTAGATCCACTTGTTATGCATTGATTTTAAAGGATAAGATAAATAAGTTGGACCACATTAGTTGAAAATGCATCTACTTGGGATATTATAAATACTCCAAGGCATATAGACTGTACAATGAGAAAGAGAATAAGTTCATTATCATAAAAGAATTTGTATTTTGTAAGACAACAAAGGACAAAGAGCACATGATTGATAGCGAAGTTGACTTGAAAAGTATGTAAAGTTTCATTTCTATATAGAGAGTGATTTGGATGTTCCAAACAATGAGTGGGGAACACATAGTTGGGAATATATTGATTTTCTATTGTCTCATATACATGAGATTGAAACTCCTCCTGAAGGAGAGAGTGAAACTTCATCAAAAAATGAACATGGACCCCTAAAATAGAGGGCAGAAAGTGATGAAACTTCAGAGGATGAACTTGAAGCATCTAAAACAAAAACAAATGCCTAAGTAGGTCACTCAAACATTGAAAGATGTGAAACCTAATGAATTTTTGAAAATAGGCACTATAAGTGCACATGTAGCCACATTAGAATCAAACAAGTCCATTGAATAAATTCAAGATAATATGGAAAAGCTCACCTTGAATGATTCTCTATAAGAAAAAATCAATATTATGTTTGATTCAGAACCAACATCTTTCAAATAGGCCAAGAATCTTGAATCTTCGAGAAAAGTAATGAAAGATGAATACATTGCATTGATAAAAAATGGCACTTGAAAATTGGTTGATTTTCCATATGGCTACAAACTAATTAGCTAAAAGTGGGTCTATCACAACAAATACAAGGCCAATGAATCACTTGACAAATACAAAGCAAGGCTTATTGCAAAGGGGTATGCTCAAAAAGAAGGAACTGACTATAATGAAATCTTTACATCTACAGTAAAATAGAATACCATTCGAACCATATTGGCTCTGACAACACACAACATATGGAAAGTTCACCAAATGGATGTCAAAACTACATTCTTGAATTATAACCTCATTGAAACTTTGTACATGACATAACCTGAATGTTTTGTAGTAATGGACAAGAGCACAAGATGTGTAAACTATAAAAATCATTATATGGTTTGAAACAATCCCCTCAAGCATGATATGACAAACTAGCTGAGCACTTCATGAACATGAAATTCAAATGTTTTGAGTTTGAATATGTAACTCTTTCATCAAAACAATTGACAAAATAGTTGTATTTATGGTGTTGTATATTGATGATTTACTTGTCATAGGGAACAATGAACGATATACTACAAGATTCAAATTAGATTTGATGAAATACTTTGAAATGACTAATTTGGGTTAACTTCATTATATTTGGGTATTGAAGTAATTCCAAAACCAAAGTATTTCTTCATCACTCAATAAAAGTACATTGGTGACATTTTGAGCAAGTTCAAAATGAAAGATGTAAGCCTCTCAACACGCCCATTGAAAAGAAACTCATATTGATATCTGAAGATTCAACAAGTTTGGTTGATGTCATGAAATATAGGCAACTCATTAGAAGTTTGATTTATGTGATCACAACTCGAACATATATATCATTTGCAGTTGGTGTCCTCTCAAGATTCATGCAAAAATCTAAGGACAATCATTGGATAGCAATGGAAAGGGTCCTTAGATATTTAAAAGGAACATTTAATTTTGGGCTCAAATACTCTAGGTTAGGAGACTTTAAACTGGTTAGGTATTCAGATTTTGATTATGTTAGTGATCTTGAAGATGGAAAGTCCACCATAAGTTTTATGATGAATTTGAGAATGTCAGTTGTCAATTGGAAATCCAAGAAGCAATCAATACCAGTAATTTAGTTAGCAGAAGTAGAATATATGGCCCCTTTAAAGGTAACTAGAGATATTTTATGGTACAAAAGGGTTGTTTCAGATTTGCAAGAGCAACAAGTTTCATCAACCTCTCATGGTTGACAACACTTCTACAATCCAGAATGCAAAAAATCTATTTTTTCATGACCGAACCAAGCATATCAATACTAAATTTCATTTGATTCGACACTATGTGAAAGGTGATAGTGTCAAGTTGCAACATTGCCCTACAACAAAACAACCAATAAACACTTTGACAAAAACACTTAAACAAAAAAAAATTTAAAAATTCAGAAGAATACTTGGTCTGATAAGGACCCCTTCAGATTAATGAGGGATGCAACAATTTAGTTTATATAATAGTTATTTATTCCTAGGCGTCTTTTGTCTCATTAAGTAGCTCTTGTTTTATTCAATAAATTGTTTTTCCCTTCTCATAAGAATAAAAAGAGTCACATGAAAATATGAAGTGAACCACAATTTTGGTATTTATATTGTAATGTTTGCACTCTTTCAATTTGAATTGTGAAATAGAATTTCATTGCCATTCTATAAATAATCTTTTTAACTTGTCAATAATTTTAAAACTAATAACTTTCTCACACCAAAATTAAATGTCTACATCTATTTTTAACAACTAATCACTCCATCTAAAATATACTTATACGTAAACATTGTTACATTGAAATAAATCTAATGCGGTTCTAAATCAGCTTTCATATATCTAAAATATTTTTAACATTGACTGCATACCTTAAAAATGATCTAACATTGATTTTATAGTATTACATTCTACATTATAATATTATTTTATATGGATTACTTATGTATTTTAAACCTCTAACCATCATTGTGAAAATTGTTCTTCCAATATTATTTTCTAATGGCAATGGAGTTTTTTAAAATTGTCTTCCTTATACAAATAATAACACCCCACAATCTAACATGTGGCAAAATTAAATGTTAGTGGCATCATTTTTACATTTCTGCTGGCCCTAATGAATAGCACTTTTCTGCCATTCCTCATAGTTGGTAATAAAAATATTTTATTATTATAGCTTCAGACCATCCCAAAGTTCCTCGGCAATCTTGAAAGGACCGTTGATTGGATCTACAAACAAGTTCTTCACCAACTCCGTTGGTTTTTGTGCTATCCTGTTAATCTTCTCATGATCTTCCTCGTCCAAATTCCAATAAAATATTTGGAAGTTGTGTGATATTCTTTCGGGGTTGAAACTCCTGGTGATCACACTTACACCCTTCTCTATTCCCCGACGAAATGCCACCTAAATCATCAACTTCACAGTGAATTGATCAACTTCACAGTGAATTGGTTATATTCCAATCCGTTTATATAGAGATGAGATTGAAGAAATAATAGTTAATTAATACCTAAGCAGGGGTTTTGGCATGCTTGGTGGCAATATCTTTAATAACATGATTCTCTACGGCATGTAGGGTTGATCCCCACGAATTTCCTGGACCTCCCAATGGTGACCATGCGGACACATGAACATTCACGCTTTTGCAATACTCTCTCAATTTCCTCACAGGATGCATCTCCACCTGAACTTATATAAAATCAATAACTTTATATGTATTGTGAAAGTAAAATGGGTAAGCACTATTAGCCTGTTCATGCCAGTCAACTGGAATTAAACTTCTCCATATAAACTATAGAGAAGTTCTGAAATGAGAGGAAAATATAATATGAAAAGTAAGTTTATATTTAGTTTGAAAAGTAAATTTATTGGATTGTATTTCAAAAAAAAAAATTCAAAATTTTATTTGATATTAAATTTAATATAATGAATATTCATTAATTTAAGATTAGGAATTAAATTTGATGGTCGATTTATTTGTCCAAAATTATTTATATTTAAAATGTTAAAAATATAAATACTTTCATTATAAGACCACCAAATTTAATCCTTACAATTAAAATCAAGACTCAAAAAACTGATTATTACTAAGCCTTCATACTGAAGACTGAATACCTCTCCATAACTTGAGACTTAGGAGAAACCCAAGACACATAGAACTGATTATTATTAGGTCTTTATATTGAGGACTGAATACCTCTCCATAACTTGAGATTAAAGAGAAAACCAAGACACAGAGCACTGATTATTAGTAGGCCCTCATATAAAGGACTAAATACTTCTCCATAACTAAAGACCAAGGAGACTATGTACTCGTAAGCCTCCATATCAAGGAAAGATATTTGTTTTCACATTGAAATAAATAAACCAATTTATAGATACAAAACATATACATAGATTGATACTAAATAATTATTTATGTATTTTTAATTTTTGATTGAAAGAAGAAACATCTAAATCTTTCAGAGTAATAATTATATCTATTAATATCAAGATTGAAAGGTAACTATTCAACAAAATTCACGTACAACTTGAACCTAGCCACAACCCTTTATGATATCTATTGAAATTTATATCTTAATGGATAGTATGATAATATACTAGTATACCATCATCTACATAACTAAATTCCAAAAAAAAAATCATTTTTTAAAAGATCAATGAACTTTGATTAACAATATTTATGAAGTCAAACGAGTGAGGTTCTGCACCTGATTTACAGGAGGAATCTTTGAAAAGGCAATCAAGTCTTCAATCTTCTTAGAGGAAAAATCACCGACTCCAATTCCTCTAGTGAGACCGAGTTCAACACATTCCTCCATTTGCGTCCAAAGACATTGGATGTCCATCGCTGCAACATCAATTGGTGTTACACTAGGATACGTGCAACCTTTCTTAAGAGCCAGAGGCCAGTGGATCAGAAACAGATCCAAGTATTCCAACTTCAATGCCCTGTTTTAGAAACCTAAAAAAGAAACAATGTTTAGCTCTTTAATCACATGAATGGCTTTCAAAATCCCATGCCCTTACTTACTCTAATCTTTTCTTCAGAGCAGGCATGACATCCTGGGGATAACAGTCAGTGCACCAAAGCTTGGAGGTAATAAAAACTTCATGGCGAGATAAAATCCCCTTTTCAAAGGCTTCCTTCAGGCACTCCCCCAATATGCCTTATGTGAAATAAGCGCTTGCAGTATCAAAGGCTCTATAACCAACCTAAACAGAATTACATAATAAATACTTGTTTGAGACGGAATAAAGATATGACTGAACAATAATAATAGATCCCAAAACAGAAATAATCTCTGCCATGGTATGACCAAACCCATTTGGGATACAGACATGAATCTAATTTTTTTTTCACCAACCACGTTCCAACAGAAGAAGCCAAAAGACTAACTGACCTGAATGGCTGTAAGCACCGATGACTTAATATGGTTGACTGACACAGAGCCCTTGGCTATCATGGTATCATCTGCAGCCAAACCAAACCCTATTACTGGCATTTTGGCCCCAGTATTCAGCTTTACGTTTACTACCTCAGTCATTTTACTTAACTCAAAGAAGTGCCTTCAGTGATATTCTAATGCAATAAAAATGCTTACAGAAATTAATGAGACAGGTCTTCAACTTACACACACTGTGCTGCTATGCTAATATATAACGATCGTCAATGTTAGTGCTGGTGCTGTGAGCAAGTAGATGAAGATGAAGATGAAGCACAGACTTTCACTCTATCGATGTCTCTTTGACAGCATCATTGATGGCGTTTGAAGATGCGATGATGTATATTTTAACGTAACTTGTCGGTTGACAAAGTATCTGGAGCCCATAAAGTAATGTGGGTGTCCTTAATATGCTACGCACGTGCCTTGAAAATGAAATTGGAGCACAGTCATCGGATGCGAGGGGAACACGCATTTTACCCTCAAACGTGTACATGTATTTTAAATAAAATGTATGATTCAATATTTTGTTAAATTAATGCTTGTCCAGTTTTTGTTATGTGGCTTTTATTTATTTGTTAACAGTGTAAAACAGAGAAAAATTTGTCAGAGAAGTCTCAGAGCCTTCACTGAGCTTGAGCAGTAATGGGGATTGCTTTGAGGGATGTACGACTACGTTCACCCACACCCTTGAGCATGTTGAGGGCTGTTTTTTGGGTGTATGTGTGCGACACTTGAGTTTATCCTACTTAGGTGCTTTAGTTGGTAACTATAGACAAAGCCACGTGTATCTATCATGAACTTTGTCAACACAACATTCACAAAACAACTAGTTAAATAAAATGTACCTACCTTAAGTTATAATTAGACCGCATCTTCTTTTTAAGTGGCATATTATCCATTCTCCTTCCATTCATCCCATCTCTCGCTATTATTTCAGCAAGAAAAAAGAGTAAGACATTTTCCTTCTTGTGCAGAGCTATTGTTCATTGTTCTGCGTTTGTCCAAATATGTTTTGCTACAGGGTTGGTTGATTTTTGTTTAGATCTCACATCTAATTTAACCTTTTATGCATAATATTATATCTGTTGTGCTAAAGGGTTAGACAAAATGTTTACATCCTATAAAACTTAAAATCCAAAGGAGATAGTCAAGATTTATTCAGAAAGGTAGGATCTGAAAATCTTCATGGTGAATAAGATTGGATACTAGTGTGGAGATCGACCATATTGAAAAGGTCGTCATTCATTTTGTGAACAAGGAATCCAAGAGGGGAGATTAGTATAGTGTTAGTCAAGAAAATCAAATCAAAACAAATGCACTAAAAACTAACACCTCTAGCCTCGACACTAGGGTGAGCATAAATAACAAGAATATAATTGAAACACAACTAAAAGCACAAAAGAGGAACTCCCTTTGAACTTCCTTGTAGTTCCAAATTTATTTGTTTGATGAAGTTGGCTTGCTCAGCTATTTACACAAGAAATCTTTGTCAATGAAGCTCCATTGCTCCACTTTTCCTTGGCACCTTGATTATGTTTGTTGACTTGGCTTATGAAATTAGCATGATAATACTACAATGAAGCTTCTTAAATGTATTTTGGTATAATAAAATTGTGCGTAAAAATATTATTTATAATAGTCTTGGCACTTGTATTTATAACCTCCAAAGTTAACTCTCACCTAAGTGTAGTTAAGATGGGATTAACCATGATTGAGTTCAAACTAACCCTAGGTAAGTCAATGCTAACCCTATTTAAGTTAATGAGGGGACATGTAATTAATATTTGGGATATAGGTACCATTAAATAAGCATGGCTCTGCATTTAAATCCTTTTAAGGAGATATTTTAATTTTCTTAACTTTGAGGATGATGATGTCATCATGACCTCATATTTATTGAAATTTATTTTTTGCGATTTTTTTTCATTAATTGGATATGAAAAATTCACTTGAGTATTTAATTTGATTTAGTTAGTTGATTCCATCTTCTTAACATTTTAACACTTTAGGAATTGGTCAAGTGCCCTGCTTAATGGGTCCAAAGGCCAAATTATCAATTGTTAGATCGCAAGGTAATTGGAGATAAATTTGTGAGAGGTTACTATTGTGTACAGGATAATACCCAAAATAGGGATGCCTCAACATGATTCTAAGTACTAATATTTGATGTATAGACAAAATTGAAACATTTAATGATTATTAGCTTAATTTGCATTATTTGGTAGAAATCAATTTGAAGTCCGGTTGGAAGCTAGTTATGTTCAAAATGGGGTGTCTATAGTTTGCCCTTATTTGAGAAGGCATTGTAAGCTATAGGCACATTAATATCTTCTCAAATAATGAAAAATTATTTAATGCATAATGCCTCAAAAGGTGATGGATAAGCCCTGGATGCCCCCTCGAGGGAGCAGGTGGTAAATAAGGTTGGCGACCATTCCATCGAAAATAAAAAAACAATGGAACCTAAAGGTAATGGGGTGAAAAAGATTGATTTGCCCAAAGATGGTTATAATCAGTGGCACAGTGAGATGGCCTAATTGAGAAAAATAAAAAAGATGATTTGTCCAAAGATGTTCATAATCATTGGCAAAGTCAAAATAATGATTTCCCCCAAAGTGGCTATAATCATTAGGATAAATAAAAATGCCTCATTTTGGCGAATAGAGATATTGAGTTACCTAGAGGCGATTATAATCATTAGCACAATGAAAACATGCCCTAGTAGGGCAACATAATGATAATGATTTTCCCAAAGGTAGTTATAATCATCATCATCTAGATAAATTGAAACACAATGATTTTCTCAAAGGTGGTTATAATCATTGGCACTATGGTTGGGGATAATATGAAAAATCAAAAAAAGGGGGCTTACGTATTGAATTTGTACTCATGAAGTAAAATTAAGTTGATACAGAGGATAGGCATAAATTTGAGATACCTGCTAGTATGGAGATGTACGTCATAACTAAAAAGGATTAAAATTTTATTTGTGATTTAATTAATATATATTTGGGTAATGTTTGGATACATTAAGAATTTGTCAGGTGAATAAGGAGAAGAACCATGGCACCATTTCTTATAAGATCCACTAAACTAATTTTTTTATAGCACGTGACGATGTGCACCATAATATAAAACATCATGATAACTTAGTTGTAATATGCATAATGACTGACACTTGATCTAATAAATAAGTGAAAATAATGCACCAATGATAAAAACCATGATGACACTTTTGACATATAAATATAAATGGACTCAAGTCTAATGCGTTAGGAATCACCCAACGAATGTATATATACTAAGTCAAGACACTTGAACAATGAAAGCAAATAAATAGGTAACAAATAAATAAACAATAATAAATAAAACACCAAAAAACAAAAAACACAAAAAAATACCAAAAAACATAAAAGTGAACAAAAAAATCAACAAAATCAAACAAACATAAGCAATGGTTAATCAAAATGTTAGTGCAAACATAAAATAATGGTTCATCCATGTGTAATAGAGGTGTTACTCTTGATGATAAGGTGACCCCTAAGCTAGACAATAATGACACATGTATAACAACATAAGGATAATTAGCATAAGGTTTCTCTTAGGATATAGGGAGACAATGGCACACAAGATGATGACAAACATTGCTGCTAAGATATAAGAGACAATAAAAAAATAAAAATAAAAATTGGGGAATAGAAGAAAAGGAAGGGGTAGCTGAGCTGACTCGAGATGCACAAGGCAAGTGAGTATTGCCTACATAGTTCCATGGACATATGATCTAACATAAACTTTAGACCAAATGTACTTATCCAAAGATATGGGATAAAAAAATAGATTGACATGTAGAATCGAATATGGGAAGGGTCTCAAAAAATGGTGAGTGCATAAGAAAATCCAAAGGTGCAGTAATGCATCTACTTCAAATGAATAATGCACACAATGATGACTCACAAAATGGTGAGAACATTTAAAATGATTTCTCACAAAGTGGTAAGAGCGTAAAATGAATCCAAGTGGTCATTAATGTATCAAATCCGAATACATAGTGCTCATAATATGAACTTGAAAAATGGTGAGAATGTACAACTAAGGTCAATAAGGATGGGAAAACTAAATGACAAGTTATTACTCATGAAATATCTGGAGTCTCGAGATTATTAAGGCAAAGAAGTGGTCAAAAAGAAAGAAAGGTGTGGTTGAGCTATCCTAAGATATTTGAGTGTTGCCTACATAGTCCATGTAGACCTTAAATTGATGTAGTTCTCCCATAAATGGGAGGAAAAATACCAAGGTAGTCTAGAAATAAACTGAATAAACAAGATGGCCCATCCCAAAAATTTTGATGAGTTTATATCTCGCATGGAGATTATAAACCAATTTTCATGATTTTGTTATTTTTAGGATTTTTTAAATCTTTTATTTTTTTTTGGAATTATCTAAGCATCTCAACTTAACCAAGAATGATGAGATACTAAACGGTCCAACTCATAAAATGGTGAGAGCATGGCATAAACATGCTCACAAAATGTCAAGAGAGTTCAAACTTAAATTACTCATAAAATGGCAAAAACATAGGAAAGGGTGACTGAGTTGACCTCAACATAAATTGAGTACTACCTACATAGTCCTAATATGAACTCAAGTCACTGCAGTTCTGCCTTATATTTGAAGAATCTGACTATATATTATCAAGTTTATGAATTAAGAAAATGGAAAAATATAGTAGAGGAATGGCAAGGTGATGCAGTCAATGCATCATAAAGGTGTTTCTCTTAATTTTTTTATAGGTGGTTATAATTAGGAAACAATGACATAGGTCAATGATACTAATTTGACCAAAGGTAGTTATAATTAGTAGCATGGGGTGGGACACTAATTTGCCTAAATCTAATTATAAAAAGTAGTACTCACAACAAAATAGAACAAAAAATGAAGGATGTAATTACCAAATCATTGTGATACTAGTCTAATATACTACTTTTTATCTAGAATACAAAATCAATTGCTGAAACATTATCTGAATCTTCTTGTTGAAGGTGCCCAAAGAACAAATGGATAAGAACCAAGGTCAAAAGGGGTGGGAGGGAGGGTGAAACAATTTCAGTCATTAGGTAAAGTATGGTATATGGTATGGTAAAAAGGAGGTGATGTTATGACAAAAGGGGTAACAGGGTTGTCCCCAAGTGACAAGGTAAGGTAAATGGCAGTGTATGAAACAATGGCAAGGTGAATGGTAAATGGAAAGGGCAAGGTAAATAGTAAGGTAAGGTAAATGGTTCTTTTGTTTTTGCTAATGTAGGGATGCATAACCTGATTAGCATATGATACAAACATAATGGTCAAATATTTAAAGTGTTAGCCCACACCCCTTTAGAATAGATGCTCTGTTAATAACTTACTACTAATTTGGACTCTAATAATGCTATTGTGATATTCATTGGTCATTGATTATGTTTCCTCCAAACTTTGAGACAAGATGTTATATGCAATGAAAAATGCATCAAATCTACAAATCAATCCTAGTTTGGATAAAATAGATCCTACTTACACTTCCAATTGGGGATACATTAGATAATCAGAAACATGACTAATATGGATATGCTAGACAAAATTAGGGGATATCCTACCACAATAATATCAGTAGGGAGGGTTCCGAAGCCTCCAGTCAAGCAAAATAAAAAAATAACCTTAACTAAGTCTTATGTTTTCATATTCACTAAACTAATAACAAGTAAAGTAAAAATATAATCTAGTGCTCACCAAAGCTTGTGACACAAAGTGGAAGTAATAAACAAAAAAATTAAACATGCATAGAAGACATATACTCACGTCAATGCATATAAAATCTTAATGCAAGGAAGTGAAGTGAAAATGCATATATATCTACTCTCACATAGGAGGAACAAAGTTAGGAATATTTACCTTTGAAGATGAACCTGCTAAGCCTCAATCTCTCCCTTTGCCAAGGTACTTTGCAAGAGATTATTGTGATATGTAAGGATGATAAGGATAAATCAACTCTAGGCTACACAACCTATCAATGCATCCAAAAGACTTATCCATAAGACAAGATCCATAACTCCAAAGAAAGTATAAAACCTTAATCTTGATCTTCAAGTAAAATGGTGGATAAGCAAATGCGCAATATATCTTACTTCTTCTCTTCTCTAAATAATGGCAAAATGATTGTATTTATATAGATGAATATAAACCTAAACCCTTCTAAATTTTTTGGCCGATAAGGTTCACCTAGTCGACCTAATATCATTATTGACAAAAACTCACTAGGTCGGTCAAGGGCCAACCTAAACCCTAAATAAGTTTTTTCAATAAGAGTACAAGGTTGACATAGCTAACATAGTCATGTAAACTACCAAAAGAAGTTTTAGGTTATAAAAATGGCTAATGAAGGTGGTAAAAGGATATATGAGTGTGCAAAAGAGAAGGCCAAGCTTAGGGGAATGGTTTTCAGGAGATAATTATGTAGATAACAAGTGAAAAAAAAGACAATAATCCTGTGAAGCACTAATGATCTGTTCACCCCTTTCTTGGTACACCCCTTAGGGCATTCACTCAGAGAGATTGAGACTCAATGGGTTCCTACAAGATAAATAACATCAGTAATTGATAAAAGTTTTAAAATATTATGTGTATACATATTCTCCATTTGAAGCTTATCACATATCATGTAAGTGTAATAGGGGATGATGCTTCAGGAATAAAACATGATGACAATAATGTTGATGCTAAATAAATTGTATTAAGGAGAAATTAAGATAAACGAAAGGATATAATTGAAAAACACATACCTTTACTTACCTTATTGTTGTAGATAAAGTAGGAAATGTGAGAGATGTAAAGGCATCCAATGTGAGGAACATTAGGCAAACCTGTAGAGATTAGCACAAAAAGAGTAAAAAATTAAATTTTTTACAATCTATGCATATGATATTTAGAAAAATTATCTATGATATCAGGGTTTCAAAACATTTTATGGTTTGGAAAATGAGTGAGTAGAAACAAAGATATGATCAAAATAAGGAATCTGACGGTAAATATTTGAAGGGTAAATAATTGTGAATAGTAAATACAAATAGGGTGAAAAAGAAGTCATTTGCTATTCTAAAAAAAATAGAGCTCTGAGAAACTTAGTGAGAGCCTAGAGATCCAGGATGGTGAGGAGATGACAACTGAGATGAGGAGGATGGATAGCGGCCATAATGAGTGCAACACAGGTAAGCAATTGAGAATTTCAAAATTTTAAGTATTTTGTTTGAAATTGAGTGTCTTTATAATAAATTGTTAATTAGGCCAAATTTAGATATCAAAATAAACCCTAAATTTTTTTGGGGATATTAAGGGTCAAATGGGGTACTGGGTAGGAAAGGATCAGAGCAATAAATGCTCAAGGCATTTATTACAATTGGTTAAAAAGTCATTGCATTAAAAAAACAAGGTCAACCCAGTCAACTTAGTTGGTAGAAAATAAATTTTTGAAAGGGCCGACCTAATAGGTCATGGCCGACTTAGTTTTTTAGGTGAAAGGGACAACATAGTATATCATAGCTGACTTTGTTTGTTTTCTAAGTGGCCAACTTAGTAATTTTCTAAGTGGCTGATATAGTACTAAAATGAAGGAAGATGGTTGATATATTAATTTTAAGCCACATGGTGGTGGACTTAGTGTTGAAATGGCCAATTTAGTTGAAAATAGGTCAATTTAGGTGGAAAATGAATATATTAAGGCAAAATTAGTTTATTTTTGTGAACTTAAAAAGAATGTATTTTGATTATGAGTGATATGGAGGTCTAATACATCTTTTGTTGTTTGATTTTTGTAGAGACACCAAAGATTTTGGTGATTGGTGGATGCATCATGGCTATAAAATCTATTAGAGCACTTGATAGATGTAGAGAGGTCTAGATTGATCACTTTGGGCTTGGGAGGCATCATAGAGATAGGATAGATCCCATTGAGTGTTGATATTTTGGTCACGTTCTTAGGGGCCTAGGAATGTTTGACCAATACATTTAGATGGATGGTGGATGGGAATATCATATAGGTTGGTATCACTTTGGAGGATATCCATGCATTTCTTAGACTACCTATATGGGGGACACTAATGATCACAGAGATACCAAATGATCAGGAGGAGAGGTGAACATTAGCCCAATGGGCGACGTGTTTGGATAAGATTTAACCAAGACTAAGGGTGAGTCTATTTGATGTCTATATTGCATAGATTTTGAATATTTAGAAGGCTATGATAGGGCTTGTGATAACATGTGTACTGTGTCATAAGTTGGATGGTAAGGTACCACTATATATGATAGCCTTATGTCAGTCTTATATTTGATAAGGGGTACTTTATGACTTGGGTTCTATCATTCAGGTTCAACTCATACATGACATGTATGGGATGTTATCGAGAGGCCATAAAAATAGGGGGTCAGTGGTACTACTAAGTACCTAGATATACAAGAGGTTTTTGATGTATTGGCCAGCTGGGTTGCCCCATACGGTCGATGATTAATTGCTTCAAGTTTTGAGATGGAGGCATGGTTAGGTAGTGTGGGCCGTGCCCCACATGTTAGTGCTATAGATGGTCACACGAGGAGAGATCATGTGATAAACTTATGCACACATTATGATTATTTAGCTGAGTTGGGTGACTATGGTGTCAAGGTTAACATGAGTGCAAATCATATGCCACTACACTTGGTGGGTAGAGTTGCAGCCATTGACACTCTTTCCAAGATAGTTTTGAATCCCTCACCTGATGGATCCTATAGTAGTGCCTACACTTTGATATCAACATAAAATAGAGCTAACGGGGAGAGGAGGAGGAGGATCACCAGTTGAGAGACTAGAAATCAGACCATGGCATGTGAGACCATGGATTGGTTGAGAATGACAATCACTAATTGGAGAGGGCATGGACACGGATGTAGGCTTTGTTGCTCCTAAAATCCATCACTTGTTTTTGTGGACAACATATCATCTATTTTGGTCCTGCAGGCCAAAATGATCTCTTCCTTTTTCAAAAAATGTTCTGAGCAGTCAATCTCTTCAAATATTCAAGCATTTTTAGCTAAGGAACCCGCGAGTTCAACGGGTTCAACAGGTTTAACAGGCAGCCTTTCAAAAAGAAATAAGTCTTTCTTTGAACACTTAGGCATTTCAAGGATGGTTCAACGCTAAGGTTCAATTAAAGATTCATCGACAGGCTTCAAAGATTTGGAATGAACCATTGAACCTTTGAACTTAGAAAGGTTTAAAGTGGTTCAAATGTTCAAAAAGAGTTAAGCATTTCAAAGAGTTCAAGAAAGTTCAAATGCTTCAAAGGATCTAGAAAGTTAGAAGACTTCAGCAAGTTCAAAGGTTCAAAGGTTCAACAACTTCGGTGGAATCAAAGAAAAGAAGGCTTCAAAGAGTGAATATTGAACTGATTGAACCATTGAACCTTGAACCGAAATGGTTCAAAGGTTCAACGAGTTTGATAAGTTTGACGGACTTAGAAAATAAAAGGATCTAAAAAGTTTCAAGCTTCAAAGTATTCAAAGAAATATATTGAACCATTGAACCATTGAACCTATAACCGAAACGGTTCAAAGTGGTTCAAAGGTTCAACCGAGTCCAAAGGCTTCAATAGTTCAAAAAGTTCAAAGAGTTCAAAAGATCAAAGTTTGAGAGAATGGTTCAAGTGGAAGATTCCAAAAGATGTATCAAGTGGAAGATTCCAGAAGGATAGTTCAACCAAATGGCCAGAAGAAAAAGAGAGCAAACGCGGCCCTTTACAAAGCTTTGAACCACCAACCATCGACCCACTTTGAACCGTTGAAGCATTGAACCAATGCACTTAGAAAGGTTCAAAGTGGTTCAAGTGACCAGAGACCAGTGACGTCCCCACGGACGTCAAATTTAGAAGTAATGAAATAATTGTTGATTTTCAAATGTGGCACGAAACCTAAGAACAAACTCAATGACCAACTGAAGAAAAAGCTGAAGGAGCCAGTAGAAAGCGAGAAGATAGCCTGAGAGCTCAGATCATGAGGAAGAGACAAAATACAATGAGGAAAGAGGGAATGACATAGAAAGACTAGAAATATCTGTGTAGGAGTTATTCTAGTAGGTGGAATAATCCACCAAGTGGACATCAGAGAGCGCAAGCACTCAAAAATGTGGCCTATTTTTCTTCATCAAGTAAAAGTGAATGGACAGTCGTGTAAGCATCATTAAGAAGACCAGACAACCCATGCTTAAGAGGAGACACTTGAGATGATTCAAAATGCCAAAGTCAAGGCTGATGACCTATTCTAGCATGGCCCTTTCATAGATATTCAAGGCATTCAATTCAGCATGGGTCATTTTAATGAAAACAAGCACCCAAGTCTTTCTTGGAATGCTATATATTATAATGTATTATTTTATGCAAAAGAGATCTGTTTATTATAGAAGCAAAACTCTGCCCAAATTGACAGGCATTATTGAGACTTTGAGCTCAGATTGTTAATCATATTTTTTTATTTGAATGAGAAAGCAAGTGACCTTTCAGACTTTGTGCTAAAATATCTTGTGTTGTTTAGGAGATTGTTCTTGTGTCTATTTCATGAATACCGTCTTGTCTATTTTAATTAAATAAGCAGAACTAGTGAAAGTAATCTGAAAGGTGTCCTGAAGCCAACTGTGGGAGACTTTGTGCTGCCACAATTGTCTTTAGTTTGTGTTTTCTATTTTAGTGTAAAGGATATTGGGAAGACTTTGCGCTCCCATTATCCTTCGTAATTATGTTACTCCTTGGTAGTTGAGATGGAGACTTTGTGCTAAACTTCATTCAGCTGTGTTACTGCATCCTGTTATAGTTAATACTAGGAAGTCATCCTCTATTTTTCTGAACATCATTTCTGAAAGAAGAGAAATGCCTTCAAAAATTACCCAAGATTTCTCCTTTGATCTGTGAACATCATCTCTGAAAAAAGAGAGATGGATGGTATTATCCTACCTCTGAGTGTATTTTTAGCATATATTACTATATTATAGTAAGCAGGGAACCCCCCTTGCCATATAGGGAACCTCCCCTTGATGAGAGGAGAGATTTATCCCATTTTGGTGCAGTAGACCTACACATTTTGCTGATCAAATCTCCTTATGATGTGGTTGAAACACATATTTTGCCATCAATTAGCTGGTGACAAAATATTCACCCAATAGGAGTGATGCAAGTACTACAACCAATACCATAGTAGTAGTAGTGACCACTTTGATCACATCACTGATAGAGATTCCAATAGTGAGAGAGAGTATAGAAGGTGGTCATCAAGGATGAATCATCAGTCAACCCAAGGTAGAGCTAGTTTATAGAGGCACTGTTGAGGTGAGGCTCGATACATGTGTGGGTGGTGACTCCTAGGTTTGTTTTATTGGGAGGCATCCCATAGATGAGGTACTCAAAGGATGAGTTGATGGAGAGATTGTGCTTGGTGGATGAGTAGATGGGGAGGTAGTGATTGGTAACACTAGAATGGGTAATAAATGTTGTAATTTTAAGTCTTTAGGATAGAATACTAGTTATGTAAGTTCATTTATAGATATATTTTGAGATGTATATTTAATCTCATATCTATTTGGTGTGAATTTTGTAGAACCTGAAGATGAGGAGGTCAAATGGGGATCCCTAATGATGGGATCACACCATGATATTCTTGATAGGGTGTTGGAACCATATGACCTGACCATATTGAATGATCTTATGGTATCATCTACCTAACTCAGACAGACTAGTTCAAACTAGTAGAGGAGGCCATGAGGTAACTACAAGCATGTGGAGATGGGATACAACCACCTACATGGGTGGGAGTAGGAGAGGCACACGCATGGTAGGCTTTGACTTAGGAGAGAGCCATGTATATGGCTACCACTATCTAATTGGGATAGGTACAGGCCTAGGTGGACAACCTATAGGGATAAGTATCAATCTTGAGATCCTGAACAACCTCTTTATAATACACTATTTAGAGGGGATAGTCTGAGGCATCTATGGATAACATGACTAGGCCATGGGATAGACATGACAGGGCCCAACCATATAGCTGGAACAATGTATTTTTATACTTTGCTTTAAAAACACATTATATATATATATATATATATATATATATATATATATATATATATATATATATATATATATATATATATATATATATATATATATATATATATATCTTATTTTGACAGTTGGATGTTGATCTTATGTTTATGTTATGGTTATGGTTGTGGATGCATGGATATATTTATTTCTAGCACATGTAGTTTGCTTTTTGAATATATGCTATAGGAAATATGTGTTGTGTTTTTTTTTCTAGCATTATGTAGTACACATGCATGGTTAAAAAGAAACAGGCAAAAAGAGTTGGAAAAGTATAGTTAATCAAAAACAATTGCACTACACACTATATCATGATGGGAAATGCATAATAAAAAAATATGACTAAGTATAATAGACCAAAAATGTGGTGAACAAGAGGGACAAAAGTGTTTTTAAATCATAAAAAATATTGGCACCAAATTAAAACAAGTAAAATTACACTAAATCACGTTGGGAAGTATGAAAATAATGTAATAAAATGGAAAGCACATGAAAGATAAATGGTATAAAAATAAATCAATTAAGTCAGTCAATCATACTAAATCACATTGGGAAGTATAAAATATAAACAAAACTAGAAAAAATGGTCTTTAATTAATCACTATAATTCAAGTTGGGAAGTATGAAATACTTAAGAAAAGTTGTTGAATTATTACATTCAATCAAAAAATAAGAAGATACAAGTGAAAGATTGCTGAATTAAGCATAAAACACACTAAATCAAGATGGGAAGCATGACAATGATGTGTAACTATAATCAATCACATCTTATCTCATATTTGACACATGTAATTTCACTGTGACTTAGATATTGAAAAATTTTGTGAGGAAGGCTAGGTCCTATCCATGGTCTTACACTTCAACTCACAAAGGGAACACCAATGAGGTGGAATGAATGTGAAAATATGGTAAAAAGGGAATGTTTGAAATGGTAATATGAAAGTTTGGTAATTTTCGGGGAAGGCTAGGTCCTATGCATGGTGTTATAATACAACTCACAAATGGAATACCTAGGGGGAGTGATTAGTGAACAAGGAAATATTTCTCAAGGGGAAATATTAGTGTTGTAGGGGGTAAAAAGGAGAATGTAAGAAGCAAATGTAGTTATCTTTTGAAAATACCTTAGGATAAATGAGGCACATTAAGGAAATGTGAAGACACTAAGTGACTAGTGGCCATCAATATATAGAGGATACTTGTTCTCTATAGACATAAAGTTGTGTAGGTAAAGAAGTGTGGTATCAAGATTAAATCATGTTGGAGGTTTTGAAAAATAAAATTAAAATGGACCTACCTTCCCACAACATGTTATTTGTTTCTCAGGACCCCTTATAGAGTCGTTGATCTATTACAAATACTGGGTACTTTCGTGAGAAAGTAGGTAGCGTGAAAATATTTTTTTATTCTCCTTTTATAATCTACTAGCCTACCACACCCCAAAAGAACTCGGATCTATTGTGAGGAAAATTGTGGAGTTTGAGCTTTGATTAAAGAAAAGAGATGTGCTTAGAATCATGTCTTTTAGTATGATTTGACTTTTGAGAATTTTGAGTGTTGGTTTTTTTTAAATTATTTATGTTTTAAATTTTATGGCTTTTAAGATTCCTCCTCCATGCAAACTTGGAATGACTAATCATGAGAGATAGAGTGATACACATGAATGAGATTTAGGCTTTGGATAAATGAAGCTAAGTATCTAAATACATGACTGACTAAACCACTTAGGCTTAACGATAAACTAACATGTTATCTCAAGTCTCACCATGCATATGCTTGGTTTGTGAAAGGGAAAAAAGAGAAATAAGAGGATATGAAAAATGGATCGATAAAATGAGATTCAAATAAGATGAATTATTTGTTAACTGATCACATAGGAAAGAAGGAATGGCTAAAGGGATCAAGGTTTATATAACCAAGTTATAATAACAATTAGTCATGTTTATAGAGATAATATAGCAAACAAAAAAGGATAAGGTAACCATAATAAATGAATTCAAGAATAATAAATATAAAATTATGAAAAATAACCCATTAGATAAAAAAATAATAATGATGACATCATAAGCAACATGTAATGCAAAAAAAAAGTCACCATGAAAGACAGATAATAATTTGACACAATGTCAAATGATATAAAATAGATAAATGTAAAGTTGGAGCACATGTCCAATCCAAATGAAAATGTAAAAACAACATGCATATGATCATAAGTACTGATATATTTATCCACACATTTTTTAATAACATTTGATAAGTCTCTATGAATTTGAATGTGAACTACAACTAATGTCTCATTGATCTTTAATAAAAGTTGAGAAAATACTTCGCATCAAATTTCCTCAACAAAAAATGTAGGAATTATTGAAGGATCATGATAATGAGGGTTACCATGTAGGGTATGCTTAGGAGAATGTATGATATTAGATTCATGGGAGATGAAGGGGTCACCTATGGAGAAGGGGCCATCGATAAAGGAGTTACTAGTGGAGAGGGATCCATGGGTGAGGGACTCACAGGTGGAGATGGAACCATAGAAGGTGGAGCTACAGGGGAAGAAGGGGGAGTCTTATTATGAGAGAGCCCTATGAGAGGAAGGGTAGAAGGTACATAAATGGTTAGGAGATGATACTTGAGATGTTGTTGAAGGATGTGACAACTATTAGTATGATGTGTACTACATTGGTGCTAGAGACAACATACCGCTCGATATTTGGGAAGATATTCAAGTAATACTATTGGGGGAGGTATAACTTTGTCTAAGGATTGAGGAATGGTGGAATGAAAGGTATCAATATATTATTGTAACTTATGACAATGCATGGATGAATGGTTATCTGTGTCTTGGAAGTAACAGTTACTCTTGTGAGTAGACTTGGTAGGTGTACTCATAGGAGGAGTGGAAACGTAAACCAAGTAATTTTGGTATAGTGAACAATATCTAATCTAGTAACTAACAAATTTATGAATTTCACAATAAGGCTAACTAATCCATTTGGTGAGTAAAGGAGCAAATTATGGTAAAGAGAGTAAACCATCACCAAAAGAAGGTGGGGCTGGTGGAAAGACTGAACAAGGCTAGACTGACAGAGAAATAAGATTGGAAATAGGGAGAGACTCAGTGAGAGTGGGATTTGGAATAGGATTTGAATTGGGTTGTACTAAGGGAGTGATGGGGTCCACAAAAGGCTAAAACACAATCAAAATCATCTCAGGGATAATTCAGCTAAAGGGGTCTTGGTATTTGGTAAAGCAATAGGGAACAATCATAACATGATCCATAAGCATAATCCTATGAGGTTATTTAAAAAATAGAGGAGTGCATACCATCTATACCCTATGATAAAGAGGAAAAATACAAAAATTAGGGAAAATACTAGAAGATATGTTGGAATACTAAACTAAATAAGAATGATAACAAATAATTTCAGCATCTCAATCCTAAATAAGACCTCCTAAGAATAGATCATCTAAGGTATATCCATCATCATAATCAAGTGTATGAAGGTCAATGGTACAGGTCAGGATGACCTTGTCATCCAATGTGGTGTGATGAATGGAATGTTGAGTCTTAGTTAAGATAAAAGGGATGTCATCACAAGGTGGTTGATGGGAACAAGATTGTAAATAAGTGGGTAGCTAAGAGATGAGATGAGGTGAAAGATTTGATGTTTTAATCTTGAGATTGATTTTGTCATGTTCATCATCATTAAAATATATGAGGTTAGAGGTATATTCCTAATGAGTTTGGGGTGACGATTGTAACCTTGGGTGGAATTGATAGGAAAGGTAAATTATTGAGATTCATAAAATGGAATGCTTGGAAAGAGTTTGCGGGTAGGAATCTTGAATCAACCATGGTCTTGGAACTATTAAAAATTTGAAGGGTTAGTGTCATATTGAATCTATATATCACTCCATTTTGAGGAAATTTGACACATTGACAAGTGGAAGAAGCAACTGGTATCATGTGATGAGTTCATGGCCTACCGAGTAGAATGTTATAGGATAGAGGAAGGTTATTGTGAATAATGAAAGGTGGGACTGTAATGGGAATCCATATATAACCTAAAGGAGGAATTTACCTTCAATCATAACCTTGACATGTTTTTCATATGGATTTAAGATTACACTTGGAATATCCAAGGGTTTTGATAAAATAAAGATAAGCAACACAAGTTATAGAACCCTTGTCAATCAAAGCACACTTGACTTAAATTTTGGATACTAATAAAAATAGGAAGATCATCTGCATGAAGAATAATCTCATCAGGGATCATAGAAGCAATGGGGAATTTAAGGGAAAGATAAGTGTCCATTATTTTATCAACATGTATGGACATCTCTTTGCATTGTTGTAAAATGATATCTTCTGATCCATATAAGGTGGCTTCACATCCTGTTAGTGGAGGATGAAGGATGTTCATTTCAAATAAAAACTACATAAGATGATTATGATGCCATGGAGAGGTCCACATAAATTCGATAAATGGGATTTGAGATGGGAGATTAGTAAGCTCCATAATAGGATCCCACTCATCATAACCCATAAGAGGACTATTGGAAAGAGGTGCATAGTGTTGAAGGAGGTCCTCAGAAGGAGGATATAAAGTGCATGTGAATTGATGTTAAAAAGAGGCAAGAGGTTTAATTAGAGGAAAAGTTTGTTGATTGTCTTAAGAGGATGGAGGGATGATAGAAATGGTATTATAAGTGTTATCTAAGGGAGGTGTTGTAACTGGTTCATCAAAGTATATGAGGTCTTCTTGCCTCAACTCAGCTAAGTGAGTTGGAGAAGAATCATGGATAACATAAAATGTGTGAGATAATTGAGGTGTGTGGATGGGTTGAGGATCAATGCATGCAACCACCCTTTGCATGTTAATCATATTAACCACATTATCTTTAGGAGTTGGGCTAAGAATAATGTCAACATTATTGGTAGAATGGATAGGCTTATCTTGGTTATCTTCATGATTCGAAAGAGGATCTTTATAGATAGCCAAACGAGCATTAACCTAGTTCAAAACTTGAGATTTAGTTTATGTTTCATGGGATTTGAAGGTAATATCATAAGCTTGTTGACATTTCTAAATGATAGAATCATGATCAAATTTGGGACCAAGAAGAAAATCCATAGCCAAATTACAAAGTTTCCTACAAGTTCCATGAGAATGACCCCAACTAATGTGAAACCAACAAAATTTATTGGGATTGTATCAAGATTTAATTGGGATGAGTAGGATCAAATTCTTATGGAAGAGGCCTTGGTATTTTATTTTTTAATTCCACTAAGGATAGTGTTTTATGAATAGTGATGTTATTGGATAAATATAAATGAGGATTAGTGATGTGGTTAGGAGGGAAAGCTTGTTTTGTAGTTTGGTTTGGAGCAACAAATTGAATAATATGAATGATATCATAAGAGTTGATGACACCATCATTTTTAGCATGACAATTCTTATTTTTAATTAACATGTGAGTACCCATAGAATGTTGGGATGCTTGAATTGATGCATGAGGAAATGTTGATGCTTGGCTTGGTCATTAGCCTCTTTCAATGTATGTGGAGAGAGAGTTTGGACATGATATTGCAACTTGGGAAAATAGTGTCTTCTAACATGAAGCTTATGATGCAAGAAAGAGATTAGGGAAGGCAATGTTGATGCAAAATTAAGGACATGGAAAAGATAGATAAGAGTATAGAGTCAACCTAGTCAACCTGGTACTAAAAAATAGGATATGAAACTGAGCTAACAATGATACAGAATTGACTGGGTTGACTTAGTAATATAACCTAAGAAAAAGGGTAGCTTGATAAGAATATAGAGTCGAGCAAGTTAATTTAGTATTATAACTTGATAGGCAACAATGAGTACTAGGTTAATTAGGTTGACTTAGTATTACAGTCAAGGAAAAAGATAGTCTATAAAAAATTGTGTCGAACAAAATATTAGTGTACTGAAAATAGGGAATTTTTTTTAATGTACTTTAAAAAAAATTAAAAGCAAACACACAATCAATTATATCAATGATCCAATTGATTTACACAACACAAAACCTTGCACCAATGTTGGCTAATGCAAGTTTTTCGAATACAACATACAATGAGAAAAGAACAAGTAATTAATTGAAAGATAAATACTAACTAAATGGTCATCCTAAATGTTGTTAGATTATTATAAAGTGTTATTTTAAGTGTGATAGGGAAAATGGCTAAAATTAAGGAACTAGAAAATAATATATGGATGGTTTCAGGACATTTAGGCTGAAAGGGATATGTGTCGTCAATGGTACTAGCTTGGTATTGGGGCATACCCCCTCACTTCAAAATCCCATAGTGATAAGGATGTTACGTGATTGGCTAGTATATACCATTAACCACATGTTTATACTTGGCTAGAAAACCAAGTTGCTTTCTCCCTTGGTGATGAAATATAAGTAGGTAGGCCTTGAGTAGACAAATATTTAAATGTGTTTTAAAATTTTATGATTCGGTAGTGTGTGCAAAAAAAGAAAAATAATATAACTAAATGGTATATTAAAAAACCATTTAATTAGACTATGTAAGCTAATCTAAGCATGCAAATAGTTGAAAATAAAAGTTTGAAATAATTACTGAGTCAGTTTAGATGGCATCGTATGCAAAAATTATTGAAAAGAGTCAATATGATCATTAATGTACTGTATAAACAAGAGTCCTTAAGAAATAATTTAACCAAGTCCTCTTAGTCTTTTAGACAAAAGATAGACTATAGAACTTGGTCGACCTAGTTTGCTATATGATTGCAGTTTTTAAGACTGCAAACTTGTATAAAATAAAATTGTAATGAAGAATTGAATTGAAAAAGAGATAAAGAAAGAAACCTTGGTGGGTTATAAGATGATTAGGAATGTGAAATTACTGTTGAAGTTCCTTAAATGCTTGATTTCAAGTTTTTCCAACTATGTCAAATGGGTTGACCTAGTTCTATGATTTCCTATTTGATAAAACCCATTTAGATGATTGAGTCAACCTAGTCGACATGGTTTTTTATATGGATATGACTGTAATACTAAGTTGACTTGTACAACTTAGTTTTTAATCTAAAGCTAAATAAAATACTAAGGCAACCTATTCAACATACTTTGGTATTTAAAATTGAATAAGAGTAATGTATCAACCTGTTCGATCTAGTAACCTATATCTAATGAAGACCTACATAAAAAGAACAAAGTCTTTTTTATGTGACTATGTGTTAAACTTATGCATATAATTTAGAAACTATACCATCCTAGTGGACCTAGTATCACAAATATAGAAAAATAATCAAATGATAGAAATTAAAAACGTGAAATAGAACCTATAAGGGTTAGATTACATTAGGTTCACCAAAATGTATGCAATGAGAAATAGATCAAATCTATAAATCATTCATAGATCAAATCTATAAATCATTCATAGATCAAAAAGGATAGATCCTAATTACACTTCCAATTGGGGATAAATTAGACAATCATGAATATGAACAATATGGATCTGCGAGATCAAATTAGGGGATATCTTACCATAATAATATCAGTAAGGAGGGTTATAAAGCCTTCAGTTAAGTAAAATCATGAAATAACCCTAATTAAGTCCTATGTTTTCATATTCACTAAATTAATAATAAGTAAAGTAAAAATCTAATCTAGTGCTCACCAAATCTTGTGGCACAAAGTGGGGGTAATAAACAACAAAATTAAACATGCATAGAAGACATATACTCATTTCAATGTATATAAAATCCTAATGCATGGAAGATAAGTAAAAATATATATCTATCTACTCTTACAAAGGAGGAATAAAATTAGGAATACTTACCTTTGAAAATGAACCCATCGAGCTTCAATATCTCCCTTGGACAAGGTTCTCTATAAGAGGTTGTTGTGGTATGCAAGGATGACAAGGATGAATCAACTCTAGGCTACACAACTTATCAATGAATCCAAAATACTTCTCCATAAGACAAGATCTATATCTACAAAAAAAGTATGAAGCCCTAAGCTTACTCAAGTAGAACAATGGATAATCATATGCATATTATATCTTACTTGTTCTTCTCTTATCTAAATAATTGTGAAATGATTGTGTTTATATAGAATATCTAACCCTAAAACCTTCTAAATTTCTAGCCAATAGGGTCAACCCAATTGACCTAGTATCATTATTGACAAAAACTCATTAGGTCCCTAGCTGACCTAGACCCTAAATAAGTTTTGTCAATAAGAGTAAAAGGCCAACATAGTCATGTAAACTTCCAAAAGAGGTTTTAGGTTATAAAAAAGGATAATGAAGGTGGTAAAAGGCTAGAGGAGCATGTAAAAGAGAAGGACAAGCTTAGGGGAATGGGTTTTAGGATACAAGTGTGTAGATAGCAAGTAGTAAAAGGGACAACAATCCTATAAAGTACCAATGGTCTGCCCACCCATTTCTTGATGCACCCCTTAGGGAATGCATTTAGAGAGATTGAAACTCGATGGGTTCCTACAAGATAGAGAATGTTAGTAATTAAAAATTTAAAAAATATTATGTGTATAGAAATGTCTTCATAACCTCTACAAAGAAAAGTCTAGTTAGGGATGCTAAACAAGGATAAATAGTGGATAAAAGGTTTGATTTGGAAATGAAGAGGTGGATCATAATGTATAATGGTTAGGCAAAAAATCAAGATCAATATTTTTAGGTGCACAAAATGTTACTGATTTTGGATTTGACTTAATTTTGGTTTAAGCGGGGTTGAAGACTTTTGAATATATTATCAATAAGATCACTAGATTTTTCTATTATTTGGCCATGAGAGATGCTACCATCTGCTTATGTTGTAGATTTAAAGTTGTATTGATGTTATCTTTGATAATTTCTTCATCAAGTAGTGAAGAATTATTGTGTTTAACTATTGAAACTTCATAGGGTTTTCACCATTAAAGTAATCATGATTATCCCATAATGCCTTTTATAAAATTTCACTAAAGAATGTTGAATTTTGACATTGATTGTCTTTTAGCACCTCAAACTAGGTTTCACTAGAAGATGTTGAGTATGGACTTTGATTACCCCTAGTGCCTCTGAAAAGGTTTCACTAGGATATTCTTCTTTTATATGACTATGGTCTTAGTCCCCATGATATTTTGTAATTGATATGTCACCATGGATGCAGTTCAACATGGTGTGATTCTGTCGGTCCTAATTGACACTTGTGGGAGGTGGAATGTCAATATAATGGCTATTTTGGGTGATGATAATTACATGTGGAATGGTAATGGAATAGGAAGATACAACAAAATATTGATAAAAGATACTATGAGAACTTGTATTGAAGCTAAAGTAGTCATCATGAAAAATCATGGAAGGATCATAAATATATTCAAATTGATCTTTAAGGCATGTTTAACCAATATTGTAACATCCACAAATGTATTCTAATTTTGAAACTGAGTTTGATTCAAGGGACTCTAAATTTGATGTTGAGATTGATGTTGATTATGCTTTTGATGTTAAATCTACTATCAATTCAAAAACAAAACCAAACTTTAATGTTGATTCTTTATTTGGTGTGGTGGTAAAGATTTTATGTTTAATGATTGGTATTGGATGAGTAATGGCCTCAGGTTGAATAATGGGCTCTTCAAAAATAGGCTCAGCTAAGAAGGACTCCACAAAGACTGACTTGTTAAAGTGAGGCTTCTTAACAAAATGGAAATGGTCAACATGTAACTCCATAGAGTCTTTACTATTAAATTGAGGATCCTTCAAAATAAGACCATGGTTAAGCTAATGATTTGCCCAAAAATGGTTATAATCATTAGGGGGTGACTCAACAAAGACTGGTCTGTCAAAGTGACACTCCTCAACTAAATGCAAAGGGTCAACAAGCAACTCCATAGAGACTCGATTGTTAAAGTGAGGCTCCTTAAAAATAATCTAAATGAAAAGAAGCATTTATAAGAATCTACATTTTGAGTGTGGACGTCCATAACAACATATTTCTGCAAGCAATTTGAGATTCAATATTGCAATGCTTAGGAGAACATACATTTTGAGTGTCATCTTCCGTAAGAGAATTATATTTCAAACAAAAATTAGAGTCTACATAAACATTATGAGAGAATGTTGAGGAGAGTGTTATTCCATTATTGACATTGGGATATTTTAAATAAACATTACGAGGGAGATGACCCCATGAGAAAACAATATTGCAATAAACAAGGAGAGATTAACTTTAACATTACTCAAGGGTACCTTTGAAATTGCATAATGTTGCCACCAACAACAAGCGATCATTTTTGGAAGTAAAAGCAAGGACTGATTTTGCAATTAGACCTTTAAGTTTTGTGCCAACACTGTCACAATGCCCAGCTATGAAAGACCTTCTAGTGCAAAGGCATGATCAGAGCAGAGCATAAGCAGGCATTTTGTGCAAGCACAAAAGTGCGACAGGTGTGGAGGGAGTATCAAATGGTTGGATTGCACAACTAACTATTGCAGATGAAAAGGTCAGTGACATGAATAATTCAAATGCACCATATTTTAGAGTTTTTTGTTTCTACGTGCATCTAATAGAGAGCCATGTCATTGTCATAGACCCTAGATTAACTGCGTGAGGAAGAGGCAAGTGTAGAGGACAGTCATTGGTGAAATTAAGCTGTGTAAAATCTTCTTAGGGGCTATGCAGCCAATGAAATTGATGGATATATAAAGAGGGATGATCAAATTAAAAAAAGATCACCAAAAAAGTGTTAGGTTTTGGAGCTAAAAGTTTCATAGGTATGCAAATGGAGGAGGTTGCTGAGTGTCACAACAACCAACGTCGGTCAGGCCAACCGATGTCAGTCAGGAGTAGACCGGAAGCTACCAACATTGGTTAAGAATCGGCCGATGTTGATCATCTCCATATAGACAGGAACTGACATCAGTCACCTGTATAGTTCCAAAACTATTAGTTAGACGAATAGTTAGTTTAACGAACCACTTGTTTGCATGTAAAGACTAATTTTAGTCTTGAGTCTGCATTTATAATTATTGTTTGCTTGGGGTTCTATTTAAGAGACCCATGGGGACTGTATTGTGATGGTGGAGGATAGAAGGACTTGCAAAGGCAGGGATAAGATCCTTCCAAGTATAAGATCAGTTGATCTGCAGGTTGTGCAAGATCAGGGAGAGATCTACATGGTAAGTAAGATCAGTTAGATCTATGGGTGTGTGTGTGTGTGCAAGGTCAGGTAGATCTACATGGTAGCAAGATCAAGGAGATCAACAACACAATAAGGATCAAGATTAGGGAGATCTACTTGGAGTACTTTGAGTACTTGGTGGAGTGGCAGGAGGCAACAACAATCGGTTGGGTTGATTGTCACTGACTAGTGGAAACAACAACTCAGTATTGAGTTGATTATGTTTGTAATTGATTGAGAGAGAGAACTCTTGAGGGAGAATTATTGTATGCCCAAGAGGTGTGGGAAGAGTGTGATTTCTTCATTGTATTTCCTTCTGGAAGAGTGTTAATACAAGATTATATTGTCTCTCATATTCTGTGCTATTTCTAAATTCTAGTTACATATTACTTATGGTTTAATTCTATGTTTAGTTGCTTATACAAAGGTAATCAATTGTGCTCTTAAGGAGTAGGATCCTAACAAGTGGTATCAGAGCTTTGTGCTCCTAGATCCTGAAAAGTGGTATCAAAGCCTAGTTAAATATTTATCAGAGCCTGGTTTGGAGCATGTTAGTGTTTTTTGATTATAGGTCACTCACAGGGGTTTCTATTTGAGTGGGAGTAAAGAAATGGTAGAAGAAAGTACACTAAAAATGGAGAAATTCAATGGAAAGAATTATCAATTATGGAATTATGGAAAGAAAGGGCATGTAAAGAAAGATTGTTGGTTGGTAGAAGATCAACATGAAGGAAATAAAGAAGAAAATGATGCAAGTATTGTTGCACAGGATGCTCTTATATGTTCCTTGGATAAAGTAAAATCTTGGGTTTTAGATTCTATTGCCTCTTTCCATGCAACCCCAAATAGAGCATTTTTCCATGATTATGTCCATGGAGACTTTGGAAATATTTATTTAGGGGTTGGTGAGCCTTGTCAAATTGTTGGCAAAGGGGAAGCGCAGCTGAAATTGTAGACGAGCAACACATGGGTGTTGAAGGATGTCATGCATGTCCCAGTCCTAAAGAGGATTCTAATTTTTGTAGGAAAGTTGGGTGATAAGGGTTGCACATTAACTCTCACAGTGGAATCTTGGAAAGTTTCCAAGGGTGCACTTGAATTAACATGTGGTAAGAAAGTAGGTACTCTTTATCTATCTATTTGTATTACTGATTCTCCTTCTATTTTATCTACTTCAGATGTAGATGCAAAGATGTGGCTCTGTAGGCTTGGTCACATGAGTGAGAAGGGAATGCATATTCTTAAGAGGAAATTTGATGTTTTTGACAAACTTAAGAACTGAAAAGCCTTGGTTTTCAAGGAGAAGATGATGGATAGAGATCACCTCAAGAGGCTAAATAATTCTCAGCAGGGCAGTGTTGATTTGGACAAGGTTATGATCCAAAATTAGCTCACGAGTAAAAATCATCACTCACAGGAAAACATAGTTACCAACATTGGTCAGGTGAGAATCGACGTTGAACAGGCAGGAACTAACATTGGTCATGTGTAGACTGAAGCCAGTGATGTCGGGCAGGTAGACATCGACATCAGTCAGGGAACTAACATTAGTGATTAGGAGGAATTAACATCGGTCAGGTGTAGACCGAGGTCGGCCAGAGGTGACCGAGATCAGTCACTGTTAAAATGAATTTTGGGTAGACATCAAGTTGTCAAGGAGTCTCAAACACCCATGTAGAGGATTGAAAGGGTAAGTAAGCCTCAAATTCATTATTCCCCTTCTTTACACTACTTGTTGCTCACTGATGGTCAAGAACTAGGAAGTTTTGAAGAGGCAATGTAGGTAGAATCTAGGAAATAGTGGGAGCATGGCATGAATGAGGAAATTGATTCCTTGGGAGAGAACCAAATGGGAGATTTGGTAGAGTTGCCAGTCTGAAAGAAAGAACTGAAAGATGAATGGATTCCTAGGTTAAAGAAAGGAGAGAATGGACAGGTGAGACAGAAGGCCAGGTTATATGGTCTTGAGCAAGCTGCAGGACAATGGTGTTTAAGGTTTGACAAGTGTATGACAAAGCATGGCTTTAGTCAATGTCAATGTTACCATTGTGTTTATTTTTCCAGGTTGGATAATATTAGCTACATTATCATGTTATTGTATGTAGTGTATATGCTTGTTACAGGGTCACACATGTAAGAGATTGCTGAGCTAAAGGTAAAATTAGTTCAGAGGTTTGCCATGAAGGATTTGGAAGCAGCAAAAAAAATCTTTCGCATGAGTATTTCTAGAGATAGGGAAAGTCATAGGTTGATTTTGTCTCCAAAGGATTATGTGAATAAGGTAGTGGAGAGGTTCAATATGCAAGATGCATAACCGGTTAACACACCTATGGTTGGACAGTTCACAAAATAGTGTCTTGAATCACATGATGAGGTTGGGTACATGAGTACTAGACCTGATATTGCCCAAGCAGTGGGAGTTATCAGTAAGTTTATGGCCAATCTAAGGAAGGAGCACTGGAAAGCAGTTCAATGGATTCTCAGGTATCTAAGAGGGACCAATAGTAGGTATTTATGCTATGCAGGGTCAAGCACTTCTCTACATGGGTATGTAGATTCGAATATGGCAGGTTACTTGGATGATAGGAGAAGCACCACAAGATATGTGCTCACTATTGGTGGTATGGTGGTTAGCTAGATTTTAGAGATGCAGAAGGTTATTATAGTCACAGAGGCTAGCAAGAATAAGAACCCTGTGGAAATGTTAACAAAGCTAGGAACAAAGGAGAAGTTGAATCTTCATTCAACTTCTATTAGTCTTCAAGATTAAACTTGAAGAGGGATACAAGCCAGGAAACAAAATTAGAAGATGTACAGGTATAGCTACAGGTGTAGTTGTTTATCTCCAAGTGGGAGATTATTAGGTTGTGGAGCTAAAATCTTCCCAGGTATGCAAATGGAGGAGGTTGTTGAGTGTCACAGTAACTAATGTCGATCAGGCCAACCGATGTCGGTCAGGAGTAGATTAGAAGCTATTGACATCAGTCAGAAATCAGTTGACGTCGGTCATCTCCATACAGACAAGAACTAACGTCAGTCACTTGTGTGGTTCTAGAACTATTAATTAGATGAACAATTAGTTTAACGAACTGCTTGTTTGCATGTAAAGACTAATTTTAGTCTTGAGTCTGCATTTCTAATTATTGTTTGTTTGGGGTTCTATTTAAGAGACCCATGGGGGTTGTATTGTGATGGTGGAGGATAGAAGGACTTGCAAAGGCAAGGACAAGATCCTTCCAAGTGTAAGATCAATTGATCTGTATGTTGTGCAAGATCATGGAGAGATCTACATGGTAAGTAAGATCAATTAGATCTACGGGTGTGTGTGTGCAAGGTCAGGTATATCTATGGGGTATCAAGATTAAGGAGATCAGCAACACAACAAGGAGCAAGATCAGGGAGATCTACTTGGAGTACTTTGAGTACTTGGTGGACTAGCAGTAGGCAACAACAACCGGTTGGGTTGATTGTCACTGACTGGTGAAAACAACTTGGTATTGAGTTGATTGTGTTTGTAATTGATTAAGAGAGAGAACTCTTGAGGGAGAATTACTATACGCCCAAGAGGTGTGGGAAGAGTGTGATTTCTTTATTGTATTTCCTTTTGGAAGAGTGTTAATACAAGATTGTATTATCTCTCATATTCTATGTTATTTCTGAATTCTAGTTACATATTACTTCTGGTTTAATTTCATGTTTAGTTGCTTATACAAAGGTAATCAATTGTGCTCTTAAGGAGTAGCATCCTAACAAGTGGTATCAGAGCTTTGTGCTCCTAGATCATGACAAAAAGGTCTCAGGTGAGACTATTGGATTGTAGAGTGACAGAAAGAGAAAGGAGCAAGGTTTGTAGCCTTAAGAGATCAGCTTGGAGATCCTAAGAGACTTAATTTTTGTAATAGGATGCTTTAATGTTACAGCTCAAACCAAACATAACATGTAGCTCATACCTCGGGAAATATTGATGTAATCTCATTTTTCTTGTAAGTATAAAACCAAACATAGCCTTTTACCTCATGTTGTGTATTGACAGTTGGTGGGAGTGTGGTTGCTTAAAATTGCATGGTATAAGGCATCTTTTCATTGGGACTATTAACTACTATTGTATCAAATAGAATTAAAGTAAGGTTTTGAACCATGGTGAGTGTGGATAAAATGCATCTATGTATTATTGTGAGTAGAGGACTTGCAACAACATAATTCATATTTGAAAGGAGGAAAATATGTTGCTAAGAAGAGCTGTTGGTAGAGGAGTGGTATCAACCAAAATGGCTAAAAGACTCGACAAAGTTTTGGACATTTGGACATTTTGCATACTGTGCAAATTCTCTTAGATGATGTTTAAAAGGATAGACTGCAGGTATTTGCACAAAGAGATGATTTGAGCGATGTTGAGAATGAAATTACACAAAATCCATAGGGAGGAGGACAATGATAAGCCCATATGGATGTAGGTGAAGGTGGAATGTTGAGAACTATCTCGTGTAATGGACGAGGCACATGTTGGACATGCCATGTTTCTCAAGATTAGTGAACGAGGAAGGGCTCATTGATAGCCTCACAGATAGAATAACATTTTGAGTTTGATAATATTAGCGACATGTAGTCCGTGAAGGTTTCCCATACCAAATTGAAGGGTTACACAATGTTATGGTAGAAGGAGGTACATAATGACAGACTAAGAAGAGGTGAGGAGAAGATATTTGGATGAGATCGGATGGTGGAAAGGATGAATGATAACTTTCTATTTGGAAATTACTAGATGGATTTGATCAAGAGGCTACAAATCCTTCAGCAAAAAGAGCTACATATCAAAGGGTACACAAAAGAGTTATACAAAAACAACATTAGGTCTGGTCATAACAAAGTTGATCAAGAGAAAATTGCAAGATACCTGAATGGGTTGAGATTCGTCATTCAAGAAGAGCTTAGTATGACACAAATCCAAATAGTAGAATAAGCCTATTAGTGTGTGTTGAAGGTGGAGGAGAAGTTATTGCGCAAACAACAAAGCAACATGTGAGAAAGATTTAGCATGAGGAGGATGGGGAAGCATTATGAGAATACAATCGAGATAGGGCAAGAGCGACCAAAGATCAACTCGTGGTGTACATTCTAACATTACCCAATGGAGGCTTCGAAATTGCATTATATTGCCACTGAGAATAAGATATTTTACCACAACAAAGAATTGTCCATATTAACATTATGTGTGTGAACTCCCATGAGACCATGCTATATTGTGACCATCAAAAAGAGGATCTCAAACATTTCATTTAGGAACTACTTGAAGAAGATTTGATTGTAGGCAATATTATGGGATTCAAAACAACATTTATTGATATAACTCATATCTAAGCATTATACTTAACTAGCAATAAGAGATTCAGTTTCCAAATTATGATCAAAAAATTTGATGAGAGCACAAACTAGTAAGAGAATTGAAATCATTAGTTTGAGTGACAATTTTGGTAAGAGGACTATATTCCTAAAAAATGTATTATAGACAACTTGTAAGTTCATTAGAAAACAACCAATAATAAGAGTAAATGCAATCTCTACAAACAAACAATACCCATAAGAGCATTATATTGGGTATAAAAATAACATACCCAATGTAAGCATTAAAAGTGAAAAGAGTTATAAGATCATTAGAAAACAACCAAAGGAAAGAAATTCTATGTTGAAATTATGGGAGTAATATGTTGCAACCAAAATAAAAAGGATCTAAAGTCAACATTGCATAAGAGTGCCTTCAAAAGTGCACTATACTACGACCAACAACAAGAGATTCAATATTTGCTTACAAGTGTTATTTGCTTAAGATAATTATAGCTCAACCAATAGTTAGAGCTATAAGATGAAATTACAAGTAAGAATCCTTAGAGTAACCTTATAAATTATATCAAAACCACCATAATAACATTATAGTCCACTGCAATAAGATAAAAAAGATTGAACATTAGTGCTACTTAAGAGTGTTTTTGAAATTACATTGAGTGGAAAAAATAAAGAGTCAATGACAACATTAAAGAGTTAATGACAACATTATTTTTGTTTGCCTACCTTCTTGTCTTTTTTGACTGTATAAGGTTCGGCCCCTGGTTTTCCACCTTACTTAATCAAAAACATTATAGTCCACTGCAATAAGATAAAAAAGATCGAACATTAGTGCTACTTAAGAGTGTCTTTGAAATTGAATTGAGTGGAAAAAACAAAGAGTCAATGACAACATTATTAGGGTTAGATCCCATAGTAACACTTTACCACTACAAACAATAAGAGATTCAATGTCAACAACCTAAGGTTTAACTCCCATAGGAGGTTTTTACCACAACAAACAATAAGACATTCAACACTAACATTACAAGGGAGAGAGAGAAGCCACATAACACTATTATATTGCAACCACTGGTAAGAAATTACACTATTTATTTTCGTATATTCTTTTTAGTAAAATTCATTATTCATTTTGCAAATATTCTGCAATTATCTCTGTGCTCAAATTATTGTGACCAATCCTTTCATTCTATAACACATGTAAGTTTTAAAAATTTAGTGTGTTGTCCACTAGATTCCTTATCCAACTTAAATCAAATTAATCATATGAACATTTCAAGCATCGATAATGAATGATTCAACATCAACAACATGAACCTGATCCTGCTTAATAATATGTAGAAGATTCAATATCAATATGAAAGAGCTTTATACTTCAACCAATGGTGAGAGATATGATGGGAAAGAATAAAGGGGAGTCTTCATAAGAGGATTGCCCCTTATTTATGAAAATAACATTATAATTCAACCAACAATAAGAAATTACACATCAAGATAACATAAAGAGAGGATTTGAAAGTGCATTAAGCTACAATAAAAAAAAAATCCAATCACGAAAGTATGAGGGGAAACCATGAATTTATAGTGCAACCAATGGTAAGCAATTCAATGTTGACATTACACACAACAATAAGGAATTGAAATTCAACTTTACAAACATGATCCCCATCACATCATACCACAACCAATACTAAATCAATCCTTACCAATAGAGGGAGTGAGACCCATTGTAAGAGAACATATTGCAATTGTTAATAAGAGATTAAATGTGGATATTTTGAGTAAAAATGTTGTTTAGACATTTATACCTCAAGAAAATGAGATAGAACCAAAATAAATGTATCATGTTGTAAACATGAAGAAGAGATCAACAATAATATTATGTATCTTTGAGAGCACATGATATAATATCCAATGGTCAACAATGATATTATTTCAGTATTAAGGGATTCCAATTGAATTTTTTGCAAGCAAATATATATTAATGTTATGATGGGAATGTGTATGTAAGAGCGCTCTGGTACATACAATCATAAGAAATCCAATATCAACATTACAATTGAGAACACCTAAAAGTGAATTCTAATGAAATAAAAAATAGTATATTATAATATAATCGATAGTACGAGCTTTTAAAACAATACTATTGAGTGTGAATCCGCTTTAGGAGAGCTATAATGTATCTATTAGAAATAGATTCAACAACGAGATTCAACATTTTATCGTAAATAACAAAAGTGACTCAACATTAAAATCCAATGAGATCCCCCAGAAGAACTTTATACATTTAGTTGTGGTAGATGGACTAACTATAAACCTATGTTCCATGAGGACATGTCCAATGCATACTCCCATCTTGTTTTATTTTCCTATTCAAATATTATTTGTAAGATTGTCCAGGTACTTATAGAGGTCACCTCTTCTTATTCACGTATTGCTCCATATAGCTATGGAAAGGGAACTTGGTGGAACATAGATATCAACATTGTGAGAGAGAATATGTTAAGGAGCATTACCCTACAACCAATAGTAAGAGATTCAAATATAAAATTAATTGAGAAGAAATAAATAAACAAGGAGTTTATAATATGTTAAGGTAAAAGAACCCTATGAACACCCAAGAGAGCTTATGTAAAAGCATTATGCCTACACCATCGATTATGACTACCTATAATAATATGTACACTACAATATTTGAAAACAATATTAGTAGTAGGAAGCCATGAAAGAGCATTATACCTCAACCAATAGTTAGAGGATTCAATATGTAATTACAAGTAACAATTTTCATAGTAAAATTATACATTATACGTAAACCATCATAAGAGCGTTAAAGTCCTTTGCAACAATCAATAAAAGATTCAACATTCATGTTACTTAAGAGCTTGTTTGGAAGTGCATTAAGTTGCAATAAAAAAATAAACACTCAAGTAGAACATTATGAGGGATGACTCCCATTGCGGCTTTTTACTGCAATAAGTAGTAAGAGATTCATTGCCACACCAAACAATAAGAGATTCCAAGAAATAGCAAGAAATTTAATATCAATGAGGGAGAACCCACATAATGACATTATATTAGAACTAGTTGTGAGAAATTTATTGTCAACATTATAAGCAACCAATTGTAATGGATTCAAAGTAAACATTAAGTACAAGATTAACCATAACAAAATTATACCAAACATAGTACTATATCTGTCAGTTAAAATGAGGAGTGACACACATTACAAGCGCTATCCTTCATAACAAAATCATATTTCAAATGGAAAATAGAGAGTGAACATTAACCTTATGGGAAGATCTCCATGGGATTATTATGCCATGATTGACATAGGAGTATTTTACATCAACATTATGATGGAGAAGCCCCCATAAGAATCTTATATTGTAATAAACATGGAGAGATTCAATGACAACATTACCTAAGGGTGCTCTTTAAGGTTGATTATAGTTGGACAACAAGAGATTTTACCACAATAATTTATTGTCAATATTAACATTATGAGTGTGAACATCCATGAGACCGTGTTATATTGGGACCATCAAAAACTAGTTGATCTTGAACATTTTGTTTAGGAGCTACTTAAATAGCTTTTTACTGGAAGCAATATTAAGGGATTCAAATTGACATTTTTTGAGAGAACCCATATTTGAGCATTATACTTAACTAGCAATAAGAGATTCAATTTCCAAATTATTAGGAATAAAATAAAGATACCTAATGTAATTATTATACAACAACAAAATGTTAGAAATTCTATGGTGACATTTTGGGAGTGATATGTTGCAACCAAAAATAAAGGATTTAATGTCAACATTGAAGAAGAGTGCCTTAAAAAGTGCATTATACTACAACAAGCAACAAAAGTTTCAATGTAAGTTAACATGGGTGATTTCTTTAAGAGCATTATACCTCAATAACTAGTTAGAGATATAAGATGAATTTACAAGAGACCTCGTAGAAACATTATACATCAATATGAAAACCACGATAAGAGCATTATAACTCATTGCATCAAGTAATAAAAGATTCACCAATAGTCTGATGTAATAGCATCTTGGGAAGTGCAATGAGTTGCCACAAGTAGAATGAGGTTCAACATTTTCAGTGCCATAATAGGATATTTTTACATGTAATATGAGATTGAATGTTTCTATGCTTAGGAGAACATACATTTCAAGCACTATCATCCATAAGAGAATCATATTTGAAATGGAAATTAGAGTCGACATCAACATTGTGAGAGGATTCCCATGGGATTATTATGTCACGATTGGCATGGGAGATTTTGCATCAACATTATGAGGGAGAAACCCCCATCAGAATAATATATTGCAACAAACCTGGAGAAATTTAGAGACAATATTATCGAAGGGAGCCTTTGAAGATGTAGTATATTGTGATTGACAATATGAGATTTTAACACTACAAAATATTTTCCATAACAAAATTATGAGTGTGAACTTCTAGGAGTCCATGTCATTTTGTGACCTTCAAAAAGAGGTTGATCTCAAATATTTCATTTAGAAACCACTTAAAGAGCTTTTTACTACAAGAAATATTAAGGTATTGAAAGCTGAAATTATTAAGGGAACCCATATTTGAGCATTATATTTACCTAGCAATAAGAGATTTAGTTTCCAAATTACGAACAGAAACTCCCACGAATCAATATTGAGTGTGAAATTTTTTGTAAGAGGACTATATATGTAAAAAATATAATATAGAAAAAACATTTAACCTCACTAGAAAACAACCAACAACAATAGGACTAAATGTGTTCACTTGAATAAATGGTACCCACAAGAGTATCATATTAGGAATAAAACTCAATAATACAAGTGAACTTTATGTAAGAGGACTATATTCCTATAAAATGTACTATGGATGTTCTTTAGAGAACAATGAACAATAAGATTAAATGTGATCATTAACATAGGCATAGTGATACTGTCAGTGGGAATAGGATCCTCAGCATTCATAACCTCCTTACGGGCTTCCGGAACTGGCTTCTCAAAGAATCATCAAAAAGAGGTGAGGAATCAACAAAAGAAGAAAAAGGCATGGAAGAAGAATTATGAGAAGTGAAGTTCTTATCAAACTAAACATGTGTTCTAAAAAGAACATAATGAGTATCAAGATCGAAAAGGTGATAAGCTCTCATGTCTTTATAATACCCTTAAAAGATCAAGGGTTTGCTCTTATCCAATGCTTTCCTTTTATTTTTTAGTACAAAATCCTAAGCATGGCTCCCAAAGACTTTGAAAAATGAGACATTAGAGTTGGTTCTAGACCACGCCTTCTCTAGAGTCAAATGTTCAAGTGCTTTGTTTGGTGTGGGATTATTAATGTATTTTGCATAATTAACTTTTTTATCCAATAGATAGGAGGTAAATTCAATGAAATCATCATGCATTTAGCCATCTCTTTCAAAGTTTGGTTCTTCTTTTCTACCAAGCCATTATTTTGAGTATGTGGAACAAAATGCTGATGAATAGTACCATGAGGTACCAAAAAATAAAAGAAGTTTTTACTGAAGTACTCCCCCATTATCAGTTCAAAGCTTCTTGATGAAACTAGAAGACAATTTCTCGACCAAAGTCTTAAAATTTTTGAAGTGTGAAAAAACATCTCTTGTACTTGACAAAATAAACCCAAGTACACTTCAAGAAATTATCAATAAAAGTAAGTGCATATTTAGCTCTGTTGAAAGGAGTAGGAAAGAACAAGTCACTGTGCACGAGTTCGAGTGGTGAAGAAACTCTTTTGGACATACTCTTAGGTAATGGATCTTTGTGTTGTTTCCCTAATGTACAACTAGGGCAAACTCTATCAAGACATGAAATTGTAGAAAGATCATCAACCATACCATGAGTGTTTAACTCCTTCAAACATCTATAATTAAGATGTTGGAGTTTTTCATGCCAAAGCTTACTCTTAGAATATGCATGAGAGACCAAACATGTTCCTATAGGAGTATCATCAAAATAATCAAAGTAATACAGTTGAGAACTATGATCAACAACACATTATGCAATAAGTGTATGGGGCTCTATCAATTCTTGAATTTTAGCTTGATGTGGTGTGAGTCACTATTTTACACTGAATAGAATGTCGAATTTGATAAACAAAAGACAAATTTGTAGTGATGTCATGGACATATAGTGCATCATTGATGCGGCCACCATCAAGCCGTATGCCAAACTTTCCCTTAATAAAAATAAAGGAAAAATCTTGAACTTCAATGTTGGAAGTAGAATTCAAATGAAGAGATACAAAAGACTTCTTGGAAGAAGTCATGTGGTGAGAAGCACTAGAATCTATGACCCAACTATTTGAAATAGGTGACTGAGATCTCCCAACAACATTAAGTGATTTTCCATGTTCATTGACTGGAGTGGAGATAGAAATCTTGTGTTTTTTGACTGCATCCTCCAAGGCTTGCATTCTCTTAAAACACCTAGATTCTTCATGACCAGTCCTTCCACAAAAAAAACATGAAAGGCTAGACTTATTCTTAGATTTGGAAGATGATTTACATTTAGAGTTATTGGGTTTAGGTGTACTTTTAGATGGAGGAGTGGTATTAGATTTACTATTTTATTTTTCCTTGCTCTTAGGATTAGATGCTACTAAGGCTTTTTCAAAGGTGGAAGACTCAAGGTGAGACAACTTGGATTCTTCCTTAGTAATTCTTTCTCAAAACAACTTTAAATCAAAAATTTGGAATGTGACATCTATGCTAGAGAAAAAGGTAGAAGCAAATATTTGGAATGGACCTTTTAACTTAGATAGAATTAGGTACACACACTCTTCATCTTTCTTATCTCGTCAACTCTCCTTCAATTATGTCATGAAGTTTTTAAACTTAGTGAGGTAGTCTATAATAGAAGGAAAATCTTCAGGATTGAGAGAAGTAATCTTTATGGTAAGGTGCATCGATGTCATGTGATTCACTTTCCCAAATAAACTTTTAGTTTAGTCCATATTTTGAATGGAGAATCACATCCCACCTAAATGAAACAAAAGACCATCACTCACATAAGCCCCTATCAAATCCATGCACTCTTCAAAATTGGTGCTGAATTTTTTCCTATTCTATAGTGAACTGTGGTTGAGCTTCATTCAATAAGGACCATAATCACTTGCATTTAATGATTGTTTCTATTTTGGGTCTCCATGTATGGTACTTATGTGTAACTAAAGGCTCACACCGATCTAAACTAGAATAAGAAGCCATGCTAGTAAATCATCAAAGAGCAAAACAATACAAAAGGGTGCACAAATTGGCATCGAGAAAACCTTCCAATAGATTTGTATAAAGCCCCGCCCCCCACCCTTCAAATTTGACACTTCAAAAAAGTAGCATGTTTTTACAAATAAATGAGATCAATGGATAGAGAATTGAAAACCATACACTTTTGAAAAAGATTGAACTTGATTTCGAGTGACGGTTCAAAAGTTATAGGTTACAAATTTTTGTAAATAGGTTAAAATTAATAACAATTGCATTACATGTTGATTTATGTGACCAAATTGGTAGTGAACCTAGCTTTCCAACCACTCATTGGTTTAAGAGGCTACATAATTAGATTGCAGTTCTCTGTCACCTAGCAAGTGTCTGATAAAAAAATGAGATGCCACCAAGAGGGACAACGTTTCCAATGTGTAGGAACAAAGATGTGATACAAACACTGAGCTAACCATTGGAGGCCTAAAGAAAATAATCTCCTCACTAATTCCAACGTAGACCTTGCAAAGGAAAAGAATGTAGACCTGTCTCCAAATCAACCAAAGGGATCTTTAGATTTGAAAGAAGCCACAGGAGATTTAACCCAGTGCCACTATTGAAGGCTAATGCTTACAGTGAATGCAAGATCATGCCACCTCTAATCTTCTCTACTAAACGCAAAGCAAAAAAAACTCACTCCTTCCAAAGCATAGTCCTCTCTAAGCAGATCTCTTGGAAATCTCCTTCCAGTGCAAACTTGCACATTCCAAATCCGCCTAGCTCTTCCTACATAGCTACAATGTAGGTTGATCCTCCAACATAGCTCCAATTAAATAGGCTCATCTTCCACCATTTCTCCAATGCAATAGGGTAATCTTCTAAGTCAACTCCAATCCTCAAGGTGCCCTGAGCGAAAAAAGTATTATTTGGCTTGTACAAAACCTACTGGAGAATGCCAATGACTTGCTGGAAAATGCCAAGCGAAATAACTCAAATTAGATCATCTGAGCTCAGACATGCCAAAATGGATGCAAAAGTAGATAGCGCCAAGGTTGATAAACTAGTGCACAAGATTGAATGGTGCAATTGTAGATAGAATAGTGTTGGGGTCAATAGAATTATCTGAAAAGATCTTGTAGCAAGCTTATAAAAGGATGGCTACAATACTTCAAGGCTTTGATACCATATAAGGAATGAGAACAAGATCCATTCTAAGAACCCAATAATTTGAAGCATTGACAAAAAAACATCATAAAACAGTGCAAGGATGAAATGCAAAGACAAGGCAAATCATATGATATTCAAAATAAGACATGATTAATACAATGGAGAGAACCTACATAATAAGGCTAGGAAATACAAGAATCAGGCCTAACTAATTAATGTGGGATAAATCCACAAAGGATAAAAGTATGAAAAAGTTGAAAAACTATCTATATAACCTAGCAAGCATGAGAATGCACTCTAACACAAACACTAACCATAAGAGCATTATATAAGGAATAAAATTAAGATGCCCAATGTAAGTTCTAAAAGTGAGAACACTTATAGAGCATTATATGACATTAGAGAGTCAACATCAACATTATCAGAGAATCTCCATCGGAGTGTTATGCCATTATTAACATTGGAGATTTTACAACAGCATCACAAGGGGGAATCCACCATAAGAATCCTATATTACAATACACAAGGAGATAGTCAACTCTAACATTACCCAAAGGAGCCTACAAAATTACATTATACTGCGTTATACAATAATAAAATTTTCCACAACAAAAAAGTGCCAATATCAACATTATGAGTGTGAACTTCCATGAGGCCATGTAATATTGTGACCATAAAAAAAAGGTTGATCTTGAAAATTTGTTTAAGAACTGCTTGAAAAGCTTTAAACTACAAGCAATATTATGGAATTCAAAGCAACATTTATTGAGGTAACCCATATTAGAGCATTATGCTTAAATAGCAACAAGACATTTAGTTTCCAAATTATGAGTAAAAACTCCCACAAGAGTGAGCACTAGTAAGAGAATTAAAATCAATATTATGAGTGAAACTTAGGTAAGAGGACTATATTGATATAAAATGTAACATAATTTTTTTTAAATGTCATTAGAAACCAATTAACAACAATATTAAATGTAATCACTACAAACGAACAATACCCATAAGAGCATTCTATCAAGGGTGATATTAAGTTACCCAATGCAATTATTACATGTGAGAAGACTATGTTAACATTATGGGAGCAATATGTTAACCAAATGTAAGAAATTCTATGTTGACATTATGGGAGCAATATATTATAACCAAAAATAAAGGATTTAATGTCAACATTGTGGCAGAGTGCCTTCAAAGGTGCATTTTATTACAACCAACAAAAAGAGATTCAATGTGCATTTACATGTGTGATTTCAGTAAGCGCATTATACCTCAAAGAATAGTTAGAGATATAGGATGAAATTACAAGTAAGAATCCTCATAGGAACGTTATACATTATGTCAAAACCACCATATGAGCATTAGAGTTCCCTTGTAATAATCAATAAAAGACACAACATTACTGTTATGTAAGAACATCTTTGGAAGTGCATTGTGTTGGAATGGAAAATAAAGATTCAATGACAAAATTATGAGGGTTAACTCAAATAACAACATTTTACCTCAACAGACAAAAATAGATTCAACATCAACATTATGAGGGTTAATTCCCATAGGATAATTTTACCACAAAAAACATCAAGTGATACAATGTTAACATTATGAGGGAGAACCTACACAACAAAGTTAAACTGCCACCAATGGTGAGAAATTTATTGTCAACATTATAAGTAGCCAATTATAAATAATTTAACGTCAATGTTATGTGTAATATCAATAATCACAAAATTATATAAAAATTAGTATAACCACTAGACGCAATAATTTTTATGTTTCCGTTACAAGAGCAATAAGTTGCAACAGAGAAAGAGGATCTAATGTCAACATTGTAGAAGAGTGCCAGGAAAAGTTCATTATACTATAACCAACAACAAGAGATTCAAAGGCAGTTTACAAATGTCATTTCCTTAAGAGCATTACTAAATAGAGATATAAGATGAAATTACAAGTAAGAATCTTGATAAGAACATTATACATTAGACCAAAACCATGGTAAGAGAATTATAGTCCACTACAACAAGCAATAAATGATTCAACATTAGTATTGTGTAAGACCATCTTTGGAAGAGCATTAAGATGTAATAAAAAATAGACTCAATGACAAAATTATGAGGGTTAACTCCAATAGAGGAATTTTATCTAAACAAGAGATTTAAGATCAATATTATGAGGGTTAACGCCCATGGGAGCATTTTACCACAACAAATAGTAAGAGATTCAGTGCCAACATTATAAGGGAGAACCGACATATCAATGTTATACAAAAAACAACGGTGAAAAATTTATTGTCAAAATTATAAGTAAACAATTTTAAAGAATTCAAAGTGAGCATTACATGAAAGATCAAGCATCATAAAATTATATGAAAAATAGTACTATCTCAATACTAACATAGTGAAAACCCTTCTAAAAAAACTATATCTAAAAGAAGGGAAAGAGATAGTTGTTATCAACACTATGACCTTAGAACAATTGTAAGAACAACATATTGAAACAAATAATAATATATATGACATGGAAAAGCCTTTGAGAACCTATGATATCACAACTAAAAGAGCATGACATTTCTGCCAAACACCACACAATAATAGTTTCAATGCCCAATATTTTGAGTGTTAAAATTTTTAAGTTCATTAGATAATAGCTAACATTAAGAGTAAATGTGATCACTATGAACAAACACTACCCATAAAAGCATTATACAACAACCAAAGGAAAGAAATTCTATGTTGAAATTATGAGAGCAATATGTTGCAACCAAAAAGAAAAAGGTTCTCTAATGTCAACATTGCGTAAGATTGCCTTCAAAAGTGCATTATACTACAACCAACAACAAGAGATTCAATGTCTTCTTACAAGTGTGATTTACTTAAGAGAATTATAGCCCAACCAATAGTTGAAACTATAAGATGAAATTACAAGTAAGAATCCTTAGAGTAACCTTATAGATTATATCAAAACCACCATAAGAGCATTATAGTCCACTACAATAAGATTAAAAAGATTGAACATTGGTGATATGTAAGAGTGTCTTTGGAATTGCATTGAGTTGCAAAAATAAAGACTATTAAATCCCTTAACAACATTTTACCTCTACAAACATCAAGAGATTTAGTGTCAACAACCTAAGGTTTAACACCCATAGGAAGTTTTTACCACAACAAACAATAAGAGATTCAATGCCAACATTACAAGGGGGAGAGAAGCCACATACACTTTTTTACTACAATCACCAATGAGAAACTAGTGTGTTGTCCACTAGATTCCTTATCCAACCTAGATTAAATTAATCATATTAACATTGAAAGCGTCGATAATGAATGATTCAACATCAACAACATGAACATGATCCTACTTAATAACTTCTAGAATATTCAGTATCAATATGAAAGAGCTTTATACTTCAACCAATGTGAGAGATATAATGGGAAAGAATAAAGGAGAGTCTTCATAAGAGGATTATACCTCAATCATGAAAATATATTTATACTTCAACCAACAATAAGAGATTACACATCAATATAACATAAAGAGAGGCTTTGAAATGGCATTACGTTCACAAAAGTGAAGGAATACAATGCATTTATAGTGCAATCAATGGTAAGCAATTCAATTAATATTACATGCAACCAACAATAATGAACTGAAAGTCAACATTACAAATAAGATCTCCATCACATCATACCACAACCAATACTAAATCAATCCTTACCAACATTAGGAGTGATACCATCGTGAGAGAACTATATTACAATTGTTAATAAGAGATTAAACGTGGATATTTCAAGTAAAAATGTTGTTTAGACATTTATACCTCAATAAAGTAAAATAGATTTCATGTCAACACTATGGTAAAGAACCAACTTAAAATTAGCATGTTGTAAACATGAAGAAGAGAACAACCACAATATTATGTAGGAGTTTTTGAGAGCACATGATATAATATCCAATGGTCAACTATAATATTATTGTAGTATTAAGGGATTCCAACTAAAATTCTTTCAAGCAATTATGAGTTAATGTTATGATTATAATGTATGTAAGAGTGTTATGGTACATACAATGATAAGAAATCCAATGTCAACATTACAATTGAGAACACATAAAAGTTAAGTCTACTGAAATAAAAAATAAGAGCTTATAATGCAACCGATAGTATGAGCTTTTAAAATAATATTATGAGTGTGAATTGTCTGTTAGTATGAGATTCAAAATTTTACTAAAACCAATGAAAAGTGACTCAACATCAAAAATCCAATGAGATCCCCCATAAGAACTTTATACATTTAGTTGTGGTAGATGGATTGACTATATAGCTATGTTCTGTGAGGACATGTCTGATGAATACTCCTATATTCTTGTAAATTCATATTCAAATATTGTTTGTAGGATTTTCCAGGTACTTATAGAAGTCACCTCTTCTTATTCCTATATTCCCCCATGTAGCTGCAAAAAGGGAACTTGGTAGAACATAGATATCAACATTGTGAGAGAGAATACACTAAGTAGCATTTCACTACAACCAACAGTAAGAGATTCAATTATAAAATTAATTGATAAGAAATAAATAAAACAAGGATTTTATATTAATTTCCTCAACTGACCTAATGTAGGTCAATGGGATTCGAGAATACATCGAATTGGAGCCTAGGATTAACAACCAAATAAAAGAAAAAAATCAAAAGTATTGAAATTGATATTGAGAAGAGCATTATAAAGTAACGAAATGTATGAAATTCTATGTTGACATTATAGGAGCAATATGTTATAACCAAAAATAAAAGATTTAATGACAACATTGCAATAGAGTGCTTTAAATGTTGCATTTTATTGCAACCAACAAAAAGAGATTCAATGTACATTTACATATCTGATTTCAGTAAGTGCAATATACCTTAAAGAATAGTTAGAGATATAGAATGAAATTACAAGTAAAAATCCTCATAGGAACATAATAAATTATGTCAAAACCACAATACGAGCATTAGAGTCCCTTGTAATAATCAATAAAAGACTCAACATTATTGTTATGTAAGAGCATCTTTGGAAATGCATTGTGTTGGAATGGAAAGTAAAGACTCAATGGCAACATTATGAGGGTTAACTCAAATAACAATATTTTACCTCAACAGACAGAAAGAGATTCAACATCAACATTATGAGGGTTAATTCCCATGGGATAATTTTACCACAAAAAACATTAAGTGATACGATTCTAACATATTGAGATAGAACTTGTTCAACAATTTTAAACGGCAACTAGTGTTGAGAAATTTATTGTCAACATTATAAGCAGCCAATTATAAATAATTCAAAGTCAGTGTTATGTGCAATATCAATAATCACAAAATTATATAAAAATTAGTACAACCACTAGACGTAAGAATTTTTATATTCCCATTACAAGAGCAATAAGTTGCATGAAAAAAAATGGATCTAATGTCAACATTGTAGAAGAGTGCTAGGAAAAGTGCATTCTACTACAACCAACAACAAGAAGTTCAAAGGAAGTTTACAAATGTGATTTCCTTAAGAGCATTATGTCTCAATGAATAGATAGAGATATAAGATGAAATTACAAGTAAGAATCCTGATAAGAACATTATACATTAGACCAAAACCACTATAAGAGCATTATAATCCACTGCATCAAGCAGTAAATGATTCAACAGTAGTATTACCTAAGACTATCTTTGGAAAAGCATTAAGATGCAATAAAAAAATAGAATCAATGACAATATTATGAGGGCTAACTCTGATAGATGCATTTTATCTAAATAAATAAGAGATACAAGATAAACATTAGAAGGGTTAACACCCATGGGAGCATTTTACCACAACAAATAGTAAGAGATTCAATGCCAACATTATGAAGGAGAATCCACATATCAATGTTATACTACAAGGTTGAGAAATTTATTATCAACATTATAAGTAACCAATTGTAAATAATTCAAAATGAACATTACATGAAAGATCAAGCATCACAATATTATATAAAAAATAGTACTATCTCAGTACTACCATAGTGAAAATCCTTCTAAAACAAATATATCTAAAAGAAGATAAAGAGATAGTTGTTGTCAACACTATGACTGTAGAAAAATCATAAGAGCATCTTATTGTAAAAAATAAGAATATATTCAATGTCAATATTAAACAAGAGAGCCTTCGAGAGCCTATGATATCACAACCAAAAGAGCATGATATTGTTGCCAAACACCAAATAATAATAGTTTCAATACCATTTTTGTGATTGTTAAAAATTGTAAGTTGATTAAAAAACAACCAACAATAAGAGTAAATGCAATCATTATGAACAAACACTACCCATATTAGCATTATAAAACAACCAAAGGAAAAAAAAATTCTATGTTGAAATAATGAGAGCAATATGTTGCGACCAAAAAGAAAAAGGATCTAATGTCCACATTGCATAAGATTGCCTTGCCTTCAAAAGTGCATTATACTACAATCAAGAACAAATAGATTCAATGTCTTCTTACAAGTGTGATTTACTTAAGAGAATTACAACTCAACTAATAGTTAGAGTTATAAGATGAAATTACAAGTAAGAATCCTCAGAGTAACCTTATACATTATAGCAAAACTACCATAAGAGCATTATAGTGCACTACAATAAGATTAAAAAGATTGAACATTAGTGTTATGTAAGAGTGTCTTTGGAATTGCATTGAGTTGCAAAAATAAAGACTGTTAAATTCCATATCAACATTTTTCTGTTACAAACATTAAGAGATTCAATGTCAACATCCTAAGTTTTAAATCCCATAAGAGGTTTTTACCACAACAAACAATAAGAGATTCAATGCCAACATTACAAGGGGGAGAGAAGCCACATACGGTATTTCACTACAACCCCCAGTGATAAATTAGTGTGTTGTCCACCAGATTCCTTATGCAACCTAGATCAAATTAATCATATTAACATTGAAAGCATTAATAATGAATGATTCAACATTAACAACATGAACATGATCCCATTTAATAATATCTAGAAAATTCAGTATCAATATGGAAGAGCTTTATATTTCAACCAATTTTGAGAGATATAATGGAAAAGAATAAAGGAGAGTCTTTAGAAGAGGATTATACCTCAGTCATGAAAATAACTTTATACTTCAACCAACAATAAGAGAATACACATCAATATAACAAAAAGAGAGGATTTGAAAATGCATTACATTACAATAAAAAAATGCAATTGCAAAAGTGAAGGAATACCGTGCATGTATAGTGCAATCAATGGTAGGCAATTCAATGTTAATATTACATGAAACCAATAATAAGGTTCTAAAATTCAGCATTACAAAGATGATCCCCATCATGTCATACCACAACCAATACTAATTTAATCCTTACCAACATTAGGAGTGATACCCATTATAAGGGAACTGTATTATAATTGTTAATAAGATATTAAACATGGATATTTCAAGTAAAAATGTTGTTTGGACGTTTATACCTCAAGAAAGTAAAATAGATTCCATGTTGACAATATGGTATAGAACCAACTTAAAAGCATCATGTTTTAAACATGAAGAAGAGACCAACAACAATATTATGTAGGAGCCTTTGAGAGCACATGATATAATATCAAATGGTCAACAATAATATTATTATAGTATTAAGTGATTCCAACTGAAATTCTTGCAAGCAATTATGGTTTATTGTTATGATTAGAATTTATGTACGAGCATTATGGTACATATAATCGTAATAAATCCAATCTCAACATTACAATTGAGAACACATAAAATTGAATTCTACTGAAATAAAAAACAATAGCTTATAATGCCACTGGTAGTATGAGCTTTTAAAATAATATTACTAGTGTGAATCCACTTAGGAGAGCTATGATATATCTGTTCGTAAGAGATTCAACATTTTACTAAAATCAATAAAAGTGACTTAGCATTATAAATCCAATTAGATCCCCCATAAGAACTTTATACATTTAGTTGTGGTAGATGGATTGACTATATACCTATGTTCTGTGAGGACACGTCCAATGCATACTCCTATCTTGTATTTTCATATTCAAATATTGTTTATATGATTTTCCAGGTTCTTATAGAAGTCACCTCTTTTTACTCCCGGATTCCCCCATATAGCCACGAAACGAGAACTTGGTAGAACATAGATATCAACATTGTGAGAGAGAATACATTAAGGAACATTTCACAACAACCAGTAGTAAGAGATTCAAATATAAAATTAATTAATAAGAAATAAATAAACAAGGAATTTATATTAATTTCCTCGACTGACCTAATGTAGGTCAATGGGATTCGAGAATACACTAATTTTACAATAGAAAGTGCTAGTGTAAAAGGACCCTATGATCAATGACCAAATAATAAAAGATCAAAAGTACTTAAAGTCAATGAGGGGTAAAGCCAACACTTGAGAGAGATTTTATAAAAGCATTGTATGTAAGAGCATTTTTAGAAGTGCATTGAGTTTCAATAAAAAAACACTCAACTACATCATTATGATGGATGACTCCCATTATGGCATTTTACCGCAATAAACAGTAAGAGATTAAATGCCATAAAAAGAGTAAGATATTCGAAAAAATAATAAGAAATTTATTATCAATGAGGGAGAACCCACATAACAGCATTATACTAGAACTAGTGGTGAGAAATTTATTGTCATTATAAGTAACCAATTGTAATGAATTTAAATTAAACACTGTGTAAGATTAACCATAAAAAAACTATACCAAAAGTAGTACTATATTGGTCCCATGAAAGTAAGGAGTGACACATTACTAGCACTATCCTCCATAATAGAATCGTATTTCAAATGGAAAATAGAGAGTGAGCATTAACATTATGGGAGGATCTCCACGGGAGCATTATACCATGATTGACATAGGAATATTTTACATGAACATCATGAGGGAGAAGTCCCCATAAGAACCATATATTACAATAAGTAGAGATTCAATGACAACATTACCCAAGGACGCTCTCGAAGGTTCATTTTAATTCCTTCGATAATAAGAGATATTGCCAAATAAAATATTGTCAATGTCAACATTATGAGTGTGACAATCAAAACAAGTTTGATCTTGAACATTTTATTTACGAATTGCATGAATAGCTTTTTACTGCAAGTAATATTAAGGGATTCATAGTGACATTTTTTAGAGAACCCATATTTGAGCATTATACTTAACTAGCAATAAGAGATTTAGTTTCCAAATTATTAGGAATAATATAAAGATATATAATGTAATTATTTTAGGTTTGAACACTTATAAGAGCATTATACAACAACAAAATGTTAGAAATTCTATATTGACATTATGAGAGCAATATGTTGCAACCAAAAATAAAGGATTTAATGTCAACATTGAAGAAGAGTGCCTTCAAACGTGCATTATACTATAATGAGTAACAAGAGTTTCAAAGTAAGTTAAGATTTAATGTCAACATTGAAGAAGAGTGCCTTCAAAAGTGCATTATACTACAACAAGCAACAAGAGTTTCAATGTACAACTTGCTAGAGATATAAGATGAATATAATAGTAAGAATCATCATAGAATGAAAATGATGATAAGAGCATTATAACTCATTGTGGCAAGCAATAAAAGATTCAACATTGGTTTTACATAGAGCATCTTTTGAAGTGCAATGAGTTTCCACAAGTAGAATGAGATTTAACATTTTGAGTATGGACATACATAATATCATTTTTCCACAAGAAATATGAGATTGAATGTTGTAATTCTTGGGAGAACACACATTAAAATCACTATCCTCCATAAGAGAATCATATTTAAAACAAAAATTAGAGTCAACATCAACATTATGAGTGTGAACTTCGGTGAGTCCATGACATTTTGTAACACGACATATCAGAGTGTTATGTCTTTATTTACTTTGGGAGATTTTACATCAGCATTAGGAGGGAGAAGACCCCATAAGAATATTATATTGATATGAACAAGGAGATATTCAACTCTAAGGAGATATTAAACTGCATTATATTGCGTTTGACAATAAGAAATTTTACCGCAATAAAAGATTGTCAATATCAACATTATGAGTGTGAACTTGCATGAGGCCATGTAAAACTGTGACCATCAAAAAGAGGTTGATCTTGAACATTTGATTTAGGACCGCTTGAAAAGGTTTTGACCTCAAACAATAGTAAGGAATTCAAAGTGATATTTATTGAGGGAACCCATAGCCCAACACTATAGTTAACTAGAAATAAGAAATTCAGTTTCAGAATTATGAGTGAAAACTCCCACGAGAGTGAGGACTAGTAAGAGAATTAAAATAAATTTTGTGAGTGAAAGTTATGTAAAAGGAGTATATTCCTTTTAAATGTAAGATGAATTTGTTTTTAAATTTACATGAGATTCAATGTTGTAATACTTGGGAGAATAAAGACTACAATGTTATATGAGATTCAATGTTGTAATGCTTGGGAGAACACACATTACAAGAGCTATCCTCCATAAGAGAATCGTATTTGAAATGGAAATTACAATCGACATCAAAATTATGAGAGGATCCTCATGGGAGTATTATGCCATGATTGAGATGGGAGATTTTGCATTAACATTACGAGGGAGAAACTCCCATAGGAATCATACATTACAAAAAATAAGGAGAGATTCAACAACAATATTACTGAAGGGAACCTTAGAAATGTTGTATATTTCTATCGACAACAAGAGATTTTAACACAAGAAAATATTTTTAATAGCAACATTATGAGTGTGAATTTTCATGAGTCCATACCATATCGTGACCTTATAAAAGAGGTTGATCTCTAATATTTCAGTTGGAAACCACTTAAAGAGCTTTTTATTGGAGGCAATATTAAGGGATTGAAAGTGGCATTTGTCCATATTTGGGCATTATACTTATCCAGCAATAAGAGATTTAGTTTGCAAATTGTGAGGAAAAAACCCCATGAGAGCCAGCACTGGTAAAAGAATTCAAATCAATATTGAGAGTAACAATTTTGGTAGGACTATATTCGTATAAAATATAATGTAGAAAAAATGTGTACGTCTATTAGAAAACAACCAACAATAGCACCAAATGCATTCACCAGAACAAGCACTATATATAAAAGCATTAGATTAGGAATAAAAATAAGATGCCCAATGCAAGTGTTAAAAGATATTCAATGTCCGTTTACATGTGTGATTTTTGCAAGACCATTATACCTCAAAGAATAATTAGGGATATAAGATGAAATTACAAGTAAGAATCCTCATATCAACATTATAGATTATACCAAAACCACCATACGAGCATTATAGTCCACTGTAATAAGCAATAAAACACTCAATATTACTGTTATGTAAGAGCATCTTTGGAAGTACATTGATGGAAATAAAAAATAAAGACTCAACAAGAACATTATGAGGGTTAACTCAAACAACAATATTTTAACTTAAGAGCCAGAAAGAGATTCAACGTCAACATTATGAGGGTTAATTCCCAAAGGATCATTTTACCACAAAAAACATTAAGTGATTCAATGCCAACATTATGAGGGAAACCATGTATAACACTATTAAACTTAAAACAATGGTGAGAAATTTATTGTCAACAATATAAGTAGCTAGTTATAAATAATTTAAATTTGACATTATGTACAATACCAATCATAACAAAATGATATAAAAAATAGTACAACAACCAAATGTAAGAAATTCTATGTTTCCATTATGAGAGCAATAAGTTGCAACAAAAAATAAGGATCTAATGTCAACATTGCAGAAGAGTGCCATGAAAAGTGCATTATACTACAACCAACAACAAGAGTTTTAGAGGAGTTTACAAGTGTGATTTCCTTAAGATCATTATACTTCAACAAATAGATAGAAATATAAGATGAAATTACAAAATAATTCTGATTGGCACATTATACATTATACCAAAACCACGATAAGAGCATTATAGTCCACTGCAACAAGCAATAAAAGATTCAACATCAGCATGACACGAGCATCTTTGGTAGTGCATTGAGATGAAATAAAAAAATATTCAATGAAAACATTATGAGGGTTAACTCCAATAGAGGCACTTTATCTAAACAAACAACAAGAGATTTAAGATCAACATAAGGAGGGGCAACACCGATGGGAGCATTTTACGACAACAAATAGTAAGAGATTCAATGCCAACATTATGAGGGAGAACCCACATATCAATGTTATACTGCAAGCAACAATGAGAAATTTAATGTCAACATTATCAAAGTAACCAATTGTAAACAATTCAAAGTGAAAATTACTTGAAAGATCAAGCATCACAAAATTATATAAAAAATAATACTATCTCAGTACTACCGTAGGAAAAATCCTTCTAAAACAACTATATCTAAAAGAAGGGAAAGAGATAGTTGTTGTCAACACTATGACCATAGAACAATCGTAAGAGCATCATATTTCAACATATAAGAATGGATTTAACATCAATATTACATAGGAGAGCCTTTGAGAGCCTATGATATCACAACCAAAAGTGCATGATATTGATGCCAAACACCAAATAATAATAGTTTCAATGCCAATGTTGTGAGTGTTAAAACTTGTAATTTCATTAGAAAACAACCAGCAATAAGAGTAAATGTGATCACTACAAATAAACGATACCCATAAGAGCATTATACAACAACCAAGGGAAAGAAATTCTATGTTAAAATTATGAGAGCAATATGTTGCAACTAGAAAGAAAAAAGATCGAATGTCAACATTGCATAAGATTGCCTTCAAAAGTGCATTATACTACAACCAACAACAAGAGATTCAATGTCTTCTTACATGTTGCTTAAGAGAATTATTGATCAACCAATAGTTAGAGCTATAAGATGAAATTACAAGTATGAAACCTCAAAGTAACCTTATACATTATATCAAAACTACCATAAGAGCATTATAGTCCATTGTAATAAGCTAAAGAAAATTGAACATTAGTGCTATGTAAGAGTGACTTTGGAATTGCATTGAATTATAAAAATAAAGGTTGTTGAATCCCATAAGAGTAGTTTACCACTACATACATTAAGAGATTCAATGTCGACATCCTAAGGTTTAACTCCCATAAGAGGTTTTTACCACAAGTAATAAGAGATTCAATGCCAACATTACAAGGGAGAGAGAAGCCACATACACTATTTTATGTCAACCACCAGTGAAAAATTAGTGTGTTGTCCACTAGATTCCTTATCCAACCTAATCAGATTAATCATGTTAACATTGAAAGCATCGGTAATGGATGATTCAACATCAACAACATGAACATGATCCTGCTTAATAATATCTAAAAGATCTAGTATCAATATGAAAGAGCTTTATACTTTAACCAATGGTGAGAGATATAATGGAAAAGAATAAAGGAGAGTCTTCATAATAGGATTATACCTCAGTCATGAAAATAAATGTATACTTCAACCAACAATAAGATATTACACATCAATATAACATAAAGAGAGGCTTTGAAAATGCATTACTTTACAATAAAAAATAATGCAATTGCAAAAGTTAAGGAATACCATGCATTTATAGTGCAATCGATGGTAAGCAATTCAATGTTAATATTACATGCAACCAAAAATAAGGAATTGAAATTCAACATTGCAAATACGATCCCCATCACATCATACCATAACCAATACTAAATCAATCCTTACCAATATTAGTTGTGATATCCATTGTAAGAGAACTATATTACAATTGTTAATAAGAGATTAAATGTGGATGTTTCAAGTAAAAATATTGTTTGGACATTTAGACCTTAAGAAAGTAAAATAGATTCCATTCAACATTATGGTATAGAACCAACTCAAAAGCACCATGCGGTAAACATGAAGAAGATACCAACAATAATGTTATGTACGAGTCTTGGAGAGCACATGATATTATATCCAATGGTCAACAATAATCTTATTATAGTATTAAGGCATTCAAACTTTAATTCTTGTAAGCAATAATTAGTTAATGTTACGATTAGAATGTATGTAAGAGTATTATGGTACATACAATTGTAAGAAATCCCATGTGAACATTACAATTGAGAACACATAAAAGTTAATTCTATTGAAATAAAAAACAATAACTTATAATACAACCGATAGGATGAGATTTTTAAACAATATTACAAGTGTGAATCTGCTTAGGAGAGCTATAATGTATTTTTTAGTAAGAGATTTGACACTGAGATTTAGCATTTTACTTAAACCAATGAAAAGTGACCCAGCATAAAAAATCTAATGAGATCACCCATAAGAACTTTATACATTTAGTTGTCGTAGATGGATTGACTATATACCTATGTTCTGTGAGGATACGTTCGATGCATACTCCTATCTTCTTGTATTTTCGTATTCAAATATTGTTTGGAGGATTTTCTAGGTACATATAGAAGTCACCTCTTCTTATTCCCACATTCCCCCATAAAGCTGAAAAAAGGGAATGTGGTGGAACATAGATATCAACATTATGAGGCAGAATACATTAAGGAGCATTTCATTACAACCGATAGTAAGAGATTCAAATATAAAATTAATTAATAAGAAATAAATCAGCAAGGAATTTATATTAATTTCTTGAATTGACCTAATGTAGGTCAATGGGATTCGATAATACACCGAATTTATAATAGAAAGTGCTAGTGTAAAAGGAGCCTAGGATCAACGACCAGTTAAAATCAAAAGATCAAAAGTTCTGAAAGTCAATGAGGAGTAAGGCCAACACTTGAACTTTTATAACAGCCTTGTATGTAAGATCAATTTTGGAAGTGCATTGAGTTGTAATAGAAAAACACTCGACTACAACATTATGGGGGATGACTCCCATTACGACATTTTACCGCAATCAGTAGTAAGAGATTCAATGCCACAAAAAGAGTAAGATATTCCAACAAATAGTAAGAAATTTATTATCAATTTGGGAGAACCCATATAACAATGTTATAATAGAATTAGTGGTGAGAAATTTATTTTCAACATAATAATAAACCAATTGTAATGAATTCAAAGTAAATACTAAATACAATATTAACCATAAAAAAATTATACCAAAAGTAGTACTATATCGGTCTGATGAAAGTAAGGAGTGACACACATTATGAGCGTTATTGTCCATAATAGAATCATATTTCAAATGGGAAATAGAGAGTGATCATTAACATTATGAGAGGATCTCCATGGGAGAATTATGGCATGATTGACACAGGGATATTTTACATCAACATCATGATAGAGAATTCCCCATAAGAATCATATATTGCAATAAGCAAGGAGAGATTCAATGACAACATTACCCAAGGATGCTCTCGAATGTTCATTATATTTCCATCGACAATAAGAGATATTACCAAATAAAATATTATCAATATGAACATTTTCAATGTGAAAATCCATGAGATCGTGTTATATTGGGACAATGAAAAAGAGGTTGATCTTGAGGATTTTGTTTAGGAATTGCATGAATAGCTTTTTACTGCAAGTAATATTAAGGGATTCAAAGTGACATTTTTTTAGAGAACCCATATCTGAGCATTATACTTAACTGGCAATAATAGATTTAGTTTCCAAATTATTAGGAATAAAATAAGATATCTAATGTAATTATTTCAAGTTTAAACACTTATAAGAGCATTATACAACAAAAAAATGTTAGAAATTTGATGTTGACATTATGAGAGAAATATGTTGCTACCAAACATAAAGGATTTAATGTCAACATTGAAGAAGAATGCCTTCAAAAGTGCATTAAACTACAATGAGTAACACGAGGTTCAATTTAAGTTAAGATTTAATGTCAACATTGAAGAAGAGTGCCTTTAAAAGTACATTATACTACAACAAGCACCAAGAGTTTCATTGTAAGTTAACATGGGTGATCCTTAAGAGCATTATACCCTAACAACTAGTTAGAGATATAAGATGAACATACAAGTAAGAATCATAATCATAGAAACATTATACATCATATGAAAACCATGATAAGAGCATTATAACTCATTGCAGCAAGCAATAAAAGATTCAACATTAGTTTTACATAGAGCATCTTTGGAAGTGCAGTGAGTTTCCATGAGTAGAATGAGATTCAACATTTTGATTATGGACTTCCATAATAGCATATTTACACAAGAAATAAGAGATTTAATGTTGCAATGCTTAGGAGAACACACATTAAAATCATTATCCTCTATAAGAGAATCGTATTTGAAACGATAATTAGAGTCGACATGAACATTGTGAGAGGATTCTCGTTGGAGTATTATGCCATGATTGACATTGGAGATTTTGCATCAACACTATGTAAAAACCCCCATAAGAATAAGATATTGTAACAAACACGGGGAAATTCAATGATAATATTACCAAAGGGATTCTTTGAAGATGTAGTATATTACGATTAACAATAAGAGATTTTAACACAAGATATTTTCCATATCAACATTGAGTGTGAACTTCGGTGAGTCTACGACATATTGTAACTTTTAAAAAGAGGTTGATGGTAAATATTTCATTATATTGCGATTGACAACAAGATATTCTAACACAACAAAATATTTTCCATATCAACATTATGAGTGTGAACTTCTGTGAATCTACACCATATTGTGACCTTTAAAAAGAGGTTGATCTCGAATATTTCATTTAGGAACCACTTAAAGAGCTTATTACTGCAAGCAATATTAAGGGATTCAAATCAGATTTTGTTAAGGGAACCCATATCTAAGCATTATATTTAATTAGAAATAAAAGATTTAGTTTCCAAATTTTGAGCAAAAACTCCCACGAGATCGAGCACTAATGAGAGAATTAAAATCAATATTGAGAGTGACAATTTTGGTAAGAGGACTATAATCTTACAAAATATAATATAGAAAAAAGTTGTAAGTTTACTATAAAACAACCAACAATAGGACTAAATGTGTTCACTAAAACAAACATTACCCATAAGAGTATTATGTTAGAAATAAAAATAAGATACCAAATGTAAGTGTTAAAAGGGAGAACACTTATAAGAGCATTATACAACATTTGAGAGTCAATCTCAACATTATGAGAGAATCTCCATCAAAGTTTTATGCCATTATTTACATTGGGAGATTTTACATCAGCATTAGGAAGGAGAAGCCCCCATAAAAATCCTATATCGTAATGAAAAAGGAGATATTCAAATATACAGATATATTAAACTACATTATACTACGTTTGGCAATAAGAAATTTTATCATAATAAAAAGTTGTCAATATCAACATTATGAGTGTGAACTTCCATGAGGCCATGTAAAATTGTGACCATCAAAAAGAGGTTGATCTTGAACATTTTGTTTAGGATCCGTTTGAAAAGCTTTTAACTGCAAAAGATAGTAAGGAATTCAAAGTGACATTTATTGAGGTTGTTGGAAGCTAAATGACTAAGATGGGGGTGATTCAGTCTTCAAAACTTTTATTCAATTTCAATTAATCATATATGAACCATTCTAACAAAAATGTTCATCTTAGCAAACATAAACACCCAAAAATAAAAGCGTGAAAGCCATGGACACAACATATGCAAGGGAAACATTTAAAGGGAAGAAAACCCACTGATGAAGCAAATGGAGTACATTCCTATAAGATAAGTATCAATCTTTAATGAAGCACCTAATTCACATGGAGCACCAACCAAAACTAACTCAACACCAACTCAACTAGGCTTTAACAAGCACCCACTTGCAAGGAGGCACCACCCCTTAGATGGCTCAACATCAACTTAGGCACCTGATACATTTGATCACCTTAAGAAACCCTTTTTGCTTCTACAATAGATGACGATCTTCTTCAACTCTTTTCTTACTTTTGTTCCTCTCAAATTGGCTTCTATCCCTCTTCGTTCAACTAGCCTATTTCATGGCTTGATTAGGTCTTGTGGTCACCAATGATTTATAACATTTGCTTATTATCTACTCTCTCTCTCTAAGCACACCAAAATAGGCCTAAATTGTCTTGTTTCATTTGATCATATCCTTCTTAGTCAGCCATACATACTTATCTCTTAGGTCGGCCATGAATAGGCCATTGTATATTAAAATAACATCCCTTAATCATGAATCAATCAATACATTAGGTCGGCCATAGGTCAATTTGCCCTTACTACTCTTTTAGGCTTTATGGAGACCTAATACGTCTTTTTAACAACACGTTACCCTTTGATCTTTCTTAAAGCATATACAAACACCTCACATAGTAGGAACACATCATATACCATTGTAATAGACCTTATCCAACTTTTCTTTAGGTCCACAACACTTTTTAGGTCTAACCACCACTTCAACCCTTTCTCAAAAGACTGTTCATAAAAACCCTGTGCATATACAAAAACTCTATCTTGAACAACTGAGACATAAATTCAACTTTGCCAAACAACCATGGAAACAATTCACATATTTAAAAACTTTATGACCTTAGGGTCATCTCAAATTTATATTGTGCAATTGTAAAATATGTTCTTCTCTCCATCAATCCTGCCTGATTGTCTAACATCAATGACATCCATAATGCCAACAATCTTTCTTTTAACATCAATGACAATCATATTGCCAACACTAAGAATATCATAGAAGTGGATGTGTGGGAGATCATTGATCTAGGGTTAAGCTCAAGAGGTAGGGGAGAGTGACGGGGGAGGATGGTGCAGAAAAGCTTAGATCATGCCTTATACCAACCAAAACAGTTTCTTGAGTGAACTTTTTCAAAAATACACTTATATGAAAAAACTTTCCAAAAACATTCCAAAGATCTTTTTGAATGACTTCAGTATCATTACATGAAAAATGTTGGAAATTGTAAAATTTTCAAAAATCCAAAATCCTATGTTTAGATGAGTTTCATGTGATGAAAAGTCCTCTCAAAATCTTGGGGGAATTCTTGCTAGATGAATTTTCAGATTCCAACTTAGAATTTACTTATTCTCCATTTGTTGTCTCTTTATTTCCAAATAAAAATAGATATAAAGGAATAGTCATCTGGATATAAAACTTAGAGAGGATGAGAATAGTTTTCATAATAGAACATCTCTTTTGAGAGATTGTTAGCCTTTTTAATATTGTACATAGCATAGCAAATATCACATGGTGGTAACTTCACATCTCTTCTAAGAGATTGATACCTTATTTATATTTTAATAATACTAGAGAAATAGCTTACATATGTTCTCCTAGATATTTTCCCAAACCTTGTATCAATGAAGTAGAATATATTTTTATTCAATAATTTTTCTTTATGTATATCTTAATTTCCATAATTCATGGTTCATTTAGCTAAAGTTATGCCAATATCTCAATGGTAACAATTGTTGTGACCATTCACTTCATTCTATAACAATTGTAAGCTACAACAATTTAGTGAGTTTTCCACTGAATTACTGAGAATATAGATCGGAATAACCATATTAACATTACAAGCATTGATGATGAATGATTCAACATCAACAACATGAACCCAATTCTCGTTAAGTGTATCTATGCTAGATGATTTAACATCGTTATGAAAGAGCTTTATGCTTCAACCAATAGTGAGAGATTTAAGAAGGAATAAGAGGAAATATTTGTAAGATAATTATACCACAATGACCATAAGAGAATTATAATTCAACCAACAATAAGATATTCAACATAAATAGTACATCAGGACATGCTTTGAAAGAGCATTATCTTGGAGTAAAAAATTGCAATTACAATATTATGAGGTAAATGATGCATTTTATTGTAACAGGGAGTAAGAGATTCAATGTTAACATTACGAGTGAGATCCACCATAATCAATGGGAAGAAATTCAATGCCAACATTATGGTCAACCAACAATAAGGAATTAAAATTCAAAATTACGAACATGATCTAGATCATATCATGCAATAATTGATACTAATTCAATCCATAACAACATTAGGAGTGATACCCATGTAAGAGCACTATATTGCAATTGTCAATATGAGATTGATTGTGGATATTACGAGTAAAATTATTCTTTAGATAATTATACCTCAAGCAACTGAAATAGATTCAATGTCAACATTATGGGCTAGAACCACGATAAGATCATAATGTTACAAACAAGAAGAGATCAATGACTATTTTGCAAAAGTCTTCAAGAGCTCATGATATGGTATCCAATAATCAACATTAATATTATTTAAATATTAATGAATCCCAATTGAATTTTTTTCAAGTAATTATACATTAATATTACAATGACAATGTATGTATGAGCATTATAGTACATATAGTAGTAATAAACCCAGTTTAAATATTAAAATTTAGAACCAAAAAAGTGAGTTCTACTAAAATAAAAAATAATAGCTTATACTGTGTGTGATAAATAGTAGGAGGTTTGACTTATCTATTATGATAGCTATTATTTATCTATTAGGAAGAGATTCTACATTGAGATTTGATATAGTAAACATTTGGGTGTAGAAACACTGTGCTTCATTTTGAATATAAGCACATAAAGGACGCGTAGATGAGAATGAGGGCACAAACATACAAGGGTGGATAGAGGAATCATGCATAGGACAAAATCATCAACCTCAGATACCATGTCATCTTGGAGCACCAAATGTTGAATTCGACCTATAGGCAGGAGAAATATTAAATGTGAAGGACCATTGGTTGAAGATTTTGGTGGACAATTCAAATTTGAATTCTGACTACCAATCACATTTAATAAGGTAATTAGAGCCAAGGTGAGGGAGGACCTTCGAGACCCTTCCAACAAGAGCTATAAATAAAAGATCTAGTAGACCATTCAGAAGGCAACATGGATAAGAGAGCATTGAGACTCTGTTAAAATCTAGCCATTGAAATCTAGCCAACAGAGAGTGCTAAGGATTGATAAGGCTCGAGCAAGCACCTTGAGTAGAGTCAGATAGAGATAGAGTTGTAGGTTACCCCGTATAACACCATTGTAATCTAGGCAACATGGATAAGAGAGCATTGAGTCTCTGTTGAAATCTAGCCATTGAAATCTAGCCAACAGAGAGTGCTAAGGAATGATAAGGCTCGAGCAAGCGCCTTGAGTAGAGTTAGATAGAGATAGAGTTGTAAGCTACCCCGTATAACACCATTGTAAGATAGTTGAGCCAGTGGTTTAGCTCATAAAAGCTACATGCACTATGCTTACTCAATTAATAAGATATTATAGTTTTCTTACAAGTCCTTGATTACCTGCACGACAAACAATAGAGGTGAATTAGGTTGTTTGGGTTGACATCTCTCCATTGGGATCTCAACCTTAAGCACTACATAAAGATTCAAATTTTCAACACCACCAACCAAAGTGACTCAACATCAATAGTGCATTGAGATCCCTTATAAGAGCTTTATACAATAAGTTGTGGTAGATGAATTCCCTATAAAACTATGATCTATGAGGATACACCCCCATCCCTCAGCCCAATCCATACTACTCCATTATATTTTTCTATTCAAATGTTGTTTGGAGGAGTTTGAAGGTATTTATATATTTTTGATCTTCAAGTTCCTTCATTCCGCCACATAGCCTTGAAAAAGGGAACTTGGTGGAGCATATATATCAACATTATGAGAGAGAATACCCTAAGGAGCATTTCACTACAACCAACAATAAGAGATTCAATGACAACATTAACTGAGAGGAAAGAGAGAAAGAAAGAAGAATTTATATTAATATCCACGAGTGACCAATATTATGTCAATTGGACTTGAGAATACACCATAAATACAATAAAATGTGTTAGAGTAAAATGACCCTAGGATCAATGACATACTGAATAAAAATAAATAAATAAAAGCATTGAAAGTTAATTAGGGTAATGAAAATATCGGAGCAAGATTTTCTAAGTGCATTATACTTGCACCATTGATGATGAAGAGTTATAAGATTATCTACACTACAAGATTCAACATCAATATTATTAGTAGGAACCTGTGAAAGAGAATTATACCTTAACCAATGGTTAAAGATATAAGTTGAATTTACAAGAATTCTCATGGTGACGTTATACATTATACCCAAACCAGCTCAAGAGAATTATAGTCCTCGCAATAATAACCAATACAATATTGTAAATTAGTATTATATAAGAGCGTCTTTGAAAGTGTATTGAGTTTCATTGAATAATATACTCTCAATAACAACATTATGATGGCTAAGTCTAATAGAAACATTTTACGCAACAAAAAGGAGGAGATTTAATGTGAACATTATGAGCGATAAATTTGATAAGAGCATTTTACCACACTAAACAATAAGAGATTCAATGTGAACATTATGAGGAGAACCCACATAAGAACGTTATATTACAACCAACGGTGAGAAATTCATTATCAATGTTATAAACAACCAATTGTGATGAATTCAAAGTCAACATTATGTGCAAGATTAACAATCATAAAATTATAGAAAAACTAGTACTATAGCCTTCTTGCCAACATACAAAGTGATACTCATTGTAATAGCAAGATATTTCAATTGTCGAAAAGAGATTAAATGTTAAATTTTGAGTACTATCGTTCTAGAACAACAATACCCCAAACAACTAAAAGATATTCATTGTGAGCACTATAACCTTAGAATCACCATAAGCTCATCATATTGCAAAAAACAAGAAGAGATTCAAGGTCAATATTACACAAGAGTGCCCTTGAGAGTGCATGACATTACTACCAAAATCACGTGATATTATAACCAAACACCAACAAATAATATATTCAATGCCAACATTGTGAGTGTGAAAACTTGTAAGAAGCATTATACTGTAACCATATAAGTGTGAACACCTATGAGAGAATTAAATTTCAACCATCAATAAGAGGTAAATTATCAACATTTTGAATTTAAACCTTTCTAAAGTATTTTACCTCAATTACTAATAGTAAGAGATTATTTATCATATTGCTAGTGGAAAATACATTACCATTGATAATCGATTTGAAAGCATTATACCATGAAGGGATTTGACTATAAAAATAATTGAAAATAAAGAAAGAACTATATAAATTATATTAATGTCCATGAATGAAGCAAATTAATTCAAAGGGACTCTAGAAAACACCCAATTACAATAGAAATATTAGTGTAAAAGGACCCTAGGAACAACAACTAAGTAAAAGAAATGCAACAAAAGCATTTAAAAGTAAATGATAGGTAATTCCAACACCTGAGAGAGACTGCATAAGAGCACAATGCTTTCACCATTGAAAATAAAAAATAAGAGCAATAAGTTGCAACAAAAAAATAAGGATCTAATGTCAATATTGCAGAAGAGTGCCATAAAAAGTGCATTATACTACAACCAAAAACAAGAGGTTCAAAGGAAGTTTACAAGTGTGATTTCCTTGAGAGCATTATACTTCAACAAATAGATATAGATGTAAGATGAAATTGCAAGTAAAAATACTGATAGGAACAATATATGCTATACCAAAACCATGATAAGAGCATTATAGTCCACTGTAGCAAGCAGTAAATGATCCAACATTAATATTATGTAATAGCATCTTTGGAAGTGCATTGAAATGCAATAAAAAATAGATTCAATGAAAACATTATGAGGGTTAACTCCAATAGAGGCACTTTATCTAAACAAACAACAAGAGATTTAAGATCAACATTAGGGGGGTCAATACCCATGGGGGCATTTTACCACAACAAATAGTAAGAGATACAATGCCAACATTATGAGGGAGAACCCAAATATCAATGTTATATTACAAGCAATGGTGAGAAATTTATTGTCAACATTATAAGTAAAAAAAATTAAACAATTCAAAGTGAAAATTACTTGAAAGATCAAGCATCACAAAATTATATAAAAAATAATTCTATCTCAGTACTACGATAGTAGAAACCTTTCTAAAAGAACTATATCTAAAAGAACAGAAAGAGATGGTGTCAACACTATGACCGTAGAAAAATTGTAAGAGCATCATATTACAACATATAATAATATATTCAACATTAATATTACATAGGATAACCTTTGAGAGCCTATGATATCGCAACCAAAAGCACATGATATTGCTGCCAAACACCAAACAATAATAGTTCTAATGCCAATATTGTGAGTGTTAAAACTTGTAAGTTCATCAGAGAAAAACCAACAATAAGAGTAAATGTGATCACTACTAAAAAACACTACCCATAAGAGCATTATACAACAACCAAAGGAAATAAATTCTATGTTGAAATTATGAGAGCAATATGTTGCAACCAAAAAGAAAAAGGATCTAATGTCAAGATCCCAAATAAGATCCCCACCAGATCATACCACAACCAATTCTAGATAAAATCATTACCAACATTAGGAGTGATACCCGTTGTAAGATAACTATATTATAATTGTTAATAAGAGATAAAACGAGGATATTTCAAGTAAAAATGTTGTTTGGACATTTATACCTCAAGAAAGTAAAATAGATTCCATGTCAACACTATGGTATAGATTCAACTTAAAAGCATCGTGTTGTAAACATGAAGAAGAGACCAACAACAGTATTATGTAGGAGTCTTTGAGAGCACAACCAACACCACCATAATAGCATTATAGTCCACTGCAGCAATCAGTAAATAACGCAACATTAGTATTATATAATAACATCTTTGGAAGTGCATTGAGATGCAATGAAAAAATAGATTCAATGAAAACATTATGAGGGTTAACTCCAATAGAGGAATTTTATCTAAACAAACATCAAGAGATTTAAGATCAACATTAAGAGGGTCAACACCCATGGGAGCATTTTACCACAACAAATAGTGAGATTCAATGCGAACATTATGAGGGAGAAGACCCATATCAATGTTATACTGCAAGCAATAGTGAGAAATTTATTGTCAACAATATCAGTAACCAACTGTAAAGAATTCAAAGTGAAAATTATGTGAAAGATCAAGTATCACAAAATTATATAAAAAATAATACTATCTCAATATTACCATAGGGAAAATCCTTCTAAAACAAATATATCTAAAAGAACGGAAAGAGATAGTTTTTATCAACACTATGACTGTAGAATAATTGTAAAGCATAATATTTCAACAAATAAAAATAGATTCAACATCAATATTACATAGGAGAGCCTTCGAGAGCCTATGATATCATAACGAAAAGTTCATGATATTGCTTCCAAACACGAAATAATAATAGTTTTAATGCCAATGTTGTGAGTGTTAAAACTTGTAAGTTCATCAGAAAACAACCAACAATAAGAGTAAATGTGATCATTAAGAAAAAAACACTACCCATAAGAGCATTATACAACCACCAAAGAAAAGAAATTCTATGTTGAAATTATGAGAGCAATATGTTGCAACCAAAAAGAAAAAGGATCTTATGTCAACATTGCATAAGATTGCCTTCGAAAGTGCATTATACTACAACCAACAACAAGAGATTCACTGTCTTCTTACAAGTGTGATTTGCTTAAGATAATTATCGATCAACGAATAGTTAGAGCTATAAGATGAAATTACAAGTAAGAATCCTCAAAGTAACATTATACATTATCTCAAAACCACAATAAAAGCATTATAGTCCACTGCAATAAGATTAAAATGATTGAACATTAGTGCTATGTAAGAATGTCTTTGGAATTGCATTGAGTTTTAAAATTAAACAATGTTAAAGCCCATAGTAGCATTTTACCACTACAAACATTTAAGAGATTCAAATTCAGCATCCTAAGGTTTAACTCGCATAGGAGGTTTTTACCACAACAAACAATAAGAGATTCAATGCCGACATTACAAGGGAGAGAGAAGCCACGTACACTATTTTACTACAACCACCAGTGAGAATTTAGTGTGTTGTCCACCAGATTCCTTATCGAACCTAGATCAAATTAATCATATTAACATTGAAAGCATCGATAATGAACCATTCAACATCAACAACATGAACATGATCCCACTAAACAATATCTAGAAGATTCAATATGATTATGAAAGAGCTTTATAATTCAACCAATGGTGAGAGATATAATGGGAAAGAATAAAGGAGAGTCTTCATTAGAGGATTATACCTCGGTCAAAAAAATGCAATTGCAGAAGTGAAAGAATACCATGCATTTATAGTGTAATCAATTGTAAGTAATTTAATGTTAATATTACATGCAACCGACAATAAGGAACTGAAATTCAACATTATAAACAAGATCCCCATCACATCTTACCACAACCAATTCTAAATAAAATCCTTACCAACATTAGGAGTGATACCAATTGTAAGAGAACTCTATTACAATTGTTAATAAGAGATTAAATGTGGATATTTCGATTAAAAATGTTGTTTGGACATTTTTACCTCAAGAAAGTAAAATAGATTCCATGTCAACGCTATGGTATATAATCAACTTAAAAGCATCATGTTGTAAATATGAAAAAGAGACCAACAATAGTATTATTTAGGCATCTTTGAGAGCACAACCAACACCAGTATAAGAGCATTATAGTCCACTACAGTTAGCAGTAAATGATCCAACATTAGTATTACGTAATAGCATCTTTGGAAGTGGATTGAGATGCAATAAAAAAATAGATTCAATGTAAACATTATTAGGGTTAACTCCAATAGAGGCATTTTATCTAAACAAACATCCAAAGATTTAAGATTAACGTTAGGAGGGTAAACACTCATGGGAGCATTTTACCAGAATACATAGAGAGATTCAATGCCAACATTATAAGGGAGAACCCCCATATCAATGTTGTATTGCAAGCAGTAGTGAGAATTTTATTATCAACATTATAAGTAACCAATTGTAAAAAATTTAAAGTGAATATTATGTGAAATATCAACCATCACAAAATTATATAAAAAATAATACTATCTTAGTATTACCATAGGGAAAAACACTTTAAAACATCTATATCTAAAAGAACAGAAAGAGATAGTTTTTGTCAACACTATGATCGTAGAATAATTGTAAGAGCATCATATTTCAACAAATAAGAATATATTCAACATCAATATTACATAGGAGAGCCTTCGAGAGCCTATGATATCACAACTAAAAGCACATGATATTGCTACCAAAAACCAAACAATTATAGTTTCAATGCCAATGTTGTGAGTGTTAAAACTTGTATGTTCATTAGAAAACAGCCAACAATAAGAGTAAATGTGATCACTGCGAACAAATACTACCCATGATAGCAATATACAATAATCAAAGGAAATAAATTCTATGTTGAAATTATTAGAGCAATATGCTGCAACCAAAAATAAAAAGGATCTAATGTCAACATTGCATAAGATTGCCTTCAAAAGTGCATTATACTAAACCAACAATAAGAGATTCAATGTCTTATTACAAGTGTGATTTGCTTAAGAGAATTATTGATTAACCAATAGTTAGACGCTTAGAGCTATAAGATGATAGCAATATACAATAATCAAAGGAAGGAAATTCTATGTTGAAATTATTAGAGCAATATGTTGCAACCAAAAAGAAAAAGGATATAATTTCAACATTGCATAAGATTGCCTTCAAAAGTGTATTATACTAAACCAACAATAAGAGATTCAATGTCTTATCACAAGTGTGATTTTCTTAAGAGAATTATTGATCAACTAATATTTAAAGGCTTAGAGCTATAAGATGAAATTACAAGTAATAAACATCAGCATTAGGAGGGAGAATCCCCCATAATCATGTTATATCGCAATAAACAAGGAGATATTAAACTGCATTATACTGTGTTTTACAATAATAAATTTTACCACAATAAAAAATTGTCAATATCAATATTATGAGTGTGAACTTCCATGAGGCCATGTAAAATTATGACCATCAAAAAAAGGTTGATCATGAACATTTCGTTTAGGATCTGCTTGAAAATATTTTGACTGCAAACGATAGTAAGGAATTCAAAGTGACATTTATTAATGGTGTTGGAAGTTGAATGATTAAGAGGGGGGGTGAATCAAGCTTCAAAAATTTGTGTTCAATTTCACTTAATCATAGATGAACCATTCTAACAAACATGTTCATCTTAGCAAGCATAAGCACAAAAAGATAAAAGCATGAAACTCATGAAGACAACATATAAGTGAGAAACACTTAAAGGGAAGAAAATCCACTGATGAAGCAAATATAGTACATTCCAATTAGATAAACATTAATATTTAGTGAAGCATCCACTTCACATGGAGCACCAACTCCAAATAGCTCACCACCAATTGAGCTAGGTTTTAGTAAGCACCCATTGTCAAGGAGGCACCAACTTCTAGATGACTCAGTACAAACTCAGCCACCTGATACATTTGATCACCATCAGAAACCCTTATTGTTTCTACAATAGATGACTATCTTCTTCTTCAGTTGTTTGCTCATTTCTATTCCTATCAAATTGGCTTCTTGTCTTCTTCACTAAACTAGCCCTCTTCATGGCTTGATTAGGTCTTCTGGCCTTAATTATCATATGTAGAATCTTTGTTTGATATTCATGATATCTCTCTGATGGTCCACATGACCTTTTGCTCACCAATGATTTATTTTATTTGCTTATTCTCCACACTTTCTAAGCACACTAAAATAGGCCTAAACTGCTTTGATTTTATACAAGTCACTTGATCATATCTTTTTTAATTGGCCATACATACTTATCTCTTAGGTCGGTCATGAATAGGTCTTTGTATATTAAAATAACATGTCTTAATCATGAGTCAATCATTATATTAGGTTTGTCATAGCTCAATTAGTCCTTACTCCTCTTTTACTCTTAATGGAGACCTAATAGGTCCTTTTAATAACATGTTACCCTTCGTTCTTTCTTGAAGCATATCCAAAAAGCAAACACAGTAGAAACACACAATATGCCACTACAATATACCTTATCCAACTTTAATTTATGTTAGCATCACCATTTAGGTCCAACTACTATTTGAACCTTTTCTCAAAACACTATTTATAAAAGGCTTGTGTATATACAGAAACTCTGTCTTGAACAAATAAGGCATAAACTCAACTTTGCCAAACAACCATGGCAATAATTCACATATTTAGAAACTTTATGACCTCAGGGTCATCTCAAATTTCATCTTATGCTTCAACTTAGGGCATACAGGTTCTAACTCTTCTCTGCAAGATACTTAAAATTGCTAGCTGACTCCAAAACACAATCAAGAACCATGAAATTTTGACACTTGATTGAGCCAATTCAAGGGATTTCAAAGCATGAACAAGATCTTATAACATACTTGGAGCTACTTCCATTTAAAATATATCAAGTATTGATGTCAACTATTTGTCTTACAGATCACTATGTTGATCTTCTCTCTCACATACTCTACTCAGTTAGACAAGCCATTTTGGCTTCAATGTTTCAACCTCTTACACCGAATTTCAATATTTTATAATTCAAGTACCAAACAACATCATCATGTACTTCAATTCATCACTCTTACATGAAAATACATCAGGAATCATCTTTTTCACCTCTACCTGATTTTTTTACTTGTCTACATTACTAGGTCTATTAGCAACAAGCCAACTTGGATTACCAACTTTGCACACCTGAGATCTAAAACTTGTGTATAAATCTTTATATATAACAACTACAATTCTCACACTTTGATCTTCATCCACTTAGCAAATTTGACTCGATTAACTTTGCCTCTACAGTAAATCTCAGAAACATAAGCATTTTTTTGTAGGGTTTGCTCACTCATCTGAGAAACCAATCCCACTTGTAGATGCTTGGGAGAGTTGAGTACAACCTCTAATTACCTATCTAGAAAAATCAAACCTTCTTGATGTATTTTCAATAAGATCTTCAACATTGAGTCATTGTTAGGGTTCTTTGCGGGTTTAGACAAACTTTCAGTGTGAACAATCATTCATAAAATTTAGCTCCTCTTTATAGAAACCAATGCTTAAAATTTTGAACTAGACCCTTATTTATCTACCATGAAAATCTTAGGTTGTCATGCAACTTTACTTTAGGTCCACAACACCTTTTAGTTCCAACTACCACTTGAATCTTTTCTCAAAACATTGTTCATAAGAGGCATGTGCATATAAAGAAAATTTGTCTTGGAATGCTGAAACATAAACTCAACTTTGCCAAACAACCATGGCAATAATTTAAAAATTCAGAAACCTCATGACCTTAGGATCATCCCAAACTTCATCGAATCCTCCAACTCAGGGCATACATGTGTAAACTTTTCTTTGTAAGATACTCAAAACTGTGAACTGACTCCAAAACATAATCAAGGAAACATGAACTTCTCACACTTGATTTAACCAATTCAATGGCTTTCAAAGCATATACAAGATCTTATAACATCATAAGAAAAACTTTCATCAAAAGGATTTCAAGTACTGATGGCAACTATTAGTCTTACAAACCAATCTATTGATATTCTCTATCACAAACTCTACTTAGTCAAACAAGGCATTTTGGCTTCAATGTTCCAATATCTTACATCAATTTTCAAGTTTATGTAAAGCATGGATAGCTTAATCAAGTCCAAAATAACATCATCATGCACTTACACTCTTACATAAAAACACATCAGGAATTCTTTTTTTCACTTTTGTCTAATTTTATTACCTGTCCACACTACTACGTCTATTAGTGACTAGCCAATTTGGATCACCAACTTTGCACACCTTAGATCTGGACTATGTCTAGATACCTTTATGATCAATTTTACCTACTACAACAAATCTATGAAACACAAACACTTTGCTATAGGGTTTGCTCACTCACCTGAGAAACTAATGCCATTTGGAAATGCTTGGGAGATTTGACTATAACCTCAAATCCCCTATCTGGCTAAACCAAATCATTCTGAGCTCTTTAGAATAAGATCTTAAACATCGAATCATAGTTAGGGTTCTTTGAAGGTTTAAACCAACTTACAGTTTTAAGGATCATTCATAAAACTTAGCTACTCTTTTTAGTAACCAATAATTAAAACTTTAAACTAGAAACCTTCCTTATTTACCATAAATAACTTAGGTTCTCATGTAGATGAAACATGTGCCAATGAGCACTAAAGAAACCTTTTCGGGTAGACAACTCTTCATTTTGTGCACTCCAAAAACCTTAAAATACTTTTCAAGTCTTTTCTTATAAACCATGACCTTAAACTTCAAGCACATACTTAAAATAACTTGATTCACCTGTATCAATGTTTACCTACTCACCTATGTCATGGACACTAATCCTGATACTTCATCTGGTCATCATCTCTCTCTTTGCTTTCTATGCCTTGACCTACAAATCTCATTAGGCCATGAATCTGACCTTCTAGCGACCCTGTAGGCTTCACTTTGAAACTCTCATGTGTTTCAATGCCTTTTGTGTATGCTTAAGCAACCTCATACATTCACTCTTCTTTAGAGATTTTATCATAGCATATTTGGAGCTTCTTACAGATCTTCAAAGCTGGACTAGGATCTTCAGAGTTGTATACATAGATCTTCAGAACTGACCTTTTAATCAAATTCTAAGGCCCTTAATACCTCATTTACAAACTCAAATCACCTCTTTCATATTCAAACATTGTCAATCCTTCTTTGGAGCATTCTCATATTCGGAGCATCTTCAAAACTGCTTATAGTGATCTTCGGAGCATAGAGTTTTTTTTTTAATCGCACTCATTTTATCATGTTATTTGCATATACCTCAAAGCTTACTTGATCATGCACCTTCACAAAAACCTTTTACATCATATTTTGACATTAATGACATTAGATTGACATCGATGACATTAGATTGATATCAGTAACAACATTTATTCCAACATTTCAACAATCAATAACAATGCTCAATAATCTCCTCCTTAATCAATGACAATGTTCAACAGATGGAACCCATATCCTAACATTATACTCAACTAGAAATATGACATCCAGTTTCAAAAATTATGAGTGAAAACTAGCATGAGAGCTAGTACTAGTAATAGAATTAAAATAAATATTGTGAGTGAAAGTTATGTAAGAGGTCTATATTCCTATAAAATGTAATATAGATTTTTTTAAAAGTTATATGAGATTTAATGTTGTAATGCTCGGGAGGACAAAGACTACAATGTTATATGAGATTCAGTGTTGTAATGCTTTGGAAAACACACATCACAAGAGCTATCCTCCATAAGAGAATAATATTTGAATGGAAATTAATGATGACATCAACATTATGAGAGGATCTCCATGGGAGTATTATGCCATTATTGATATGGGAGATTTTGTATAGACATTATGAGGGAGAAACCCCCATAGGAATCATATATTGCAACAGACAAGGAGAGATTTAGTGACAATTACACTACATTGCATAGGATTGCCTTCTAAAGTGCATTACACTACAACCAACAAATGGAGATTCACTGTCTTCTTACAAGAATGATTTGCTTAAGAGAATTATAGCTAAAACCAATGGTTAGAGCTATAAGAAGAAATTACAAGTAAGAATCCTCCAAATAACATTATATGTTATATCAAAATCACCATATGAGTGTTATAGTCCATTGCAATAAGATTAAAAAGATTGAACATTAGTGCTATGTAAGAGTCTTTTTGGAGTTGCATTGAGTTACAAAAATAAAGACTATTAAATCCCATAGCAGCAGTTTACCACTACTAACATTAAGAGATTCAATGTCAACATCCTAAGGTTTAACTCCCATAGGAGGTTTTTACCACAACAAACAATAAGAGATTCAATGCCAACATTAAAAGGGAGATAAGCGACATTCACTGTTTTACTGTAACCACTATTGAGAAATTAGTGTGTTGTCCACCAAATTCCTTATCCAACATAGATCAAATTAATCATATTAACATTGAAAGCATCGTTAATGATTGATTTAACATCAACAACAAGAACATGTTCTCACTTAATAATATTTAATAGATTCAATATCAATATGAAAGAGCTTATACTTCAATAATGGGTGAAAGATATAATGGGAAGGAATAAAGGAGAGTCTTCATAAGAAGATTATACCTTAGTCATGAAAATAAATTTATACATTAACTGACAATAAGAGATATTTGTTTTTGAAAATAAAATGCAAATACATTTTTCCAAAAATTTTAAAAATCACAAATATTTTTTAGGATTTATTTTTTAATTATTTTTTAAGTTTTTTTCTAGCTGCCTAATGGGACAGCATTATAATTTGACTCTTAGATGATGTTTAAAATGATAGACTAAGAGGATTTGCACAAAGAGATGATTGGAGCGATGTTGAAGATCAACATTGTGCAAAAGCTATAGAGGGGATGAAGATGATGAAGCCCACATGGATGTTGGTGAAGGTAGATTGTTGAGAGTTATCTCACATATTAGATGAGGAATCATGTTGGACGTGCCCTATTCATTAGGACTAGTGAATTAGGAAGAGCTCATTAACATGTTCACATACATAGAATAATGTTTTGATTTTGATAATGTTAGTGACATGCAATGCGTGAAGGTTTTATATACAAAGTTGAAGGGTCAAACAATGTTATGGTCGAAGGTGTTACAAATGTGAGATGATGAAGAGTCAAGGAGAAGATATTTGGATAGGATCCGATGGTGGAAAATATGAATTGTAAGTTTTTGTTTGGAAATTACTACATGGATTTGATCAAGAGGCTACAAAAGCTAAGGCAAAAAGAGCTATACATATCAAAGAGTACACAAAAGAGTTATACAAGAATGTGATTAGGTCTGGTCATAATGAAGTTAAACAAGATGAGATGGAAATATTCTTGAATGGGTTGAGATTCGCCATTCAAGAAGAGCTTAGCATGACACAAATCCAAATAATAAGAAGCCTATTAGTTTGCGTTGAAGGTGGAGAAGTTATTACACAGATAAAAAAGTAGGAAGTGAGAAAGACGTAATTTCAAAATGTGGAGGATGGGGAAGCATTATAAGAATACAACCAAGATAGGGTAAGAGGGGCTAAAGATAAACTATTGGTGTGCACGTTGTGCACTAAGATGAAGAGTCAATTAGATTAATAGAGGACTATGAGGAGCTAGAGAGCAGAGAGAACTTGATGATAAAGAGGGTATTATTGAAGCTCCCAAACAAGGATAAAGAACCAACATAAAGGATTTATAATTTGAGAAGCAAGTGTTGTAAAGTGATTGTGGATAGTAGTCATAAAGACAATCTAGTCTCATGTGAAGTGGTGGTGAAATATGTTTTGAAAAAAGTAGCACAATAAAAACTGTGCAGAGTGTCATGCTGGCTAAGGACAAAGTTTTGGTGAAGGAGCAATGCTTGGTGATATTCTAGATAGGTGCATCCTAGGATGAATTTTGGTGTGATGGTAATGGAAATGGTTGATGTGTTGTACCCAAAAAATGTCACTCATTTTTGGGACAACATATAAGCTATTTTGGTCCTGTAAGACAAAATTATCTCTTCTGATTTCAAAAAATTATTCTAAACATAAAAAATGAGAATTATTCAAGATTTTTTAGTCAAAGGACTAACATGTTCAACAGGTAGGCTTCTACAGGCAGGTTTAATCAAAAGAACAAGTTTCCAACACTTGGTCATTTTAAGGATTAGTTCAATGCTTTGGTTCAAGCAAAAGAATTTATCGGCAAGCTTTTATGCGGTGTTTAAACCATTGAACCATTGACCCTTGAACCATTTTGGTTCAATGAGTTCAATGGGTTCAAAGGTTCAACGTCATCAAAAAGAATTAAGCACTTTTGTCACAGGTTCAAAGTTCAACCGTTTCAGGGTCAACGGCTTCAAAACACTTATCAAATTGAAAAAGGCTTGAACCATTAAACCATTGAACCACTCAGGTTCAAATGTTCAATGGATTCAAAGCTTCAACAGGTTCAATGGCAATTGGTTCAACACAGTTTATTTCCAAGAGCTTGTTTTAAGCAGTCAATAGAAACGAAGGAATGAACTGTTGAACAGTTGAACCAAAGTTGGTTCAATCGATCAGTTCAAGTGGCAGGTTCAAAGGAGTGCCCCAAAATTCAAAGAGACAAGTGCCCTTGTGGGGGGAATTTTCATGGCAAAATTGACTAAGGTGAGAAAAGCCCGAAGCAAAAGCTTGAAACAAAAGTCCGTCAGAGCCCCATTTTACTTTGTTTTTAAGAGCTGCAGAAGTTTCCACATGTCTTTTTTAAGGTAAGCAGAACATGCCAAGTGTCAACATCTACATGAATCTAAAATGAGTCCCAAGTGTATCTACAGTGTTTCTAAAATCTCAATGGAAGCCACCACGTGACATCTTCTACGGGACACTCAAAAGGCCTCCAAAGCCTCTATAAGTTAAGTAGATGTTGCCACGTGTCCTTGTCTGTTTCACAGTGGATGTTGCTATGTGTCCCTTGTTGAGATTGATGAAAATTGACTAAGGCAAAGCCAAAGGAAAAAGTACCCTTGTGGAGGGCAGCAAGCAAAGACAGACATAAGGAATTCCTTCGGAAAAGTTCCCGCGAAAATTGTTCAAGGCAAAGATCCTTCAGAATTTTTATCCAAAGGAAAAATCCCTCAAAATAGAAAACCCGTCAACGAAATAAAAGCTTGAAAAGCCACCATGTGTCCCTTACAAAATTTAGTAGATACTGCTAAGTGTCATCTGTCGAGACACAGTTTCAAGCAATGGAATGTGCCATGTGGCATCATCCACGTGAATTTAAAATGAGTCTAGAATGTTTTAAAATGGAAGCTAAAGCTCGGTAGAAGCTGCCACGTGTCAACATCTATAGTTTCTTCCTTTAGTCTCTTTGTTAAGTAAAGACTGTGGTGGGTCTCGAGTGAATGGCTAAACTCAGCAGAAACCACCACATGTCATCCTTCGCATGATTCTCAAAAGACACCCAAAATATGCCACGTATCCCGTTATAACTCCATGGAGCATGACAAGTGTCTGTATCCACATCTTGAGTTTATTATAGGTTTCAAAGCTTCTTTCAAATAAGCATCTCTCAGAATCCCATGGATGCTACCAAGTGTCCTCCCCTATTTTGCAGTGAAACCTGCCACATGTCAATTGTTGAAACTAGCAAAAAGCGACCAAAGAATAGAGGATAAAATTGAACCAAGGACCCAATTCAATATCTAGGAAAGGAGGAATGATGAAGAAGAACCAGAAATATTCACGCATAAGATATGTTTCTAGAAGTAGACCACCAGTTGGACATTGGAAGATACAAACATTCAATGGCGTGACCCATTTCTCTGCATTGAGAAAAGCAAATGGGCAAATATGTCTGATTTCAGCATATCTTCTTGACAGAATTTAATGCAACATGATATGTTACTACTCCCAAGTCTTTCTTAGAGGGATATATATTGGACTCTCTCTTATTGTTTTAGGAGAGATCTCTCTCTATTATCAAAAACAAAAAATATGCCCAAATTGAAAGACATTACTGAGACTTTGAGCTCAGATTGTTTATCATATTTCTTTGTTTGAATCAGAGAATAAGTTAATTTTAGACTTTGTGCTGTTATAGCTTGTATCATTCTAAGAGATTGTTCTTATGTCTATTTCCTAAATGTATTCTTGTTTATGCAATTTAACAAGCAAAGCTAGTGGAGGTGACAAAGAAGGTGTCCTGAAGCTAGTTACTTTCAAACTTTGTGCTGTCATAATTGTCTTCAGTGTGTTTATTTTTTGTTTCTGTGTAAAAAACCTTGGGATGATTTTGTGCCCTCATTGTTCTTCATATTTCACTCTTTGGTAGTTGAGGTGGAGACTTTGTGCCTCATTTCATCCTACTGTGTTACTATACCCTATTACAGTTACTTGTCATCACCAAAAAGATTTCTTTTGTCTGTTGAACAACACTTCTGAAAGAAGAGGAGTATTTTCTTTCATTTCATCAAGATTTCTCCTTTGATTCATGCACATCATCTGTAAAAAAAGAGAGATGGATGGTTTATTCTACCCTTGAGTGTAATTTTCTGTTTATATATATTATATAGTTCTTGCATATCTACAGGGAACCTCCCCTTGATGAGAGGAGAGATTAGTCCCTTTATGATGTGGTAAATCTACACATTTGGCTGACCAATCTTCCTACTGTGGTTGATTAGACTTATTTGTTTATCAGTGCATCGATTGACAAAATAATCACGCAACAATTTTTGACGACTCTGCTGGGGATTTCGTGCATTCTGAAGCCTCAAGTTTTAGATTGAAGCAGTCCCTACCCTTATCCATTATAGACTCTGGTGACTCCACTCTATTTTTGTATCTTACCCATTATCATTATAGCCTTACCATCCACCTCCACACCAACTAGGAAAGAAAGTGCAGTTTAAAGCCTCAAGCTTCAAGCTAAAATAAGGTCAATTATTTTCCATTTTTGTTTCACAACCTGGCAGATTCAAGGTATACACAAAGCCAAAGGGCTAAAGATATTGTTTACCCTATATTTGAGTTGGTACAACAAAGTAATTTTGATTTGTCTCCTTCACCATCTCATCTTCAACGAACTAAGAGCTTTCCTCGTACTAAAGTCAGGTCTCCATTACCAAGTGAAGCATTCACTTATGTTAATAAATCTTTGCTAATAATTACCTCCCTGAGATTTGTTATTTCTCCTTTTCATAGTCATATAATGGCAATTCAAGGCCCCTAAGGTAATTATTCTGGTCCTCTCAATCTTACTCCACCTCTACATGAGCTCCCATGTAGTTCGAGGAAGAATTTCTTCATATTCTATGGTGATGGGAAAGTTCACCCTGATGAACACATTGCAGTCTTCAGCATATCATGTGGTGTAATTAGAGTGTAATTTGAAGACATGGTAGTCAGGCTATTTGTAGAAACATTATAAGATGCTGCTGCAGATTGGTTTTACCATCTACAAGCTCGATCAGTAACTGACTGGAAAACCCTCAAAGCTAAGTTTGAAGCCATATTCAAGCTTGCAAAAGAGACACATGCCCTTCTGGCTTAGCTTACACAGATGAAGAAAGAGCCTCATGAACCAATGAGGGACTTCATAGCCAATTTTGACAAACTAAGAAACAAGATTCTTGTAATTGCTTGACCTATAGCAAAGAATCTCAAATGTTTCTTCATTAATTCTCAGTTACCTGAAGTGAGTTTCCTTTTGAGACGTGTTGGTCAAATAGACTTTGCTGCAGCTCAAGATTTGGCCACTGAGGTAGAAGATTATCTCATCTTGGCATGGAAGATAAGAAGATATCCTAATAGAAATAGACCCTCATCATCTTTTGAATATTTTTCTACAAGCACCACTGATCCAATGGTGCAAAAGTTAGAAAATGAGTTGCTTGCTCTCAAAAATCAAATGGTGCAAGGAATGTCTTCTGCTCCTTCATATAGAGATATGCCAAGGAGGACATTTCCAAATCAGTCGTATCAGGGCAATGTTGTCAGGAATCAAGGGCAACTAAATCATCTTCCTCCTCCACAAAGAAAATTTGTTATTGAAGCACCCCCAATAAATTCAGTAGTGGGATATCTTGAAGCAGAATCAGATTTCTCTTTCCAGCTTGAATTGAGTCAAAAAAATGACATTGATCTCTTTGTGGAAAACCAAGAAGAATCAAATGGCAACTCTAACATTGATTTTTTGAACTACCAGGATGAACCCAGAAGTAAAGGAGAAACTTTTGATGGATCATACGCAATGTTTACCAAGTCAAAGAGCCAATTAGCCCAACAAGATAATAAAGGGAAAATAGAAGAGCAACCTCAACCAAAAATTTCAATTGCTAAATGTGGAACCTCTCTTCCTTTTTAGCTAAAGGACCCAGTGATCACCAAAAAGGTAAGTACATTAATTTCACCTTCACCTTTAACTTCAATTTTGCAAATTAGTCCTCCCCCCTTATAAACCAAAATGTTAAATTACCTTCCTCTGTTTTCAGTCCAATTCAGTCATTTGACATAATTGATCATGTCAAGAAAATCAAAATTCAAATGACTGAGTTTGAATATTTACAATCTAATCTTGAGCAATTGGATAGGTTAGTTGAGTGTGTGAAGAATAAAGCCATCCTTGTAGGACAAGAAGCTAAGAAGGTAACTCCTGATTTCCCAAAGAACATGCCCATTCCAAACAATCTTGTCATTACTCCTCTAGCTACCCCTAAGAAAATAGAACCTTTATATGTTTCTCTGTTGATAAATGGTCACAAGCTAAGCAATTGTATCATTGATTATGGACTTTTAGACAATGTCATGCTTGCCAAAGTAGCAGAATCTCTTGACCTCACACTGACCATGACATTTGGGAGATATATCTCCATGGAGAACAAACAAGTACCTTTGTTGGGACAAATTAAGGATGCCCAATTTGCATTTACGACCTTTCCAGACAAAAGAATCAAGATGACAGTTTTGGTGGTCGATGTTCCAGCCTCATATGACATTCTACTAGGGCAAAATTTTTGTAAAGATGTTAGTGGAGAATTGAGCATGGACATATCTGAAGCAAGAATCCCTATCAAAGGCATCATGCAGAGGCTACTTCCTGAAAAGGAATCAAAATATATTATCACTCAGACATCAGCCCCTGAAGCTCAAATTATGTTTGAGTCTTCAGGTATGGGTGACTATTTTCTATCTACAGACAAAGTTCATGAAACATCTGATAAAGCTCTTCAAAGTGTCAATCCAAAAATTAGTTCAGCTAGAACAACAGAAGAATTGGTAGGTTGCAATATAGATGGAGAAGGATCTTCCCCCTCTAATGAAGGAAAATCTAAAGAAAGATTAGTTTCTGATGATGCTTGGATCCTGGAATCTGATGGTAGCAATTCTTCTACCAATGCTGGAGTCAGGCCTGTGTTGATATCTCCTCAAGGAGATATTTTTCCTTCATGCAAGTTACAGTTCAGCAACACCAACAACATAGCTAAATGTGAATCTCTATTGCTTAGATTGAAGGCTGCTCAGGATGAAGATGTCAAACTCCTTCACACCAAAGGAGATGATGAACCGGTGGTTTGTCAGGTGTCTAAGGGGGATAATCAAATCATGTGCTAGACTGAACTAGCAGAACAACAAGCTATGGTAGTGGACCATACTACTGTACTCTAACGTCAGCAAAAGGAATTCTTTGCCAAGAGAGCAAGGAGTTATGGTTAACAGATTGAAGAACACATCCTGCCATGGGGCAAAAAGAAGAAAGAGCTAAGAGGAATGCACAGGAAATGTGATTCCTGGTGGAGAGTTCCATTTTCCCATCACTGATTTTGGGGACAAAATAGTTTCCTGATGGTTTATCATGATGAAATGTCATTTTCATTGTCTCACAATGGGTGACGTCTGAATCACTTCAATTCTTGAAGTATCAGATCATTTCATCTATACATATGTATATGTGTATAGTTTTTACTTCTATTTTGTTTTATTTGTTTTCATTTTTGATGCCTTTCATTTTTGGGTAACATGACTCCGTATCGCAATGGTACACATAAAGACACTGGAGATTCTGAATTCTACTCCCTTCAATTCTTTTTACAATTGATAGAATTTTTTCAACTGGAGCTAGTTGTTGTACCTAAAAAATGTCACTCATTTTTGGGATATATAAGCTATTTTGGTCCTGCAAGACAAAATTATCTCTTCTCATTTCAAAAAATTATTCTAAACCTCAAAATTGAGAATTATTCAATCTTTTTCAGTCTAAGGACTAACAGGTTCAAAGGCTTCTATAGGTAGGTTCAATCAAAAGAACAAATTTTCAACACTTGGTCATTTTCAAGATTATATCAATGCCTTGGTTCAACCAGAAGAATTCATCGTCAAGCTTCTATGTGGTGTTTGATCCATTGAACCATTGAACCTCTAACCATTTTGGTTCAACGAGTTTAATGGGTTCAAAGGTTCAACGTCATCAAAAAAAATTAAGCGCTTTTGTCACAGGTTCAAAGTTCAACTGTTTCAAGTTTAACGGCTTCAAAACACTTCTCAAAGAGAAGAAGGCTTGAATCATTGAACCATTAAACCACTCAGGTTCAAAGCCTCAACAGGTTCAATGACAGTTGGTTCAACATCATTTATTTTCAAGAGCTTGTCTTAAGCGATCAATAGAAATGGAGGAATGAATTGTTGAACCGTTGAACCAAAGTTGGTTTAATCAATCGGTTCAAGTGGCAGGTTCAAAGGAGTGCCCCAAAAGTCGAAGAGACAAGTGCCCTTATGGGGGGAATTTCTGTGGTAAAAGTGACTAAGTTGAGAAAAGCCCAAAGTAAAATCTCAAAACAAAAGCCTGTTAGAGCCCAATGGATGCTGCCAAGTATCGTCTGTCGAGCCCCATTTTACTTTGTTTTTAAGAGCTATGGAAGTTGCCACGTGTCCTTTGTAAGGTAAGTGGAACATTCCAAGTGTCAACATCCACATGAATCTAAAATGAGTCCCAAGTGTATCTACAGTGTTTCTAAAAGCTCAATGGAAGCCACCACATGTCATCTTCCACATGACACTCAAAAGGCCTCCAAAGCCTCTATAAGTTAAGCAGATGTTGCCACATGTCATCTGTTTCACAGCAGATGTTGCCACATGTCACCTATTGAGATCGACAAAAATAGACTAAGGCAAAGCCAAAGGAAAAAGTACCCTTACAGAGGGTAGCAAGCAAAGACAAACACAAGGAATTCCTTCAAAAAAGTTCTTGCAGTAAAATGTTCAAGGCAAAGATCCTTCAGACTTTTTGTCCGAAGGAAAAATCCCCTGAAATAAAAAACTCACCGAGGAAATAAAATCCTGAAAAGACACCATGTGTCCCTTACAAAATTCAGTGGATACTGCCAAGTGTCATCTGCTGAGACACAGTTTCAAGCAATAGAACGTGCCATGTGGCATCATTTGCATGAATTTAAAATGAGTCTAGTATGTTTCAAAAGGGAAGCTAAAGCTCGGTGGAAGCTACCATGTGTCAACATCAATAGTTTCTTCCTTTGGTCTCTTTGTTAAGTAAAGATTGTGGTGGGTCTTGGGTGAATGGCTAAACTCAGCGAAAGCCACCACATGTAATCCTCTGCAAAATTCTCAAAAGACACCTAGAATATGCCACGTATCCCGTTATAACTCTACGAAGCACGACAAGTGTTTGTATTCGCATCTTGAGTTTCTTATAGGTTTCAAATCTTCTTTCAAATAAGCATCTCTTAAAATCCCATAGATGTTGCCAAGTTTCCTTACCTATTTTGCAATGGAACCTGCCACGTGTCAATTGTTGAAACTAGCGAAAAGTGACCAAAGAACAGAGAATTGAATTGAACCAAAGACCCGATTGAATAGCCAAGAAAGGAGGAACAATGAAGAAGAACCAAAAATATGCATGCATAATATATGTTTCTAGAAGTAGACTGCCAGGTGGACATTGGAAGATACAAACATTCAATGGCGTGACCCGTTTCTTTGCATTGAGAAAAGCAAATGGGCAAATACGCTTGATTTCAACATATCTTTTTGACAAAATTTAATGCAAAATGATGTGTTACTGCTCCCAAGTCTTTCTTAGATGGATATATATTGGACTCTCTCTTTGTTATCAGAAACAAAAACTCTGCGCAAATTGAAAGGTATTATTGAGACTTTGAGCTCAAATTGTTCATCATATTTCTTTATTTGAATCAAAAAGCAAGTTACTTTTAGACTTTGTGTTGTTATAGCTTGTATTATTATAGGAGATTTTTCTTATGTCTATTTCCTAAATGTATTCTTGTTTACGCAATTGAACAAGCAGAGCTAGTGGAGGTGACAAAGAAGGTGTCCTGAAGCCAGTTACTTTCAAAAAATTTGATATCATAATTGTCTTCAGTGTGTGTTTATTTTCTATTTCTGTGTAAAGAACTTTGGGATGACTTTGTGCCCTCATTGTTATTCGTATTTCACTCTTTGGCAGTTGAGGTGGAGACTTTGTGCCTCATTTCATCCTGTTGTGTTATTATACCCTCTTACAGTTACTTGTCATCACCAGAAAGATTTTTTTTGTCTGTTGAACAACACTTCTAAAAGAAGAGGAGTGTTTTCTATCATTTCATCAAGATTTCTCCTTTGATTCATGCACATCATCTCCAAAAAAAGAGAGATGGATGGTTTATCCTACCCTTGAGTGTTATTTTTTGTTTATATATATATTATATAGTTCTTGCATATCTACAGGGATCCTCCCCTTGATGAGAGGAGAGATTAGTCCCCTTATGATGTGGTAAACCTACACATTTGGCCAACCAATTTTCCTATTGTGGTTGATTTGACCTATTTTGTTTATCAGTACGCTGATTGACAAAATATTGAACCAACATGATGTATTGTTGGGTAGGCCTTGGTAGTATGATAGAAAGGTTTTGCATGTCAGGAGATCAAATATGTATTGCTTGGAGAAGGATGGTCAAAATTACACATTGAATCCATTTAAAGACAAGGAATAAGGGGAGCACAACAATGTTTGTGCATGACTATTGATGGTGTTAGGAAACTATTTCCCTTGAGAAGTATGAAGCAAGAATGCATGTTTCATGCTCATTTCAAAGCCAACGCAAGAGGAGTAATGAGCCGTCAAGAAAGAAAAAGAAGAATAACTTCCATGTGAAGTGAAGGATTTGTCAGATAACTTTGCCTACAATAATCATTACCCATGGAGCCTTCAAAATTATATGACATAATCATTGGCAACAAGATATTTTACTACAACAAACAATTGTCAATATTAACATTATGAGTGTGAACTTCCATGTGACCATGCTATGTTGTGACCATTACCAAAAGGATCTCAAACATTTCATTCATGAACTTATTGAAGAGCGTTTGACTAAAAGCAATATTAAGGGATTCAAAGCGACATTTATTGATGGAACTCATTTCTAAGCATTATAATTAAACTAGCAATAAGAGATGAAGTTTCGAAAGTATGACCGAAAAGTTTAACGAGAGCACAAACTAGTAGGAGAATTAAAAAAATATTCATAAAAAATATAATATAGACAAAACTTGTAATTATATTAGAAAACAACCAACAATAAGAGTAGATGTGATCATTATGAACAAATACTACCCATAAGACAATTATATTGGGTATGAAAATAACATACCCAACATAAGTAATAAAGTGAAAACACTTATTATAGCATTATGCAACAACCAAACAAAAGAATTTCTATGTTGAAATTATGAGAACAATATGTTGCAACCAAAAAAAAAAGAATCTAATGTCAACATTGTAGAAGAGTGCCTTCAAAAGTGCATTATACTACAACCAAAAACCAACAACAAGAGATTAAATAGCTGCTTAAGATAATTATATCTCAACCAATAGTTAGAGCTATAAGATGCAATTAGAAGTAGGAATCCTCATAGTAACCTTATACATCATGTAAAAGCCACCATAAAAGCATTATAGTTCCCTGCAAGAAGAAAAAAGTATTGAATATTAGTGCTACGTAAAAGTGTTTTTGGAAATGTATTGAGTTGTAAAAACAAAGACTCAACGACAACATTATGAGGGTTAAATCCCATAACAACATTTTACCACTACATACAATACGAGATTCAATGTCAATATCCTAAGGTTTAACTCCCATAGGAGGTTTTTACCATAACAAACAATAAGAGATTCAACGTCAATATTACAAGGGAGAAGCCACATAACACTATTATACTGCAACCACTAGTGAGAAGTTACACTATTTTTCTTTTTGTATTTTCTCTTTAGTAAATTTCATTGTTCATTTCGACAAAATTCTGCAATCATCTTTATGATACGATTTTTTTGACGAATCCTTTTGTTCTATAACATGTAAGTTTCAATAATTTTGTGTGTTGTCCACCAAATTCCTTATCCAACCTAGATCAAATTAATCTTATTAACATTGCAAGGATCGATAATGATTGATTCAATATCAATAACATGGACTAGACCCTGATTAATAATATCTATGTTATAAGAATCAATATTAATATGAAAGAGATTTATACTTCAACTAGTAGTAAGCAATATAACGGGAAGGATTAAAGGAGTGTCTTCATAAGAGGATTATAACTCATTCACCATAAGAGCAGTATACTTAAACAAACAATAAGATATTACAGATCAATATAACGTAAAGAGAGGCTTTGAAAGTGCATTATGTTATAGTGACAAAAAAGCCATCGTGAAACTATGAGGGAAAACCATGCATTTATAGTGCAATCAATGATAAGCAATTGAACTCTAACATTTCACACAATCAACAATGAGGAACTGAAATTCGACATTACAAACATGATCCCCATCACATCATACTACAACCAATACTAAATCAATCATTACCAATATTAGGAGTGATATGATTATAACAGAACCATATTGCAATTGTTAATAAGAGATTAAACATGGATATTTCAAGTAAATTTTTTTTTTTGGACATTTATGCCTCAATAAATTGAAATATATTCCATGTCAACACCATGGGCTAGAACCACCATAAAAGCATCATGTTGTAAATATGAAGAAGATACCAAAGACAATATTATGTAGGAGTCTTTGAGAGCCTATGATATAATATCCAATAGTCAATAATAATATTGACATCACTAAATGGAGGTACTGCAATCAAACTCATATTATTGTCAACATTTTGAGTCACCACTTAGGCTGATCATCAAGACAAATATATGATGCCAAGAGGATTCAACTTACTTCATTCACAAAAGTACATCAATTACTTAAGAGGGTCCCTTGAAGTCTACCTAACCATAGCTAAACAACATATTATTATTATTTTTAATGATTTCAATGGCCTCTCTAATTCTTCTTCTAGCCTAGTTGTCTTCTCTTGCCAAGACTTTTGAGTCGACAAAGTTTATAGGATGTTTAGTGGTGTAGTAATGCCCGACTAAAGATGATTTATGTGTTCTACCAAGTCGAAGATTAGTGCCATGTTCTTTGAATCTAGTACCAAACGATCTATTGGTTTCACTAATATATGTTCCTTGAATCTAGAATTTGGATCAATGAGATCTTTTGTGGAATTAAGAAGTTTTTAAATGCTATCTAGTGGTGAAAAAATAGTGTTGAAATACTTTTTCTTCAAATGCTTGGCAATTCTATCCATAAGTCCTTGGATAAATGGAATTAACACCTTTTGTTGTTCTGTATCATCTTTATTGTTGGAGAGTTGTCAGTGATGTCATGAAAGTGCCCAATTGAGTGGATGAAGAGCTTTGATAGTCTAAGTAACAATGACAAAGTGTGCAATGTGTTTATCCTAGTGTACTTATAGTATGATTGGTTGATCTTCTCTTTTGGCTTGATTAGAGATTTTTAGGGATGAGTATGGTGATTTGAGGATGTGCAAGAAGTGCCTAAGATGTTTTCAATGCTTTGAGTGTTTGTGTGCATAAGTTCAATTCATCTAGTTGTCTATAGTTTTTATCTAGACATTTTGGGTCCAGTGGCAGAAAATTTAAGTAGGCAGATTGATGATGTCACCATTGCCACGTTTGGATGAGTCAAGAGGAAATTGTCACATGGGATTGTTTAGTATTGTGTCGAGTTCTTATGTGTTAAATCTTAGGTCATGCGCTTAAGTGCATTAAAAGATATGCAAGTGCAAATTTGGGCTCCAAGGGATTTTGATAGTGTTATGGCAAGAATCGAGTAGGCTTTTTGATGGTGGCATATCTCGCACGTGTGAACATTTCAAGAGAAGATGATCATATGGGTTTTTTCGATTTTGAGCCTAGTTTATTTGAGCTAAATTTCAGATCATGCGATGAAGTGCGTCAAAATATATACATGATCAAAGTTGGCCTTCTAGGTAGTTCCAAACATAGTTGGCTCTTTGGAAGAAAATTCTGAGTGAGCATGTTGATTATGGCATATCTCGCACGTGTGTGGGTTCTAAGGGTAGATTGTTATATGGATAGATTTTCCTATGTAGGGAGATCATATGGTCAAAATTGCAGATCACGCATCCAAGCATAGCAAAGGATATGACTATGTAAATTTGGCCTTGTAGGTAGATAAGGTTTCTATAGTCAAATTTGCACAAGTTAAAGTTCAAGCAACATTGGCAGTGCGCGTTGCTTCAAGAAGTCAGGAAGCAGTGAGATGAGGATAAGTGCATGATGTTTAACATTGAGTAGAGATAAAGATTGAGCTTCTTCTATAGATCAATGATGAGCGGGTGATCATATAGATAAAGATAAATGGTGCAAGTGGAGTCAAAGTGGTCAAAGTGCCAATCGTTTAATAACTTTAAAGATCAAGCTATGTAGAAGAGATCGATGGAGCACATTGACTCAAAGTCTCTAGATTGCATGAGATGATGTCAATTGTCATATGTTTAACATTTGGATTTGACAGAGAATGTGTTAAAGATCAAACAAGATTGACAGTGTGTGTTTAATTCGAGCAAGAAGGACACAAGATGCGAGCATGATGTTCAAGGTTTAACTTTGACCGTTTGTATTTGAATATTTGAATTTGCAAAGAAAAAACTAGTGCTTTGTATTTTGGCTATAACTTTTGATTCATGTAAAGTTTACCCATAGTGTAAAAAGTGAACTTGTAGAGGACTCCAAAGTGCAGTTGAAAATATAGATTTAAAGATTTGAAAATGTGTACATACATAGTTATAAAGGTTCAAAGTTGACTGTGTGTTCGTGCATGGACAATGACTTGAGAAGATTGTTTGAGCATGTTTTGATATTGTTTCGATATCTCTTGATGAATTGGCTATTGGTGAGTATTATAGACTCCATGAGGATGCTTTATATGCATTATGAAGGTTTGACCATTTGTATGCAATATGAATGATGGTTTAGAAGGTGACTGTGTGTTCATTCATAATGATTGTGTACATAGAATGGTGTTTGAGTGATTTGTGCTTAAGGAGAATGGTTCTTTGTTAGTTGTTGGCACTTAATGGGGACCTATAGATCATATGGAATGGGTCCATGTTTTTGATAGTGGTTCTATTTTCTTGCATTTGTTTGATAAAGTGCTAAAGGAGTGAATGGGTTCACATGAGACATATAAGGGCTACAAGGGCCTAATTGAAAGGTGTAGTTCCTTAAGGATGACCCATAGATGTTATGGCTGACCTATGAAGATTGTATTGACCATGTGTCATTGTATGATATATTTCTTAAGAGTTAAGACATGTCTAATGGCAAACCAAGATGATGATGATCATGTTTGCTCTATAAATAGTGAAACGAAATATGTTGGTTTCTAGACTTGAGTGATAGACTAGGGAGAGATTTGAGAGAGGCTTGTGTGTGATATTTGTGGAGCAAAAGGGTATAGTGCCTTGTGTATGAGATGAAGAGAACATATTAAGGATTGTTTGTATGACCTATTGGTCAAAATTCTATTGGTAGAATAGTGCTCTTGCAGATTGAGTATGAGCGAAGTTGAAGAGTGATAATTAGACATCCATCATCAGGTTTTGTAGACATCAGTTCAAAGGTGGATGTGTTCATAGGTGTTGTGGCAACTCAACATCCAAGGTGGTTGCAACCTCCTTACAAGTTGAAACTTGCTAAAATTATGGTTATTGCAAGTTAACTAGATAGGTGTGGAAGTACCTTGTGGGATTGTAGTCTCACTAAATAGAGATTGTAGTTTCTTGATCAGTCACTGGTCTAAATTGGTTCTTGTTATTATAAGATAGTAGTCCAATTACATGTTTCAATGGGTTTTCTCCCCCAAGAGGGTTTCCCACATATGTCATGTGTTATGTAGTTGATCTTACATTGTTTCTCTTGTTTATTGTTATGAATGTTGTGTATGCTTCATGAATGTTTATGGTAATTTATTAAGAACTTGAAAGGGTTGAAATTGAATTTGAATAATTTGGGCTCACTGATTCACCCCTCCTCTTAGTGATTGTCCCTGTAACAATTGGTATTACAGTGTGTCCTTAGGTAAAGGCTTAACAACTTGAAGGTGATCCAAGGTACAATATGGGTAGCCATCAAAGAGGTTTCTTTACTAAGCAAGCATCAATGTTCAATGAATCCAATTGTGCTTTTTAGAGTGCAAGGATGAGGACATACATTATGTTCCTAGGGATTGATGTATGACAATCTGTTTTGGATGGGTATGTTGCTCCTATTACTCATACATCTAGTGTTGTAGACAAGATGTTGTTTGAGAAGAATTTCAAGGCAATGAATGTTATCACTTGTGGTCTTTCAGATACTGAGTACACCAAGGTATTCCATTGTAAATCTACTAAAGGGATATGGAACAAAATGTAGATCATTTTTGAAGGAGATTCAAAGGTCAAGATTTTTAAGTTGCAGACTCACAGAAGGCAATTTGAAAGTCTCAAGGTGAAGGAAGAATATTATGTGCCATCCTTTTTGCAGAGAGTTGATGAGACTATAAATATAATTAGAGGGTCTTGAAGAGAATCTTGATGAGGCCTTTCTAGTCCAAAATGTATCAAGGTCTCTATCTCTCAAGTTTGATCCAAAAGTATCTGTTATAGAAAATAGTCATGACATTACTCTGTTGAAGATGGATCAACTACATAGCACCTTTACTACATATGAGATGAGTGTAAATGATGATATACCTTCAAAGAAGGAAGGTACATTCAACACAGAGATGAAGTCTAAGAAGAAGTTCCAAGGTAAGAAATCTAAAAAGGATGAGATATCTAATATTGATGAGGATGAACTAATTGCTTTGATTACTAGAAAATTGAATACAGGCTCAGGGAAGTGCCCTCATAAGCATGAGAAGAATAATGATGAAGAGCATGGTGAAGGTCAAGATGAAGACAAGAAGACATACAAGAAGAAAGAATTCAGAAAATATAACAAGAAGACCTTCAAGAACAAGAAGAGTCTCTACACTAAGGAATATTACAACGCATTTGATGAGAGTGAGGACAGTGATTCAGAGTATGATCATGAAGATAATGGATCTGCTGAAGATGAAGCTTTGTTCATGGCTAAGGAAGTTGCTCACATCAGAGGGTGTCTGCTTGGAGTGATTCAGATGATGATGGAGATGAGGTGGACTATGAGATTGTATTGATGAATGCTTTTGAAGAATTGAAGATTGAAAAGAAGATAAATAAGAAGATGAAATCTAAACTCAAGGACTATGAGGAGCAATTTAGTGTGTATGAGGCAAGAATGAATGAAGACATCAAGGAGCATTAAGATATGATCAAACATTTCAGTTGTCAATTGGAAATTCTGTCTACAAGTCTAAAAACTAAAGAAGATGAATGTTCAAAGTATCTTTCTGAAAATGAGTCTTTGAAATCTGAGTTAGAAAAATTATTTAGTAAGGTGAAGACATTTGTGAGAGTTGAAAAGAGCTAATGTGATCTAGACAACATTTTGAGTGGTCAAAATCATGCTAGTGATAGAACTAGGCTTGGATATGAAGAAAAATTAAAGAATGTTACTCAAGACAAGATGAAGACTAATGTGAACCAAGATAATCATACTTTGAAGACAAATCATCAGACAAGGAATGAAGGTGCTGGCAGAGTAAAGATAAATTAGATCAGACAGCCAAATGCCATTAGGTATGCAAGATTCAATGGTTACCATTACACATGTAATCAATTTGGGCGTAGGGCTAGAGAATGCAAGATACTTGTTATTAAAGAGTATTCTTGGAATTATGATGGGAGTCATTAGTCAAAAGGTATGAACAAAGTTAAATGCTTTAATTGTTATGACATAGATCATATTTCAAATTTATGTCCAAATAAGGTAAGGCAAGATACATTTCTTGTTAAAAGTGTGGCATTCTATAATTGTGAACAAAAATGTCACATTGCTAGGTTCTACAAGCAAAAGTTTATAAGTTAGAATAGTTTTAATTAGGCTCCTAGAGTGCAAGAAAGAAGACATGTTAACACATGGAACTCAAAGGTGAAATTTGTGAGTCATGATGAGACTATAGATCTAAGTAATTTGGTTTCTATGGTGGAGATGCTTTAGAATTTGAAGAGTGCCAAGGGCTCTCATTATTTGCTCATATTGTGAGGGAAGAGACCAAGCTCAAAGAGAAGACCAAGGTGTTGGTTGAAGCTAGTCTTGAAGTATGTACGGATCGAAGTGGACATCCTGTTATTGTTGAGCATGTATCATGCAAAGAACATAAATTGTCTATAATGATGAGGTTCCAAATTGCAAGGAAGAATTTGAGATGAAAAGGTATGTCATGAATCTTTATTGTCTCCATGTATTGTCAATCCAATCATAAAGGAAAAGGAGAATTTTGTAGTAGATGAGGAATTTATTTCTCCTAAGCTAAAGAAGACAAAGAACTATAAGTATGAGATGATCAAGGAGGGGAAGGAATATGAGGAGTGTTGGGCAACTCTTGGTTTCATGCCATGGTAGAGCATTATGGTTCTGAGGATGTCTCTGCATATGCTTCTTAGGAGACATTTTTCTTATGGAGAAGCAAGTTTGTATGTTCAAGATGATAATGCCAATCAGAGAAGGTTTTTGGTTAAGGGGGACAACAAGTTCATGAACTTGCTCCAGAGGTTTTTGAAGGAGCTATTATGCAGGGTCAAAATGGGTATATCCAGATGCCATAATGATGTTTGGTGCAATGTCACGAAGTGTTTGGTGCTTTAAAAGGTTTGTGCATTTCTTTGTGATGTGCTCCAGGTATTTTTGAGGTCTGAAGGTATGTTCGTGACAAATTGAAGATTTTTGTGTGCTCTCTATTTTCTTAGTTTTTGGCTTAAGGGCAAGTAGACCTAAAATGGGTTATAAGAAGTCTATGCTCCCAAAGGTGTGAAGGCTAAAATTTTGGTTCAAAAGTGTGTGATGGGTGTCAACAGATGTGCAAGAAGTTTCAGAGTTGTGTGCTGACCAGAAGGAGGTTTGTTAACTTTGTTTTGAAATTCTAAGATTTTGGGCTATGTTAAAAAAGTGGTTTGCCTTGTGAGTCGAGATTTAAGGCTTCTTAATATGTTGAATGGGACAAATGGGTGGTCAAATCAAGCTTCACAAAGAATTTAAGGTTTGTGGTTCTCAAGCTATTAAAGTTTGTCATATTGGAAGCCTAATTGGGTAGCTAGTTTATGAAGTATATTACAGAGGATGAGATAGTTGTAAATTGGTGTTCTTGAGGGGCATATGAGAGTGTTCTAGATATGAAGTTTTAGTCCCTGAAGATGTGTCTATTGAAAATTGTGTGCTCTGCATGTTCCAGGTAGGGCTACAAGGAGGCTAGACAGGTCTAGTTTTAAAAAGAGTGTCTTTTACTCAGTTTCGCCAAAATATCAAGGTATGTTTGTTTCAAGGAGAGTTCTCAAGTTGGTTTAGTGCATGTTTCTTGTTTGATGAGTAGTATAAAGTTTTGTTGATGGTCATTATAGTGGCTTAAGAGTGAAGCCTAGTGAGCATGTGTATTTTTCATGGTTTGTGGAGATCTGAAGATACTCAAAAGGTGTAATAGCTCAAAGATCTTAGGGGGAGTCCCTCTCAGATGTTTCTTGGTCCTTAGGATCAGTTAGTGCTCACATTTTCATTGTGTCAAAGAGGTAGAAAGTTCTTGTTGTGGGAGTGCTTGAAAAGAGTGAAGGTGAGTTGTATATTATTATATATGATGGTCGTTGACATCAGTGACAAAATAGGAGATTGTTGGAAAGTTGTCAATGATGTCATGGAAGTGTCTTGTTGAGTAGATGAAGAGCTTTGATAGCCTAAGAAATAATGACAATGTGTGCAATGTGCTTATAGTATGATTGGTTGATCTTCTATTTTGGCATGGTTAGAAATGTTCAGGGATGAGTATGGTGATTTGAGATATGCAAGAGGTCCCTAGGATGTTTTATATGCTTTGAGTTCTTGTGTGCATAAGTGGAATTCATCTGATTGCCCATAGTTTTCATCTATACATTTTGGGTCCAGTGGCAGAAAATTTGAGTACTCAATTTGATGACATCAGCAATACCATGTGTGGATGAATCAGGAGGAAATGGTCACACAGGTTTATTTATTATTGTGCTTCGTTCTTATGTAATAAATCTCATGTCATGCGCTTAAGCTCGTCAAAAGATATGCAAGTGCAAAGTTGGGCTCGTAAGCATTGTGACAATGTTTTCCCATACTTAGCCAAATTTGCAATATGGTAAGAAGAGTTGAGTAAGCATTTTGATGGTGGCATATCTAGCACGTGTGAACATTTCAAGAAAAGGTGATCATATGGGTTTGTTCGGTTTTGAGCCTAGTTTATTTGTGCTAAATTTTAGATCATGAGATCCATAAATGCTACATTGTTTCCATGTGCAAAAGGTTTACAATGGATACTTTTGTCAAACATTAATTTTTCCCAAAAAATTCAAAGGAATTGTAACAAGTTTGACCTTTAGACAATGTTTTCAAGGTTGATCAAAAATGATTTTGATAACTAAATGACATAAAGTTGCAAATTCATTCATTAACCATTTAAACTGTTTCTAAACCCAAAATATCCAATTCTCTGTTAAATTGTAGTATTTTAGTAATTATGCATTCCAGATTGATCAAATTAAATGAAATCAAAACTGTGAAAAAGAATGCAAAACATAAAAGTTACCCACAACAAGCAAATTGGTAAGAGAGTTCACCTGCTGCTTGGATTACGTCTCAAGGTTTGCTTAAAATACGAACCAATCCATTTGCATGAATTGTAAATACAAGATCTAAAACTCACAATTGTCTAATGGATCCTTTAAGACTGTGTAAAACTTAGCAATAACTCTTTAGAAAGTCTCGATATGCACGGTCGAACTTTCCACCTTCCTGTTGTGAAACAATCTCGCATTCCTGTGGTTTTTTGCTAAAAAGTCTCCGAAAAGGCCTTAGCAAATGGCTTTAAAAAACTCAAAATAGAACACTTGGCTTATGGTTGGAATCGTCTCTGAGTCTAGAACATTTTGTTAATTTGGTCTTAGAAGTGAGAATTTACCTAAGTGCTTCAAAACTACTCTCGTATATTCTATCGGCTACAGGTTCTGCTCCTAGCGTCCCTTCAAATTGAATTTCGTCAAGGTGCGTATTGTTCGCCACCACCCGTCTATCTTTTTACCCAAGTGGGCAAGGTTCGAATTACAATCGTCCAACCTTTTAGCCTCACGTCGAACATGGTTGGTGGTTCAATAGGGCTATTTTATCATTTACCCAAGAGGGCTATGTTAACATTTAAAAACCGCAGTATCCACGGTGATCATCGTCGAACATGCTTTTGTTAGGCGTAAGCTAAATATGGTTGGTGGTTATGTGTTAGCAAAGTGGTAAGATCCAAACTTGGGTAGACACAGCTAAGGTTATCATAGAGACGTGACTTGACAGTCTATTGTTGGTATACACGATCCGTTGGCAGGATCGGCTCGGATTACAAACTTGTTTGCGACATTGACTGGCTACGAGCTATATTGGGAATGCTATTGGAAATATCGACCCTTCGGTTGGTATTTGGTTGGCATTGGAACAATGCATGAGCTCGGTAGGAACATTCGGTGGTTGCATTGGCTATTGTCCTGAACTCTGCGGACTCGAGTTGGTGACATTGCTCAGTAATGGGGACTTGCAATGTGACTAGAGTTGGTCATATAACATTGCAATGTTTACATAATGCTAATAAAATTGCTCAACCTGTGTGGGTTACATAGCAAATTTGGTGTTTAAAATGAAACCCAATTACAAAGCAATGTGAAGATAGGCAATAAGGCAACCCTTATAAAAAGTGCGTCGACCCTTGCTGAGGGCCCCAAGCGAGCAAATAGTGGGGCCCATTTGACCAACATCATACATTATCAAAGATGAAGGATGTAAACCAAAACCAAAACCAAACCCAATGTTTTTACACCAAACCCAATGTTTTTACATAATTTGACTTCCATTTGTCACGTTTGGATTAGGCCACTCGGCATGCTAAAATTATGCCACTTATCAACCAGTGACACAAATTTTTTTCCCCATCGAATAATAACTTCGATGTGCGATATCTTGCGCAAATGCAGTAGAAATTGACTCATTCAAATTACACTGAAAAGCTCTCGATGAGCTCTATGTTGTGTCATCGACCAAACTGAAATATGAACACTTATTTTTGGAATGAATGTGCAGATCCTCCTACATCAAACCTCTTCACTAAAAGCTTTTGGTCCCCAAAAGCCTAGTCTCCATTAAAATGCTACATGGTTCTCCACAACACATCAAGGTATAGAGCCCAGATCATAGCATATGATAACAATGGTAAAATCATACTGATTCATAACTCAAATTATGAAAGACTTAAAAATAAGGCATGAGTTACATTGAATTGTGCTACTGTTAATAAAGATCACAACATTTATTAAACTATTTGCCCAATTGTCACGTCTTGTAAATGATGAATTGCCAAATATTGTAACAATCATCAATGCAATTGTAAAACAAGTTAGTTAACGTAAATAAAATACATTAAATGTTATGACCATGTCGCAATACACTGCCCAATGGATCTTGAAATGCTACAACTATGGAAACAACAAATAGTGTATAATGTTTAAGATTACAAACATTACCCAATAGGGTCCTACACATGCATACACATAGATGCATCCAAAAATAGCAGTTATTTTGAAACAAGTATTGCAGGAAAACTGAGTCCTACCCAACAACTTATATACTGCTATCAATCCCCCAAGCTGATCAATAAGTTAAATTCCTTAACAATTCAATAGGAAATTCATAAAGCTAAAACTGGAAATTCCAAGAATGGAGCTTTTCTCAACAAGTGTGAGAATTAAAAACTTTGCATGATGAACCTGTCTTGAAGTGTTCTTTCAGTAGCTCTAAAAATGCACATATCAAAGAAAGGTAAATTTACTTATCAACATACAAAAAGAATTCCCAAATATGCTTTGAAACATTAATCCACTAATCCAAACATCATGAAATTCAGAAACTATTTACTAACCCTTTTAATTAGATTTTCCTATTTAGTTGGTTTGATTTCTTTAGTGGGTTTACTGACATCTGCATGGGTTGATTTAACTTCATTAATTACCTTATAAACAAGTTTATAAACCATCTTCTTCTTAGCATGACCAGGATGGTGGGATGGTTGAAGTTTTCAACACTTTTCCACCCAATGTCCATTCATGTGATAATGAGTGCAAACATCCCTCTTTTTAGGTGAGATCTAACGTTTTCCATTTCTTATTTTAACAGGATGAGATTGGTCTTTAGCACCTACAAACTTCTTCAATACTGATTGCCTTTTCCAACAATATGTGGTAGAAAGATTGCTTAATCCTATTGGCAATTTTCGCTGATGTCTGTAATATTGTCATTGATGTCAAAGACAGCGTGTGCTATCAAACATTAATGTCAAAAGTTGAATTGCATAGGCTACAGTACAATTTGAGTTTATGAAGAGCTTCTATTTATAAAATAAGTAAAGCAGTCTTGAGAACCTGAATGGGTCTTCTAGTGCAAATTGGCTTTATGCAATGATTTTACATGTCTCATTTTTATAAGTCATCTCAAGAACCCGAAAGAGTCTAGAAGAGTTGATCGGGTTTTCAGAAGCACTTTACTTCTTTCATGTTTATAAGACAAGCAATGTGGAAAACCCGAATGGGTCAAAGAAGAGGTAATTGGGATTTTGGAGTGACTTTGCTTCTCTCATATTTATGAGTTAAGCAATGTGAAAAACCCGAATGGGTCTAGGTGAGTTGATCGGAGTTTTGCAACAACCTTCCTTAGTTCATTCTAATAAGTTAATCAAAGTTGAAATCCCGAATGGGTCTAGAAGAGTTGATTGGGTTTCTAAGATGACTTTACTTCTTTCAAGTCTATAAGTCATGCTGAATGAAGAACTTGAAATGGTCTTGAAGAATTCTTTTGGAAAAATTATCAAGTCTTTTTAGGAAAATTGTCCTGAAACAAAAATTTGAAGAGATTATTGCAAAATTGTTAAAGGGCACTTCTCAAGAAGTCCAAAGGGCAAGTGGACCATTCAAGATAGCCGAAGGGCACTTCTCAAGAAGTTCAAAGGGCAATTAGACCATTCAGAAAAGCTGAAGGTTACATTTAGGAAAATCCAAAGGTGCAAAACGTTAAAGGGTATGTGGACCGTTCAAGAATGTCGAAGGGCAAGTGGACCGTTCAAGAAAGCTGAAAGGCACTTCTCAAGAAGTCCGAAGGGAAAGTGGATCATTCTAGAGGGCACGTGGTCCATTCAAGAAAGCTGAAGGGTACTTCTCAAGAAGTCCGAAGGGCAAGTGAATTGTTCAAGAAAGCCGAAGGGTAGTCTATAGAAAAGCCGAAGGGCATGAGGACATTTTCAAGGATTTCGAAGGATAATTTATCACAAAAATTCTCCCAGAGAATTTTTTTGAGAAAATTATCCCAAAATAAGTCAAGAAAATTGCCCTAAAGAATTAAGTCAAGAAAATAGCCCGAAATAAAAGTCCCAAACAAAGTTCTCGAAGGATATCTTTGGATAAAATGAACCAGTACAAAGCTTCTGAAATAGATCATTTGCAATAGAATCCTGAAGGACATATAGACAAAAGTAAAGGTTGAGCATAATAGATTAATCTAAAGGAGTGAAAGCGATCCAACTTAAAAGATATAATGGAAAACATAAAAAGGGGCTCGATCAGTAAAGATGACATGAAGAAAGAAATTAAAGGCACGCATTTAATGTGTTCCAACAGGCAAATGGAGAAATAGATAGAACTGGTGTAAAACCTGCACGTGATTGCACAAGGCTCAAGAATGATTGTCCGAATCATACTAAAATGATTGATCCAAGAAGCAGCATGGTAAAGACCCTAATGCTGCAGTTGTCAAAGATAGAAATGAGAATAGACAATTATTGTATGATGCAAGAACCAAAACACAGGAAAATGCAAAAATTGAATATGCATGAAAGGAGAATCCAGATCTAAAATTGGTTAAGTGCAAATAGAATGTGAATGCAATAAGTGAGTCGAGAAATCGTAATGAATCCTTATATAAACACGACTCTTAACACATCATAAATGTGTTGCTGCTATTGCATTTTCATGTGAGAAAAAGGGCTGTCGATAAAAAGAAATATGCAGACAGAGTAAAATGTAGAGAAAGGGAATGAAGTGTATCTGAACAAAGTATAGTCAGATGTATGCAGATACAGAGTGAAATACATATGTAGATAGAGATTAAGCAAGAAGATAGAGCACACAGATAATAAGAAGGTGAACAGATACAGATTAGACTTGTAACAAAGAACATTGAATTGGATTCACTTGTGAATCTATCTTGTACATTGGAGTTGTAGCTCCATAGTTCAAGTAGGTTGGTGACTACATACAAACTGGGTTGGTGCTCAGTAAGGAGATTGGTGTCTCATAAGGATTGGTGTCCTTGAATATAACCAGTGAGGTTTGTCAGTAAGACATTTTATTGTGAGGCTGGATTAGAACAATAGATTCTAGTAGTTGATTCTCAACATGGTTTTTCTCTTTGAGATTTTCATGTAAAAATTTGATGTTATGTGCTTTTGTAGTGTATGTGACTTTTGCATTTGTTCTTTGATTTGTACATGAATTTACAACCTCTCTAAAAGGTTTTAAACATACTAGTTTTAGCTCATCTACTAATTCACCCCTCTCTCGGCAGATAGTTGTGTTCAATAAATCTGTAAAACTTATACGAAAAAGCATGCAACATCTTTTGAATATTAATTTCAAATTGCTTAAATGGAAGGAGTATATTAGAAGTTTTAGGATTCAATTTCCACGCTTATCATCATCGAACATGATATTGTCATGTGTAAGTTAAATATGGTGGTGGCTACGTTTTAGCAAAGTTACAAGATCCATACTTGGGTATACATAGCTAATGTTGGCATTGAGACGTAACTCGATAATATATTATTGGTTTACATGATCCGTTGGTAGGATCGACTCGGATTGCAAACTTGGTCGTGACATTGACTAGCTACAAGTTATATTGGGAATGTTGTTGGAAATCTCAACCCTTCGGTTGGTATTTAGTTGGCATTGGAACAATGCATGAGCTCGGTAAGAACATTCGATTGTTGCACAGGGTATTATCTCAAACTTTGCTGACTTAAGTTGGTGACTCACCTTGACAATGGGCACTTGCAATGTGATTCGATCTGGCATTGAAACGTGAGCTGGACATATAACATTGCGGTGTTTACAAAATGCTAATAAAATAGTCCCACATGCATGGGTTATATAGCAACATTGGTTTTTAAAATGAATCTTAATTACCAAGCAATGTGAAGACAGGGGGCAAGGACGTATAAAAGGTGTGTCAGCCCTCTCTGAGCAAATAGCAGGGCCCATTTGGCCAACATCAAACCTTGTCAAAGACAAAGGCTATAAACCAAAACTAAACCTAATTATTTTACACAATCTGAATGATACATGTCATGCCTAGATTGGGCCACTTGGCATGTTAAAACTATGCCACTTGTCAACCCGTGACATCTTTTTTTCCATGTCGAATAAAAATTTCAACGTGCGATATCTTGTGGATACGAAAGTGAAATTGACCCATTCAAGTTGCATCAAAAAGTTCTTGATGAGCTCTACACTATGTCATCAACCAAACTAAAATATGAAGACTTATTTTTGTAATGTATGTGGGTATCCACCTGAATCATCATGCGATGAAGCGAGTCAAAAGATATGCATGAACAAAATTGGCCTTCCAGGCAGTTCTAGGTATAGTTGGCTCTATGGAAGAAAATTTGAGTGAGCATGTTGATGATGGCATATATCACACGTGTGTGGGTTTCAGGAACAAATTGTTAGATGGATGGATTCTCTTATGTAAGGAGATCATATGGTCCAAATTTCAGATCATGCATCTAAGCGTAGTAAAAGATATCACTGTGCAAAGTTAGCCTTCCAAGCAGATAAGGTTCCCATACTTAAGATATATTTGCATAAGTTAAAGTTTGAGCAACATCGACGGTGTGCGTTGCTCCAATAAGTCAGGCAGTAGTGAGATGAAGACAAGTGCTTGATGTTTAATGCTAAGCAGAGATAAAGATCAAGCTTCTTTCAAGGATCAACAGTGATCTTGTGATCGTACAAATAGATATCAACAGTGTGAGTGGAGTTAAACTGGTCAAAGTGACAGTTGTTTAATGATGTTAAAGATCGAGCTACATATAAGAGATCAATGGAGCACGTTAAGTTAAAGTCTCCAAATTGCACAATATGAGGTCAAATATCAGATGTTTAATGTTTGGCTTTGACGGACTATGAGTTAAAGATCGAACGAGATCGATGGTGCATGTTTAATCTAAGAAGCAAAGACATGAGATGCGAGCATGATGTTTGAGGTTTAACTGTAACCGTTTGCTTTTGAATATTTGAATTTGCAAAGGAAAAACTAGTGCTCTGTATTTTGGCTATAACTTTGGATCCAGGGAGAAATTGCCCATGGTGTAAAAAGACTTGTAGAAGACTCCAAGGCGCATCTGAAAATATAGATTTGAAGATTTGAAAGTGTGTATATATATAGTTATGAAGGTACACAGTTGACTGTATGTTTGTGCATGGATTGTAAGTGACACAAGAATATTATTTGAGTTTGTTTTCATATTCTTTCGATATCTTTTGATGCATTGGCTATTATGTAGTGGTTTAGACTCCATAAGGATGCTCTATGTGCATTATGAAGGTTTGACCATTTGTATGCAGTATGAACAATGGTTTATAAGGTGACTGTGTGTTTGTTCATAATGATTGTGTGCGTAGAATGTTTTTTGAGAGATTTGTGCTTAAGCAGAAGGGTTCTATGTTGGTTGTTGGCTCTTAAGTGGGACCTATAGATCATATGGAATGGGTCCTGTGCTTTTGATAATGGTTTTGTGTTATTGTTTTCATTTGATGAAGTGTTAAAAGAGCGAATAGGTTCACATGAAACCTATAAGGGCTACAAAGTCCTGATTGAAAGGTGTAGTTCCTTAAAGGTGACCCATATATGTTATGGCCGACTTATGAAGATTATATTGAGCATATGCTTTCGTATGATAGATGTCTTAAGGGTTGAGACATGCCTAATGGTTGACCAAGATGATGATGATCATGTTTGCTCTATAAATAGTGAATCCAAATATGGTGGTGTCTAGACGTGAGTGAGAGATTAGTGATAGAGGCTTGTTTGTGTGAGTTGTGGAGCCAAGGGTAGAGTGCCCTGTGTATGAGATGAAGAGAAGAACAGACTGAGACTATTTGTATGACATGTTGGTCATAATTCTATTTGGATAATAGTGCTCTTGCAGATTGAGTGTGAGTGAAGGTGAAGAGTGATAGTCAAAGATCCATCATCAGGGGTTGTAGACATCAGTTCAAAGGTGGATGTGTTCATAGGTGTTGTTGTGACAGCTCAACATCTAAGGTGGTTGCAGCCTCCTTGTAAGGTGAAACTTGCTAAAAGTTTGGTTGTTGTAACTCAACTAGATAGGTGTTGACGCACCTTATAGGATTGTAGTCCCACTAAATAGAGATTGTACTTCCTTGATTAGTTGCAGATGGTCCAAATTGGTTATTTTTATTATAGGATAATAGTCTAATTGCAAGTTCTAATGGGTTTTCTCCCCCAAGAGGGTTTCCCACATATGTCATGTCTTATGTGATTGATCTTGCATTGTCTCTCTGCTCATTACTATGAATATTGTTAATGTTTCATGTATGTTTATGGAAATTAAAGTTGGATAATTTGGGTTCATTGATTCACCCTCCATTCCCCCTTTCAGTGATTGTACCTTTAACACTTGCGTTCCACTCTTGCGAAAGCGTTAATTTATTTGGATTGAGGAATAACCATTTATTTTTAAAACATGTCGTGGATGTTATTTTTCTTGTTGAAAGTGGTTATTACAAGGTATCCTCCAAGCTCCAATATTAAGAGTGTTTAGAACACCCATTTCTTGACTTGGATGATGGTGGAAATTGACATGAATATATTGGTTCGTATGCATTTTCTACCTATAGACTTTGTGGGCTAATAGATCATCTTGCTTTTTAATCACCATAACACCTAAGAATGAAATGGATTCATTTTCTTCAATTTCCATAGTAAATGTTATTACAATATTAAGGGATTCCAACTGAATTTTTTACAAGCAATTATGCATTAATATTACGATGAGAATGTATGTAAGGGCATCATGGTACATACAATTGTAAGAAATCTAATGTTAACATTACAATTGAAAACATGTGAAAGTGAATTCTATTGAAATAAAACACAATAGCTTATAATAGAACCAACAATACGAGCTTTTAAAACAATATTATGAATGCAAATCCACTTACGAGAGCTATAATGTATCTATTATCAAGAGATTCAAAATTTTACCGCACTCAACAAAAAGCGACTCAACATCAAAAATCCAATGAGATTCCCCATTGGTAGATGGATTGACTATAAACCAATATTCTATGAGGACGTGCCTGATGCATACTCCTGTTTTGTTGTATTTTCCCATATTCAAATATTATGTATAGGATTTTCATGTATTTATAGAAGTCATTTATATTCCTGTATTCCCCCATATAACCGTAAAAAGGGAACATGGTTGAACATATATATCAACATTGTAAGAGATATTATGTTTAGGAGCATTTCACTACAACCGGTAGTAAGTGATTCCAATATAACATTTAATTGAGAAGAAAGAAAGAAGGAATTTATATTAAATTTCTTGAATGACCTACTGTAGGTCAATGGGACTCGAGAATACACTGAATTTATATTAGAAAGTGCTAGGGGAAAAGAAGCGTAGGATTGATGACTAAATAAAAGAAAAAGAACAAAAGCATTGAAAGTCAATGAGGGGTAAACCCAATACTTTAGAAAGCTTTTATAAGAGCATTGTACCTTCACCATTGATCATAAACACTTATAATAGTATTTACACTAAAAGATTCAACATCAATAATAGTAGTAGGAAGCCACAAAAGAGCATTATACCTCAACCAATAGTTAAAGATATAAGTTGAAATTACAAATAAAAATTCTCAATGGAACTTTATACATTATACCAAAACCACCACAAAATCATTAGGATCTACTGCATCAAGTAATAAGATATTGAACATTAGTATTATGTAAGATTTAACTCCAATCATAGCATTCTACTGCAACAAAAAATAAGAGATTGAACTTTAACAGTTTGAAGGTTAACTCCCGTAGAAGTATTTTACCACAAAAAACAATAACAGATTTAATATGAACATTACGAGAGAGAACCAACATAAGAATTTTGTACAACCGACAGTGAGAAATTCATCGTTAACATTATAAACAATGAGTTATAATGAATTTAAAGCCAACATTAAGTGCAAGATTAACCACCGTAAAATTATACAAAAACTAGTACTCTATTAATCCTACACACATGAGGGGTGATACCCATTATAATAAATATATATTTCAATTGTCAGGAGGAGATTAAATGTAAAATTGTGGGTGACAATCATTATAAAGACAACCATACCACAAATAACTAAAAGAGATCATTGTGAATACTATGACATTAGAACCACCATAAGAGCATCATATTGGACCAAACAAGAAGAGATTGAATGTTAATATTACATAGGAGAGCCTTTGAGAGTGCATGATATTACCACCAAAAGCGTGTTATGTTACAAGTTAAAAGCAAACACCAAAGAATAATAGATAAATGCCAACATTGTGAGTATGAAAACTTGCGAGTAGCATTATACTATAATCATATAATTGTGAACCTCCATTAAAGAATTAAATTGCAACCATCAATAAGAGGTTCATCATCAACATTTTGAATGGAAACCTTTGTAAATTATTTTAGCTAGAGCAATAGTAGGAGTTTGTCCCACATTGGTAGTGAAAAGTTACATACCATTGCGAACCTAAATGAAATCATTATAGCAAGAATTGATTAAATTATAACAATAATTTTGAAGAAGGAAAGAAATAGGGAAATTATATTAAAGTCCACAAGTGACCCAAAGTAGGTATATGGGACCTGAGAATACAACCAATTACAGTAGAAAACGTTAAGGTAAACGAACCCTAGGAACAACCAAGAGAGCTTGTGTAAGAGTATAATACGAACACCATTGATCACGAACACCTTTTAATATTTACACTACAAGATTTGACATCAATATTAATAGTAGGAAGCCATAAAAGAGCATTATAATTCAGCCAATTGTTAGCGAATCAAGATGTAATTAGAAGTAATAATTGTCATATTTACATTATGCATTATACATAAATCCCCATATGAGCATTAAAGTGCTTTTGAGTAGTCAATAAAAGAGTCAACATTATACAACAACCAAATGTTATAACTTCTATGTTGACATTACTAGAGCAATATGTTGCAACCAAAAATAAAGGATTTAATGTCAACATTGAAGAAGAGTGGCTTCAAAAGTGCATTATACTACAGTGAGCAACAAGAGTTTGAATGTAAGTTAGCATGGGTGATTTCCTTAAGAGCATTATACCTCAACAACTAGTTAGAGATATAAGATGAATTTATAAGAATTCTCATAGAAACATTATACATCATACATAAACCAGGATAAGGGCATTATAACTCATTGCAACAAGCAATAACAGATTCAACATTAGTCTTATGTAAAAGCATCTTTGGAAGTGCAATGAATTGCTACAAGTTGTATGAGATTCAACATTTTGATTGTGGACCCCCATAATAGCATATTTCCAAAAGTAGTATGATATTGAATGTTGTAGTGCTTTGGAGAACACACATTACAAGTGTTATCCTCCATAATACAATCATATTTGAAACAAAAATTAGAGTCGACATCAGCATTGTGAGAGGATTCCCATGGGAGTATTATACCATGATTGAGATGGAAGATTTTGAATCAACATTATGAGGGAGAAACCCCCATAAGAATCATATATTACAACAAATAAGGAGAGATTCAGTGACAATATTACCAAAGGGAGCCTCTGAAGATGCAGTAAATTGTGATCGACAACAAAAGATTTTAACACAAAAAAATATTTCGTTTAGGAACCACTTGAAAAGCTTTTGACTGCAAGTAATATTATTGATCTCAAATATTTCATTTAGGAACCACTTAAAGGGCTTTTTACTACAAGCAATATTAAGGAAATCAATGTGAAATTTGTTAAAGGAACCCATGTCTGAGTATTATATTTTACTAGCAATAAGAGATTCTGTTTCTAAATTATGAACAAAATCTCCCACAAGAGTGAGAACTAGTACGAGAATTAAAGTCAATTTACAGAGTGATAGTTTTGGTAAGAGAAAAAACTTGTAAGCTCATTAGAAACAACCAACCACATGACCAAATGTGTTCACTAGAACAGTCAATACCCATAAGAGCATTATATTAGGAATAAAAATAAAATACCCAATGTTAAGTGTTAAAATTGAGAACACTTATAAGAGAATTATACAACATTAGAGAATCAACATAAACATTATGATAAAATCTCCATTGGAGTGTTATGCCATTATTTACATTTGGAGATTTTACATCAGCATTACGAGGGAGAAGTCCCCATTATAATACTATAGTTCAAGAAACAATAAGAGATTTAACTCTTAACATTACCCACATGAGCCTTTGAAATTGCATTATGTTGCATTGGACAATAAGAAATTTTACCACAACAAAACAATTTAACTTCCATGACCGTGTATTTTTGTGACCATCAGAAAGAGGTTGATCTTGAACATTTCGTTTAGGAACCACTCGAAAAGCTTTTAACTGCAAGCAATATTAATGAATTCAAAGTGACATTTATTGAGGCAACCCATATATTATTGTAACATTTATTGAGATTCAAGATGAATTACAAGTAATTATTCTCATAGTAAAATTATACATTATATGAATCCATCATAAGAGCGTTAAAGTCCTTTGGAACAATCAATAAAAGATTCAACATTCATATGATGGAAGACAATTTTTGGAAGTGCATTGAGTTGCAATAAAAAAATAAACACTCAACTACAACATTATGAGAGGTGACTCCCATTGCAACATTTTACCGTAATAAGTAGTAAGAGATTCAATGTCACGAAAAACAATAAGAGATTCCAACAAATAATAAGAAATTTATTATCAATGAGGGAGAACCCACTTATCAATGTTATACTAGAACTAGTGGTGAAAATTTATTGTCAACATTATAAGCAACCGATTGTAATGAATTCAAAGTAAACATTTAGTGCAAGATTAATGATCACAAAATTATACCAAAAATAGTACTATATCGGTCCTGTGAAAGTGAGTAGTGACACAGATTATGAGCGTTAACCTGCATAACAAAATCATATTTCGAATGGAAAATAGAGAGTGCACATTAACCTTATGGGGTGTTCTCCACAAGAATATTATGCCTTGATTGACATAGGAATATTTTACATCATCATTATGAGGGAGAATCCCCCATAAGAATCGAAAAATTTCAATAAATAAGGAGAGATTCAATGACAACATTAGCCAAGAGCACTCTCGAAGGTTCAATATATTTCCATCTACAATAAAAGATTTTACCAAAATAAAATATTGTCAATATCAACATTATGAGTGTGAACATCCATGAGACCGTGTTATATTGGGACCACAAAAAAAAAGGAAATCAATTTTGAATATTTTATTTAATAACTATTTGAAGAACTTTTTACTGCAAGTAATATTAAGAGTTTCAATGTGACATTTAATGAGAGAAACCATCTCTAAGCATTATACTTAACTAGAAATAAGAGATTCAGTTTCCAAATTATTATGAATAAAATTAAAATATCTAATGTAATTATTATAAGTGTGAATATGTTATAAATTCTATGTCGACATTATGAGTGCAATATGTTGCAACCAATAATAAAAGATTTGATGTCAATAATGAAGAAGAGTGGATTTGATGTCAACAATGAGGAAGAGTGGCTTCAAAAGTGCATTATACTACAACGAGCAAAAATATTTTGAATGTAAGTTAACATGGGTGATTTCCTTAAGAGCATTATACCTCAACAACTAGTTAGAGATATAAGATGAATTTACAAGTAAGAATTCTCATAGGAACACTATACATCATACGAAAACCATGATAAGAGAATTATAACTTATTGTAGTAAGCAATAAAGGATTCAACCTTAGTCTTACGTAAGAGCATCTTTGGAAGTGCAATGAATTGCCACAAGTAGTATGAGATTCAACATTTTAAATGTGGACCTCTATAATAGCATATTTTCGCAAGTAGAATGATATTGAATGTTGTAGTGCTTGGGAGAACACACATTACAAGTGCTATCCTCGATAATATAATTGTATTTGAAACAAAAATTAGAGTCGACATCAACATTGTGAGAGGATTCCCATGGGAGTATTATGCCATGATTGACATGGGAGATTTTGCATCAACATTACGAGGTAGAGACCCCCATAAGAATTATATATTGCAAGAAACAATGAGAAATTCAGCGACAATATTACCAAAGGGAGCCTTTGAAGATGCAGTATATTACGATTGACAATAAGAGATTTTTACACAACAAAATATTTTCAATAGCGACATTATGAGTGCGAACTTCTGTGAGTCCATGCCATGTTAAGGCATTTTAAAAGACGCTGATATTGAATATTTCTTCTAGGAACCTCTTAAATGGCTTTTTACTAGCAATAAGAGATTTAGTGTCAAAATTTTGAGCAAAATATCCCACGAGAGAGAGCACTAGTAAGAGAATTAAAATCAATATTGAGAATGACAATTTAGGTAAGAGGACTATATTCGTACAAAATATAATATAGAAAAAACTTGTAAATTCATTAGGAAATAACCAACCATATGACTAAATTTGTTTACTAGGGCAATCAGTACCCATAAGAGCATTATATTAGGAATACAAATAAGATATCCAATGTTAAGTGTTAAAATTGAAAACACTTATAAGAGCATTATACATCGTTATAGATTCAACATCAACATTGGAGTGTTATGCCATTATTTATATTTTGAGATTTTACATTCGTATTATGAGGGAGAAGTCCCCATAATAATCTTGTATTGCAATAAACAATGAGAGATTTAACTTTGACGTTACCCAAAGGAACCTTTGAAATTGCATTATACTATGTTCGATGATAAGAAATTTTTCCAAAAAAAAAAAAAAGTAACTTCCATGAAGCCATGTATTATTGTGACCATAAAAAAAAGGTTGATCTTGACCATCAAAGTTATTTATAATTTACTTGATTTGTTGTAAACGCTCTTAGAATCCTCTATTCATCATCAAGATCATCTCATATTTATTGATTCAAATGAAATTATCCTTGTAATAAATTTGTGCTACCAAAAACGTCATCCCAAGCATATTAGTTCTCATGGCAAACAATTTTTTATTCAATTGATTTGAAGAAAACCAACATTCAAAAAAGCTTCATTGGTTAGAAAAGTCATCTTGATTTTAAATGATTCAAACCTAAGCAAAGTCTTAAAAATTTGCCTCGATAATGTGTCATCCCATGTTTAATTGTGTATGGGTAAACAAACCTCTTTAGAACAATGTGCCTTGTGGGCATTGAATTATCTAGAGATTATCATTGAGTTGTAAGTTTAGATGAAAGGGGTATAAAGGATTGGCATATCAATAAATATCCATTGAAGAAGGATATTGATGTTTATGTAAGTGGCTATTCTTTAAGGTCCAAAAGACAATTAAAGTTGAACTTGACGATTGACAGTTCTGACATGTAAAAGACTTAAAATAGTTTTAACTTCAATATTATATGTGAGAGGTTGTCTAAGAACATTATCTTATAATAGTTTTATGGTATGTATCCATCTGGTAGTTTGGGATAATAATTTGAAAAAATACTGGAAAACCAATAGGTCATCTTTTTGAGGGTGTAATAGTGATATTGATTATGAGTTCTAAAATTTTATAAGATCCTTTGATGCTTTTAAGTATAATATTATTTGTAAGAGGTTGTTTAAGAGAATTAATCATCCAATAGGTTTAAAGGATGTATCCATTTTGGTAAAGTACTGGAAAACTAGTACGTCAACTTGTTGGGTGTGTAATTTGTTCATCCTCGATAAGAATTAGAATTGATAATGTGTTTTAAAGCTTGGATAATGCCCTACACAAACCAAAATGATTGCTTGAGTGTACATTTTATCATTAACATTTTATTTCCAAAAACTTTTCAAAAGACTCTAAAATTATTATATATAAAATGTAGGAAACTATGGAAGTTAAGAAAATATCAAAATCTTTTTTTTTTATGAGTTTCAACCACAAAAAGTCTGCTCAAATTATTGAACTCTTTCCACTTGGATTTTTAGGTTCCAAGTTAAGATTTATTTATACTCCTTTTTTAGTCTCTTTTTTTCAAACCAAAAATAGTTATAAAGGAATAATCATTTGGATCTAAAATTCAAAGAGAGGAGGAGAGTAGTTTTCATAGCAAAACATCTCTTCTCATAGATTTTTACCATTTTGTACTATTATATGGAGTGTAGCAAACCTCAGACGGTCGTATTTCACATCTTGTCTATGAGATTGCAACCTTATTTAAATTGTAATAATATGGGAGAAATAGCTACCTTATTTAAATTGTAATAAAATTAGATTGCTACCTTATTTTTCTTTATGTTTATTCTTTCTTTCTAAAATTCACGGTTCATTTTGCTAAATTTGTGGGATTATCTTTGTTCTACAATTGTTCTGACCGATCCCTTCATTGTATAACACTTAAGTTACAACAATTTAGTTTGTTGTTCACCGAATTCATTATCCAACTTGGGTTAAATTAAACATGTTAACATTACAAGCACTAACAATGAAATATTCAACATTACATAGTTGACCCTGATTCAATTTGAAATAGATTTATAACTCAACCAATGTTGTTATATATAATGGGAACGAATAAGCGAGAATATTAGCTAAGAGTATTATACTAGAATCACCATAAGAGATTTATACTTCAACCAACAATAAGAGATTCAACATCAATATTACGTAAAGAGAGGCTTGCAAAAAATGATATTAAACTATTAGGAGGGAAATCAATGCATTTTATTAAAAAAATAACTTAGAGATTCAATGTCAAAATTACCATCAAGAACCCAAATGAAAGCTTTAAACCATGAATGGATTCAACTATAACATCAATTGATTATAAATAAAGAAATAGAGGTAGATTAATTTCAATGAATGACCAAAAATAGGCCAATGGAACTCGAGAATACACCCTAATACAATAGAAAGTGCAAGGGTAAAATGATTTTAGGAACACCGACTAACTAAATAAAATAAAAAGAACAAAATCACTGGAAGTAAATGAGAGGAAATTTCAACCCCTGAGAGAGCTTGTATAAGAGCATTATACCTCCACCATTGATCACGAACACCTACACTACAAGATTCAATTCCAATATTATTATTCAGAACCCAAGAAAGAGCATTATACCTCAACCAAAACTTAGAGATATAAGATGAAATTAGAGATATATCATAGGAACATTTTATATTATACCATAAAAACCATAAGAGCTTTTGGTACTCTCCATCTATAAGATGAAGTGTATTGAGTTGACATTATGAGGGAGAACCTACACAACAATATTATGTTGCAATCACCAACTATAAATTAATTGTCAACTTTATAAGCAACTAATTTTGAAGAATTCAAAGTAAATCTTATGTGTAGATTCAACCATTACAAAATTATACCAAAAATAGTACTATATCGGTACTACAAACATGAGGATTGATGCCCATTTTAAGAGCAATAGATTACAATTATCAATTAGAGCTTACTTGTTAAATCATGAGTGACAATCGTTGTAAATCAAATAAACCTCAAACAACTAAAAGATATATGTTGTCAGCACTATGACCGTAGAGTGACTATAAGAGCATCATATTACAACAAACAAGAGATTGAACATTAATATTACATAGGAGAGCCTTCGAGAGCACATGATATAATAATAAAATTTGCATGATATTGCATTGAAACACCAAAGAATATTAATTTTAATGCCACCATTGTCAGTGTAAAAATTTGAAAGAAGCATTTTACCATAACCATAAAAGTGCAAACTTCCATAAGAGAATTAAGCATTTTACCTCAAGTACTAGTAGTAAGAGATTCTTTTAGACTGCTAGTGAAAAGATACTTGACCATCAAGAACATAGATAAAAGCATTTTTCCATGCATGGAAAAAATACATTAAACTTTAATAGTTTTTGTGTGAACCCTCATAAAAGTTTAAAATCAAAACCATCATTAATAGGTTCATCATTAAAATTTTGAGCGTTGACCTCCTTGATAACATATTGCCTCAACTAGTATGAGATATATGAATTGTTAGTCATGTCATTCAGTTTGATGAATGCACTAAGCGTGTTTACAAGGCTAGTGTACATAGTCTTGAAGCTTTTTTAGGGGAAGTAGGTCATCATGTATTTGGACGACATTATGGTGCTGAACAAGATGAAAAAGGATCACATAGTGCTTCTATCGAATGTGTTACAAATGTTGCACAAGAAGTTGCTGATAAATGTGAAGTGAAGCTTCATGAAGAGAGAGATCGCATTATTGGGTTTAGGGATGTCCAAAAAATGTTTGAAGATGGACCCATAGAATGTTAGTGGGGTAATAGAATGACCATCAATGAGGAGTCCATTTAAGGTCCAAAGTTTTCATGGTATCGCAATCTTTTACAAGAAGTGACTAGCAACTGATTCACAATCGGATATACTTATCTTAATCAAAATGAACAAAGAGAGTAACCATGGATCTGTACCTTCTACTTCATTTAAATGTCAACCCAGCAATGTAGACATGATAGGATGACGTCAATATATATGCACATTCAATCTCTAATTTGACATTCTGTTAATTGTATCTTAGATGTTAAAGTATAGTAAATGAAATGCTTGAAATAAAACATGAACAAAATATAGTAAAATAAATGCTTATACATGGGAAACTTCCTTAAACAAATCTTAAACAAGAATGTAACTCACATAATTCAAAAAAAAATCACACAATGCATAAAGAAATCAAATAACATGCTATAAGCTATTTGAATGGGTTGAATTGTTGTAGCCTTCCAAAGGGAGCCCTTCCTCCTGCCAACTCCAGCTTCAACCTTTCCTCTTACAACACTAAATTGAACTCAGAGTTGCTCACTCATATTAATCAAAATGGAATCAATGAATTATTGCTAGAAGTTACAATAACAATTGCTTAACACAATGTACTTTTCATAATCTGTATTCAACATATACTATTTTCTATATCTCTCAACTCTACTGCTACATATTTATATATTGCAGAGAAGATTGTTTTATGCAAAACAATATATACATTCTATTATAAGATACATTCGAATTGGGATAACAAAAATTGGTTCATTTCGCTAGAGACGTCTTTCATGTGAATCTTCCAAATTTATTGTAGGACAAACAAGGTTATTTTGTTCTTCAACCACTTTCTTATTGAGCTCCATGGACGTTAGATTCATTTTTGCGAGTTAGTTGAAAGAGAATCAAAATCTGGTTCATCGACGGCTTTGGTTATGCAATCGCTACATGATGATTTGTGTACTGAGATTTCCTTGCTGCAGGATGCTCCATGCTATATACCTATTCTTCCAAAACATCTTCAAAACACATTTATAGAAAAAACATCTTAAATCAATAGACATCCATCATATATTTAATTCCAATACATAATTTCAACTATTTAAAAGAGTTTGAAAACATAATGCTATAAGACTTATGAAAGTAGGAAACTGATACGAAAAAGTGTTCAAAAGCATTATAATCAAGCAAGATGAGTACAATAGATGGACACAATAACAGTTCATTTACGGGGCTCATCAATTAGTTCATGTGGAATTTCAGCAGGATATGCACAATAATCATAGAGGTATTATGATGAGTTTGCAAGGCATTTGGTTTTGCCATTGCTTGATTTCAATAAGGTGTTCTTAGTAGATTACAATGTGACATAATGATAGTTGCAATGTTGAGCCAAGAAGGGAGATCCATCACATACTTTGGTGAAAGGGTGAATAACCCCAATAAATACTTAATCTATGACCAGGGGTTTTATGTGATTGTGTCCGTACCAAGAAAGTGTGAGCACTATTCATTACCAAGGTAGTTTATGTTGTACACAAACCATCAGGGGCAATCTTTAATCAATAGCTAGTGAAAGATAAATCAGCAACAAGAGAAGTGGGTATAACACCTATAGAGTTACATATTTCTATTGAAGCATAGAAATGGGAAATTAAACAATGTTATAGATGCATTAAGCGAGATAGTGTTAGTTTTAAAAGAGATGTGATTGAAGGTGATGGGTTTTGATTATATGAAGGAGATTTATATTGAATATTAGGACTTTATCAATGGATGAAGAGCTTGCATGGAGCCCACAAGTGAATAGAGGATGTTGTGGTTGGAATATCATATACAAGAAAAAATGTTATTCAAGGGAGTTTAGTTGTGCATACCCAAAGGTCAATGCACAAGAACTTCATCAAGGAGAAACACAATAGAGGCTTAGCTAGACATTTAGGTTGTAACAAGACATTGGCATAGTTAAAAAAAGGATGCCATCGACCAATGATGGGTGTAGATGTGTGTATGTGAAAAGGTGTAGAGTTTGCCTATTGGAAAAAGGGGATTAACCAGATCTCAAGGTGTATCAGTCTTTGCCTATACCATAAAAGCCATGGATGATGCTAGTATAAATTTTGTGATAGGGTTATTGAAAATGCAGAGAGGGAACGATTCCATATTTGTTGTTGAGGACAAATTCTTAAAAATGTTGCATTTTATTATATGTAACAAATTCTTTAGAGAGGCAATGAGGCCACATAGTTTTTAGCGTAGCATAGTATTTGACATAGCTAACAAAGTTTTTAGGCTATTCATGGTGTACATTGTGGAAGAAGTTATGAACACGGCTGAATTTTAGTTTAGCATAACATCCACATACGAATGGATAAACTGAGGTAGTGAAAAAGAGCATTTGTAATTTGTTCAAATGCTTAGTTGGAGATAAGCCCAAGCAATGGGACATGTTTTTGGGGCAAGCAGAGTTAACATGTAACGATTTAATAAATAGGAGAACTGGGAAAACATGGTTTAGGTGGTTAGTAGAAGTGATCTAAGAGTAGTTGTGCATTTGAGATATATAAATGAGGCACATAGAAGTATTGCAAAAGTTGAGGACCACGTAGAGTATATGCACATGTAAACCTTGGAGGTGCAAAGAAGACTTGAACATAGCAATCTAATCAATAAGGAACATGTAGATGATAAACACAAAAATAAGGAATTTGAAGTAGGAGACCTTGTGTTGTTGCATTTGTGAAAGTTGTGATTTCTAAAGTAAACATTTAGCAAGTTGAAGATGAAGATTGTACTATGTAGGGTATTACACAAATTTTTAGCAAATGCATATGAGATCTAATTTCCTGAAAGAATGGATATATCACCCATATTCAATGTTGCAGACTTGTATGATTTCAATGAAGAGAAACAAAATGAGGAGGTAGAGGAAATGTAAGCGCAAATATCTCATTGGAAGGCATAGATATTAGATAATGACAAAGACAAGATAGAGGAAATATTGGACTCTAAGGTGGTGAAGGGAACACATGGGCAAAAGGATCGCACAGTTGAGGTCTCATAGAGAATGGGTGTTATGGCCATAATTTTGAAGATTTGACCATGTGAATAAGAGGTCACAAATTTTATGTTACCTAGGGTGTTTGATGAAGGAGCATCCTAGCTACATAGGCAATCTTGCATTACCGATTATAACTTGAGGTGGAATGCATAAACTTGCAAATGTTTTGTGTAGGGGCAAGATGTGAAATTAAAGGAAGACTCAATCGCATAGCTAGACTTCCAATATGCAAGTTTTGAATTTTTGCAAAAGGGTTCACATGATGCCTTGTTGTGTAGGATCTTCAAATGCAAAGGCATGGTCAAGAACATAGCACAAACCACCATTTTGTGTGAGTGCAAAGGTGAGACACAAACACAAAAGGGAGTATTGCAAGGCAAGAGTGTATAAGTAACCATTGTGCACAAAGAGGCCAATGGCATGAAGATTTTAAACATGTAGTATTTTGGTGTAAGCAAATGAGAAAATATTTAATCTTGAGCACATCTAGTATAAAGCCACGTAAGAATAAATCTAGTTGTCATAGACCCTAGACTAGTCGTATGAGGAACAAACAAGTATAGAGAATAATAGTTGGTGTAAGTAACTTCAAACATATTTGTCTTGATAGGTTGTTGAGATTTAGCGACAAAATATTCATAAGAGTTATGCAATCTATGTAGACCTAAAAGATTTGATACAGATCTAACATAGATACATTGTACATTCTTAAATAAGAATGTCAATTGTGCATTTGGATTAAGAAGGAAACACCTACAAACTTGATAGTTATATAGGGAGGGATAATTGGATTAAGAGACAATCACCATGAAAGTTCTTATGGGAGGCTCTGTCGGGTTGCAAAATGATAGAAAGAGCAAGAAGCAAATCTCATAGCCTTGAGAAAGTAGCTTGGAGATATGAGAGAATCCATTATTGTAATACAAAGATTGCATATTGCAGCTCAAACCAAGCATAGACTTTAGCTTATACCTTGGAGATTATTTTGTAATCTCATTTTTCATATTAATAAAAATTCTAAAACTTATTTTTCAATTGTATATTGAGAATGTGTTGGAGTGTGTTAAATTAGGTTACATGGTACAAGACACACCTTCACTAGGAACCCCAACCACGATTGTATCAAAATTATACTAAAATAGAAAATAATAGCTTATATTACAACTAACATTAGGATATTTGACAACAGTTCTAAAATTATTAATCTTGTTATGAGGGATATAGTGTATCTATTAGCAAGACATTCAATATAGAGACTTAACATTTTACCACAGCAAACAAATAGTTATTCATCAATAAAATTCCAATGAGACTTCCCATAAAAGCTTTATATGATAATTTATGGTAGATGTAATCATTATATACTTATGTTGCATGAGGACATGCCCCCATCTCTTTGTTTTCACGTATACTCTTGTCTCATTGTATCTTACTATTCAAATGTTGTTTGTAAGATTTTTGAGGTGCTTATAGAAGCCCCCAATTTGTGTTCTTACATTGCCTTGTATAATTGTGAAAAGGGAGCTTGGTGGCACATTCTATCTTCATGAGATACAATACCCTAAGGAACAGTTTAATACAACCAATTGTAAGACATTGAACTATAACATTAATTGAGAAGAAGAAAGGTAGAATTAATTTATATCAATGCTCATGAATGATCAAAAGTAGGTCAATAGGACTCGAGATTACATCTAATTTACAATAGAAAGTGCCTAGGGTAATAGGCCCCGAGGAACAATGAAAAAATAAATAAAATAAAAAGAACAATAGCATTGAAATTCAGTTAAGGGTAAACCCAACACCTAAGAGAGTTTGTATAAGATCATTATACCTGCAACATTATAATATTCAACATCAATGTTAGTAGTAGGAGCCCATGAAAAAACACTATACCTCAACCAATAGTTAGAGATATCTGTTGCAATTACAAGAATTCTCATACGAGCATTACACATATACCATACGAGAATTATAGTCCACTACAACCACCAATAAAAGATTGAACATTAGTATTACGTAAGAGCATCTTTGGAAATGCATTGAGTTGCAATTAAAAATAAACAGTGAATGACATTATTATGAGGGTTAACTGCAATAGAAGCTTCTTACCACAACAAACAATAGGAGATTCATCATCAACATTCTGATTCTTAACTCTCATGGGAACATTTTACCTCAACAAACAGTAAGCGACTCCATGCCAATATTACAAGGGATAACCTACATAACAAAGTTTTATGTCAAGCAGTAGTGAGAAATTCATCGTCAACTTTATAAACAACGAATTGTAAATAATTCAAAGTCAACACTACATGCAAGATCATCCATTAGAAAAATATACAAAAACTAATAACATGTCAGTCCTGGCAACATGAGGAGAGACACCCATTATAATAGAAATGTATTTCAATTTTTATTAGGAGATTAAACATTAAATTACATGTGACAATCCTCAATAACAAGTATACCTTAAACAATTGAAAGAGATTCCTTGTCAACACCATGACCTAAGAACCAACAAGGATCATCATATTGAAACAAACAAGAAGAGATTCAACATAAATTTTACTCAGGAGAGCCTTCGAGAGCACACCATATTGTTACCAAAAGTGTGTGATATTGCAACCAAACACCAAAGAATAATTATTTCAATGCCAACATTGTGAGTGTGAAAACTTGTAGGAAGCAATTTACCGTAAAGATATAAGTGTGAAACCCTATAAGAGAATTAAATTTCAACCATCTATTAGGTAATCATCACCAACATTTTAAATGGAAACCTTTGTTTTGAATTTTACCTCCAAAAATGATAGTAAGAGATTTTATCTCACATTATTAGTGAAAAGATACATTACCATCGAGAACCTAGATGAAAGCCTTATACCATGAATGCATTCATCTATAACATGAATTGAGAAGAATGAATGAAATGGAGAATTTATATGAATGTCCATGAATGACTCAATGTAGGTCAATGGGTCTTGAGACTACACCCACTTACAATAGGTGGTCTAGGTTAAAAAGACCCTAGGAACAATGACTAACTAAATAAAAGAAAAAGAAGAAAAGCACTAAAAGTAAATGAGGGGTAATTATAACACCATCCAAAGCTTGTGTAAGAGATTTACACATACACAATTGGTCATGAACATGTATAAGAATATTTACACTACAAGATTCAACATAAATATTCGTAGCTGAAACCCATGAAAGAGCATTGTACTCGACCAATAGTTTGAGATATAAGATGAAATTACAAGGAAGAATTCTCATATGAACATTAAATATTATACCAAAACCACCATAAGATCATTATAGCTCACTGGAACAAGTAATATAATATTAAACATTAGTATTAGGTAAGAACCTCTTTAAAAGTGCATTGAGTTGTAATAAAAAATAATGATTCAACGATAACATTATGAGGGTTAACTCCCATAACAACATTTTATTCTAACAAATAGTAAACGATTCAACATTAACATTATGAGGGCTAACTCTTATAGGATTATTTTACCACCATAAATAGTAAGAGATTCAATGCCAACATGACGAGTGAGAACCCCCATAATAATGTTATAATAGAACCAATGGTGAGAAATTTATTGTCTTCATTATAAGCAACCTATCGTAAATAATTCAAAAATAAACATTACATGCAAGATCAACCATCAAAAAATTATACATAACACTGTACTATATTAGTCTTATGATTGTGAGGAGTGACACCCATTGCAAGAGCAACATATTGTAATAATCAATAAGAGCTTAAATCTTAAATTACAAGTGACAATGCTTCTAAAACAGCTATAACTCAAACAACTGAAAGAGATTTGTTGTCAACACTGTGACCATAGAACCACTATAAGAGCATCATATTGCAACAAGCAAGAAAATACTCAATGCAATATTAAACAAGAAAGCCTTTGATAACGCATGATATTACTACCAAAAGCGTGTGATACTGCAACCAAACAACAAAAAATAATAGTTTCAATGCACCCATTGTGGGTGCCAAAACTTTTAAGAAGCGATATACCATAAGCATATAAGTGTGAACCTCCATAAGAGAATTAAATTGCAACCATCAATATGAGGTTCATCATCAGCACTTTGAATGGAAACCTTTGTAAAGTATTTTACCTCGAGTAGTAATAGTACCATAAATAACCCAAATGAAATCATTGTACCATGATATATTCTAACCCTACTTATGTAGATGTGCATAAGATGAGATGTAGGCAATTGAGGGTATGAGCGCAAGGAGTAGTAGCCAACAATTAGGGTGTTTTCCCTTGTGCAATATGCGTATTTTTCTATCTTGTTAACCACGTAGAGCATAAGGTTTATTAGTGTGTGGTGCCTAACATTTTGACAAGGTGGTGACCTAAGTTGATTGAAACTTGGAAATGTGGTAATAACAATTAATCATTATCATTGGTGTAAACCCTCTTGATTTGCATAATGACAACTAGTTGATGTGAGAATAAATATTGTGATCTCTGTAAATAGTTAATGATGAAGGAAATATAGCCTTTCTAGATAATCCTAAAAACACTAAATTATACTTTTATGAGATCATTATAAACTTAGAAAGTTGGAGTGTGTTACATCTTGCCTTCACCAACATCAAAAAATGGGATGCTAATTATATTATTTTATGTTATGTAATCAAACACTTAGTTTTATAGTTTTCGGTTTTAGAGCTTATAGAAGCTTTCTAGAATTGAGATAATTTTAATCCTTTGGATTAACATTCTTAGCTAACCCCATTTCAAATCACGTCTTGTGGAGGATATAGTTTGATCATTCAAATGGGGATTTACATCAGAACCTTATTCTGAAGAGTGGATATGTAGGCTGCCCAATGGAGTGGGCAACAAATCTTTAGGTCTTGGGTTAGGTTAGGGTTGTTATATTTCTAACCCTTGAATTAAGTTTAGACTCTTTTACGAGGATCATCAACATAAAAAATAAGTAAATAGACATGTTTAAAATAAGTTATAATTGTTTTAAACCTTACTATTATACGTATAATGAAATGATGTTTGTTAGTCTATGTGTTCGTTATAGTAGAGTAATGTCTTTACTATTTGCATGTTCTTTTGAAGAAATGCTTTACATAGGTTTGTAATTATGACCTTATATGATTACCATGGTGTGGAAATTGTATTGAATGTAACTTATGTTTATTGAAGATTGTGCTGTGCTGAGTGCTAGTACTAAATGATTGTCTTTAGGAGAATTAAAGTTTGTTTTATGGTTGGAGTAATGAAAAAAATATATAGATACCATGGTATTTTTTTTGTGATGTCTTATGAGTGTCGTATATTTTCCCTACATGAAAGGAATGATAAGTTATTGTTAAAATGAGTTGTCATGTTGTGTAGCGGTTTTGGAGAACCCAATAAGGGCATAGCTTTATCTAAGAGTTGATTGTATGTCACTATGATGGAAATAATTGGTGTTAAACTATGTACTTATAAATAATACAATACACTTTATTGTTGAAGTAAACTATAAATGATTCACAAATGAATTGATGTTCTATTACTTTAAATGTGATCGATTACTTCATATGCTTAATTGCCTCGAGTACATTCTCATAATTCTGCAAAATAGTTTACTACTTCAATCTAGTATCATAGTTATGGTGTGACATATGTTGTGGGGTAAATAAATAAACTATTTAAATTTGATTTTTAGAAAAATTTACTATGTTTTGCTTTCTTTGTGGGAAGAAAAAATAGGGGCATAACCCTAGGAATAATGATTAAGTTCATAAAAGAAAGAACAAAAGCACTAGACAATATACAACTAATAATTAGGCATTCAAAATGAACATTGTGACTAAGTACTCCTAAGATAGCATTAAACAACAAATGGAGATTCATTGTGGCTATTATGAGTGAGAACCATTGTGGGAACATTATGTAACAACTTTAAGCAAGAGATTCAATGGAGATATTACAACGAGAGCCATTGCAAGAGCATTATACCATATTTGGTAGTGATAAATTCAATGTTGACATTACGAGCTAGAACCTTTGCAATTGAATTATATTGAAATCATCAATGGCAACACAACCCTTTGTAGGAGGCTAGATCATAATATTAGCACTGAGTCATCTTATTATTATATGTTATCTAGTAGCAATACATTTGATTTAAGAATTAGAAGTTTGAATCCTTCTAAAAACATTATGTTGGAACCAATAAAAAGAGATTTAATGTCAATATTTCCAATGATTATCATTGTAACAGTAATACATACCAATTAGTAGTATGGGATGCATCAACAACATTCTAAACAAAAAAGATGACTTGTAAGAGTTCTAATTCCATTATAACTTGTGGTCATCCTTATAAGAATACTTTACCTTGAACAATTGTATTAAAATTACCATCAGTTATACTAAAAACCTAAAATAAGTGATGTAATGTAAACTTGCAAGAATGAACCTCGATACAAGTACATATCAAACAAGAGAGAATTCATCATCGAAATTAATAAAAGGAACCCTGAAAATAGGATTATACCTTTATAATTGATAATATAGTAAACAAAACTTGAGCGAGAATTGATGTATCTCATTTTAAAATAATCATTGTATTTTAGCATTTCATAGTTGTCAACAATGAGAGATTGGAACTTTCTTTTTAGAATTAATGAATTTTAAATTAAATAACTACAAATAAAGTAACATTGAAAATTTTCTCTTACAATCAAAGTAATATTAAATTTAATCAAACTAGCGTTCCAAACAATATCTTAAAAACTCTCTATTGCCACTTAAAATATAATCAATTGAGAGACAAATTACCTATCTCTTTTTACCATAGCAATCAAAATCATTAAGTGCCTAACAAGTATAGCATGTGAACATGGTTACCGGGGCAGAGAGACATTGAGCCATGGTTAGACCAAAGAGTATGTAATTTTGTAGAAGAAGAATCAAAACGGACTAGTCTTATCGCATAAGAAATCATTTGAGATCATATTTATGGAGAGATTTATGAAATCTTTTGGTGTGAGTTCCCTGAGTTACTAGCTATTGGTTAGCACGGTTGGAATGCTATCTAAGAATGGAAGAAACAATCATCTGGATTGAAGAAAAAATAGCCCTATTGCAGAAAATGGAAACTGACTGGACGAGCAATAAATTATTGGGTTGCTACTACCATAGATGGATATATAACTGAGTTTGCAGTATAAGGATATGTAGCTTTCAAAGATACACAAGACTTGTTTGTCAGATAAATTAGAGGAAAGTTTTTGCAGTGACTACCTATCCTTGTGAAGATGTTGGTTGTGGACAAGGCCATGGTGCTTTGGCCAGCGCATATGTAGTAGTCACTTCAGGTATACGGGGGTGTGTACGACATAATAGTGAATGATGTTTAGATGAGCAGGTAAGTCTTGAACTCTAATCCATAATGGAGACATGCAGAAAGAAGAATTAGAAAAAAAGTCTAGATTCAGAACGTGAGTTATGACAATAAAACAAATGGATTAAATAGAAGAATACCTAGGGAACTACGAGTAGAGGTAAGAGTAGTAGTAAAATAGGTGATGAATGAGTAAGATGTGGCGAGAGAGATGAAAAATGAAGGATGAAGAAAGATGATGAATTCTGATAGACATAAATAAGTGACAAAGAAAGAAGAGATGTTTGAAGAAAGTGAGAATAGTGTAGAAGTCATAGGTTAATTGCAGGATCGAGCATAGAAGAAGTCATAGGAAAGATTCATTCATTGGAAGAGCATGTCCCCGTAATCCAATTTATTATATTCCAATAAAAGTTTTCAACTATGTGGATGGGAATATAATAGTTGGGAAGGTGCATTTTCAAAACAAGTGCATCATTGGGGTAAATGAAATTGAAACAACATCAATAGAAAGGCTTTAAAAGCCATAGAGCTTGTTGAAATCAAGCAAATAAAATATGAAAATCATGATGAACAGAAATATAGGGCTTTGCAAGAGCTTAAAGAAGACTTCACCAAAAATATATTAACTATCTTTGTGTAACAAGTGTCCTTGATGCAACAAACAATTTTAGGGCCAGAGGTCGATAAAGGTTGTGTAACCCAAGCAGGTGCACAGTGGATTCATAGTTCACCATAATACCAGTGTCAATGTTTAGATGGTTGGACCCCTCCTCTGCCATGTTGGATACCACCATCATCACAATACCAATATGCCTGGTGCCCAACAATGATGCAACAACAATAAATGAATTAGACTCTAATTACACAACAATTTGGATTTGGAGATAATATCCAACAACACCAACATTGGAATACAGTGCATCAATAAAGAGCGTATAGAGGAGGTTATCAGTCGAATAAAAGAGGATCTAGGGGAGGATATAGAGGAGGTTACCAAGGTGGCAAAGAAAACAACTATCAATGCCCTCCTTTGCAATGCTATATATGTGTAGAATATAATCATGTGCAACGAAATTGTCTTTTGAATCCTCAAAGACAGTCTTACTATGCATACTACAAAATATATGACTCACACGAAATAAAAGACTGTCTTATCTTAGAAAAGCAAATAAAGGATAAGGTCGTCCAAAATGTGAATATGGTGAATGCACACCTAAGGAGGATGCCTTTTTGAACATTGTTACATGACACTAACATGGAGAAAGAGGTTGGCTTCATGTGGGAATGCTTCATAATCAAGGAATTTAGAAAGCAAAACAGGATAAATACCCATATCTAGTTATAGAAAAGGGGCTTATGTATGAAGTTGCATAGATGTTTAAAAACATTCAACATCAAGACATTATTGAAAGAGATGTAGCAATAGATGCTCAAATGTATAGCCAAATCGTGTGCATTATGCGTCAAGATGGAGTTGTTACTGCACTAACAAATCTTTTAAAACTTTAAGCACATTGCACAATGAAGACATCTCTTGGATCATCATAAACTTACTACATAATCTATTGGAGTGTTCATAGTAATGGCAACTGAAGACATAAAATCTTGTTTGGTATGTCAAAAAAAAGAAGCCCTGTGATTTAAATATATGAATTGACATTGAGGTTTCAGGATATGCAATTCCAAATATTATCTTTGATTTTGGCAGCATAGTCAACATGATTCCCAGGTCTACATGGGAGGTTGTTGGATGACTGGTTCTATGTTACAGCCCAGTACCTCTGAGTGTAGCCGACTATGGATGAGTTGAGCCCATTAGCAGATTAGAAAATGTTGAGATCAAAGTCACAAAATCGACCCTTTCAGTTGACTTTGAAGTCATTGATGTGAAGACAACACATTACCCTGTATTGATTGGTGAGAAATGAGCATATGATGTTCAGATGACTATCAATCTTTACTCACTCAATAGTTTAAGACATCTGAAAATGGAGACCTAAATATGTAGATACTCAATCATTGGTAACATAGTTTATCATAGAAGATTGTGCATTCATATCTGCTAAATTCTCTACTCGTTCAGAAGTTGATTTTCTCTATCAAGCAGATGATCATATGCAGGATTATATAGAACTGACTAGAGAAGGAAGTTTGCCTTGGGAAATAGCTTTATCTGTCAGTGGAGCTTTAGACATGCACTTACTCAACTGAGTTAGTGGTGATCATGAACTTTGACCTATGAGAATGGTCTTTACACATGAAAGATAACTTCCTATGTACTATGCAACTGAGGATACCAATCAATTCATTTTGCGCATACAAGTTCATGTACTTACCATCAGTCAGGTGGTCAGTGCTTTAAATTATGTTTTGAAGGGAGTTGCTGCAATATGGTGGGAAATTCATAGAAATGATTTTCTCGAGTGGAATGATGCGTGCGAACCCATGATTAGCAAATTATAACTACCACAGATCATCAGCATCAATTGGCCTCTCTTTGAAGAATGTGAGTGTCCTTAAATACATACTCACAAATGTGTTGAGTTTTAGATTGAGGAACATGTGGCCCCAAAATACTGGGTTCACATCTTTCATTACACATTGAATTCTTTACCATTTGCATGGTATATGCATCAAGAGCACAATAGGACGACAAAACATTGGGCACAAGTGTAAAGTGACTTCATACAGACATTTAGTTTTGAAGATGAGAACCCTCTAACTCATAATGCACTACTGAAAATCAAACATTTCCTATGCCACGAGTACATAGAAGATTTAAGTACCACGACGGAATCCACTGTGTAGAAGAACGTAACTTCTGATCTAAATACTGCATTAAAAAGAGATAGAGCTGGCAAAAAAGAACAATCTAAAATTCAGCCATGCCACCGAATACAAGATGAAGACATTGAAAATTCAGATACTGATGTTGATATTGATTTAATTGATTTATTTAAACTAAACAATTAGTAGAACTAGTAAAGGATCCTAATACAGAGCATACTTAAAGAGACAAGTTGTGCAACATACAAATTCTAGAATAGGAAGGGCAACGAATGATACAAGACTCTGTTGATGAACAAAAGCGTAAGATTTACCAAACAACCCATTAAAAAGCATGTAACAAATATCGAAATGGAGAAGATTCTCAAATTGACACATATAGGTGATTATTGGACAAAAGTTAGAATTTTTGAAGCTATGCAAATTCTGTGAGATTATCTAGATGTCATTTCCACTAAATATTTAGAGGTTCGAGAAGTTGATCCATTTTTAGTAGAAATGCATATCGAACTCAAAGAATGCGCACAACCCATAAGGAAATGGCCATAGAAGTGAAATCCAAACATGAAATTGAAAGTGAACGCTGAACTTGATAAAATGCAAGACACAGGTATAATATATCCTGTAGAAAAGCCAAACTGGGTCAGTCTCATGATAATGCAACCCAAAAAACCAAGGGAAATTAGAGTATGTGGGGATTATCAAATTTTAAAGGATGCATGTGTTGGTGATCCATTTTTGATTCCCTACATAGATGAGGTTTTGGAATTTCTTGCAGAATATAAAGTCTACTCTTTCACAGATGGCTTCAGTGGCTATCATCAAATACCAATCGCAAAAGAAAATAGAGCTAAAACAACTTTTGCCACGGAATAGGGATCTTTTGCATATAAGGTGATGCCTTTTGATCTCAAGAATGTACTTGTGGTTTTGTCTCGTAGAGTTGTGACTACGTTTAAAGATTTCATTTACAGCTTTTTTAAAGTCTCTCTCAATGAGTGGGCAGTGTTTTTTTATTTATAGAACATTTATCTAAACTGCGTCTCATGTTAGAGTGATTCCAAGCTTTGTGCGTCGCTCTGAATTTGAAAAAGTGTTTATTCTTCACACTTTTTGGTGTCCTACTAGGTCATGTAGTGTGTAGTGAAGGCATTTTGGTAGACCAGGCCAAAATTGTAATCATTTTGATTATGACTCCATCAGTCAACTCTATAGAAGTGCAATCTCTTCTTAGCCATAAAGGGTACTATCAAAAATTTATTAAGGGATACACAACAATTTCATCGCCATTAGAGTATTTACTGCATAAACGTACAAAGTTTGTTTGGACATCTGAGTGCCAAGCATCCTTTATAGCACTGAAGCAGAAATTGGTCACCACACCTATCTTTATCTTTTTAGATTGGAGCAAGCCCTTTGACATGCACATTGATCATAGTTATTTTGCTTGCACAACCAAGAGATGGTGGACTGGATCATCCCATTGACTTTGCAAGCTGAAAGTTATCACACACAATAATTTAAGGACAATTGAAATAGAAGAATTGGCTATAGTGTTCGTACTACAAATATTTCAACATTATCTTCTTGTGACACCATTTGAAGTTTTCACGGATCATCAAGCTCTGCACCACCTTGTCAATAGGCCAATGCTTGGAGGACATATTTGTAGATGGTTGATGTTATTTCAGGTATTCCAATCTCACATAATGTCAAGTCAGGGAGAGAAAATATGACGTTGGATCATCTCAATCCCATTCCCAATGGAAAAGAACCAGAAAATTATAGGAAGATTCTCTCAATGCTCATCTATTTCAAGTTTTTGTGATTCCTAAATTTTTTGAAGCAATCATCAACTTCTTTGAGTAAGGAGTATTCTTTGTGTAGGGTAGTTCTGGAACATAAATGACCATAACACTTGCATGAGGCACATCAAGAAATAACAGGACATTTTGCTAGAGAAGTTATTACAGAGTGGGTTATGTTGGTCGAATCTTTTTCAGGATGCACATAGATTCGCGCAGTACTATGATGTATGTCAATGTATGGGCAAACCACTACAAAGAGATGAAATGCCTTTGTAACCTTTGTTAGCTGAACAACCTTTTAAACAATGGGGCATTGATTTTCTCAAGCCTTTGTAAATCAAGGTATATTATCATTGTGATAGACTACTTTACCAAGTGGGTTGAAGGATGCATCTAAATTTCTCTATGAGATCATTATTATAAGTTTGGATTCTCCATTAAGCTCATTAGTGATTGAGGGATGCACTTCTTGAACAACACCATCAAAGCTCTTAGTGAGGAATTCATGATTTTTTATCACAAATGTACTGTGTACCATCTACAAGCTAATGGCCAAGCTGAGGAATTCATGATTTTTTATCATAAATGTACTGCGTATGAAGATCTAAGAGAACCACTTGGTAGTTTTTTCCGCTATATGAATAAGACACATTCACATTTAGATTGAAGTTTTGCAAGGGACTGCTAGTAATAGAAACATTAAATTAATAGAAGTATTAAGCATCCTTTGCATATTCCAGTTACCCACACAAGTGTTGATTGTGTCCCCCTTCACAAGAAACTATTTAAGTACTCACATCATCCTCTATTCCTCGCACAAGATATGGTGGAACTGCTATTCTTTAGCCTGGGCAATCTACAAACTCTCCTTGTGCACATTCCAAGATGGTAGGTTAGACATGTTGCTAGATTCCTCTCTACTATTGGATGACCATCAATGAAGGATGTTAGGAGAGTTTCTGAGAGGCATGCATTTTTCCCTACCTCCCTCGAGATCATCTATCCAAGCACACTTCGTTTTGGCCATTCTTCTATGGACATTATGGATTTTGTATTGGCTCATTTATAAGGTAAGATAAGATGGATTTCAGCATCCTTTAGTCTAAAGCAGTTTGTAGGACCTATCAAAGTCTGTTTAGTCAATTAGAAGATTGTTCTAATGATTTAGTAAAATTTCCTCAAGCTTTGTTTGATTGTCTTGGTTTAATATTTTTATGAACAAGAAGAAAATGCATATCATCTTGTACTTCATTGAAGTTTCCCATGTTACATATTCCTTGCTTCCAAGGTGTCTTTGCGGGGATCCGTCTACCAAAATTTCACCATTTAGTTTGTGGAAGTTGTTTATTTTCTTTGCAATCATGATTCACTCTTTGGGGGTTACCTTGTGCAAATAGGGGGGATATTCTAGTTTGGGGTTAATGATGTTTTTATAATACCAAAGATTTTCCTTATCTTTAATAATTTATTGTCTATAACTTGTCAATGATTTTAGTTTTAATGTATGATTTTAGATTGTCCTATCCAATCAATGTTAGATCATCAAAAATGTCTCAATATTTCAACCATTTATTTGAGTCTTGGAATCCTATCTTGGCCGAGTTTTGTGAGTTTGTGTTTGTATAGTAGATAGAACTTTAAGGCTTCGCCTTCAATGCATAGTGTATATGCTTTTGTTAAGAGAATAGTTTAATGTGTATTTGTCTTTATTTTCAAATTTGGTTAAGATAAATTGTTATAAATTTTTCTCGATTTTGTTCCAATTAAGGTCTTTGGCAACACTGTTAATCCTTTGTTGCTTTCGGATACAGATCAGGGCCAGCCTTTGCCTTCCGTCATGGTCTCCATCAACATCATTATCCTTGGTGAACAAGTATCTCTCATTTTTATAAGTGATGTTTGTAAAATACGGTGTTAACTTTAATGACATGTTGAGTCTATCCATTTTGATTTCACCTCTCTTCTTATTGATTGTGCATTCAAGTCCCATAAACCTTCTTTGGGCATTCATGGGCATTAATATAATATCATCCTTTTATTTTTCTCAACTACTCCAAGCTCAACAAAAGTTGGATGTCGATCTTTTTAATAAAGAAAAGTAGAGGAACCAACAAACTGGGAAACCAACTCAAATAAAATTGAGAACTATAAAGAAAGAGGAGCTAAAATTGGAGGTCTCATGCATTGATTGTACCCTAAAAGTTCCATTTTCATGTTTGAATGGAATATAAATTCCACGGGAGCCTAATCAAAAACATCATCAAATCCAAAAAATCTTCTAATATTATTTTTAGATGATCTTCAGCACTGTATGCAAATAGACAGTTCGATAAAATATAGAAAAATATGAAATATTGTATCCCTCTAAAGAGTTGAGACTTGGATGAATTGAAGGACCAAAAAAAAATGAATAATGAAAAGTCACCATTGTGGAGGGTTTCCTTGTATCCCTCTAAAGACTTGAGAGTTGAATGAATCGAAGGACCAATTAGAAGTGAAGAAGGACAAGTCAATAATGTTGGATGGTTTTCCATACGATTGAGATTGGCAACAAATTATATAGAAAAGGCACAAGAAACTTCTAAAAGTGAAATAGAAGGATTGGTAAAAAAAGATTTGATTATATTGGTTAAAGTCATTCCCAAAATTACAGAAGAAAAATGGTAGAGGTTGGTTGCTAATCATTACAAATTTGTGAACGAGGATAAACACTTCGTTCCACACCGACATAGAATGCGCTGGGACTAGGCTTTACTTATTATGGCTTCAACAAGTGTGAATATGGACACACGTCTACATCCACAATATGATTAGTTGGACAAGGCTTTACTTATTATGGTTTCATCGAGCAATTATGACCATGATTGACCCCGATGGACTAGATTGATTCCATGATGTGCTCCGACAGTTTCAACTTTGCTTTTTTGGCTCTGTTTTTTACATTAGTGGGATTCCTCCTTAAATTAGATTTTTTTTTTTATGGATTAGGGTACTACCAACAATGCACACATTTACATATGGATCTATTTAGTTCATGTTTTTATATAAAAATAGTCGTTTCTCAAATTCCAAAGAGTTAAGAAACATTTTTTTTATTAGATAGTTTGGAGTGTTTTCTTCGCATTTTTTACAAATATGGATGTGTTTTTAACCTTTCTAGTTGTGAACTTCATGCTACGAATGTTAATGAGTGACTATTGGTATGGTGAATACATTGATACAACTCAGGATGAAGACAAACAGTGTGTAATATGTACTGTGGCTTCATGGTTAGCAGTGAGGACCTTATATTATCAATAAAGGGTAGGAGCCATTTGTCGAGGTGTTATTGGATTACAATAATTTTCAAGAAAGGGTTGTGGGTTCTATTAGTGTATGCTCTCAAGTACAATAATTTGGAAGGCCTGCATGTTCTCCCAAGAACAAGTGCCTAACGGATATTTTAATATTGTAGACCAAGATTATAAATGTTTTGGTGAACATGAAACAACGCTTCGAACTACAGAAAGAAAGTGTGGACTGACTATAAAAAATCCTAATAGGAAATGACTTTGTCTATGGTGAACTAGGTCAAACAAACAAGAACAAAATTTAGGCTAGGCATTACAAGTTTCATCCAAATTGACACACGGAAACTCTCTTGATTTATCTATTTTCACCTGCGTGACTATTGGAGTTGAAGACAAGATCTTTAAATACTCTGTAAACAAAGTAAATATTTACTTAATAGAGTAAATATTTACGTAATAGAGTTGAAAGAGTGCGTGCAAGATATCACAAAAGTCTGGGACCTGGTGCCTACAAACTCCCCATAGAAGACACCCATATTTATTGATTTGTTAATCAACACAGGTTGCTTCTTTTACTTCCCCAAGAAGATAATGACGTTGGTTCTCAAAGACTAATTTTCTTGACATGACTATTTAGTATTAGAATATTAAATAGTATTTAAATGCGCCTTTGTCTCATCCCAAAAAGGGAGCAATTAATAATGTTAAGTATAACCTGGATTGACAGTATACTCGTCACTTGGATCTCTACCATGTAGCGTCTCATCCCTAATATGGTTTTCTATGTTATCATTTAAAGCAAAATTTTCATGGCCAATCAGATGTCCAGGTTATATTCAGAATCATTGGGCTCATGCCCTGAAGAATCATTTTGGTAGTTTAAGAGCATGCTCTCACCGACTGTGGATTGAGACTAAAGACCACATTAGCTAGGACGATAGGAAATGTTTTCTTTGCTCTACTTGGGAGATATCAATAAAAGATCACTTTATTTTTAGGTGCTCCTACCATAAGATAGAGGTGACAAATCATTGCTTGTATAAAGATCTAAGAGAGCCACTTGCTACTTTCTTTCGCTATATGTCCAAATGATGCTTAATAGGTAGGAAGCATCAAATTGAATATCTCCTCCTTCCGACTTATTCAACTGCTAGAAGTATTAAGCATCCTTTGGATGTGCCAATTACCCACACAAGTGGTGATAGATCGATGAGATTAGGTCTGCCTTTGCAAGAAACTATTGAGGTACTCATGTCATCGTCTATTTCTCAGACTAGACATGGTGGAACTATTATTATTTAGCCTAGATAATCTACAAACCCTCCTCCTTCACATTCCAACATAGTAGATTAGACATATTGTTGGATTCTTCTATGCTATTGGAGCACCATCAACCAATGATGTTAGGAGAATTTCTGAGAGACATTTATTGTGCCATGTGCCCCTCGAGATCACTTATCCCAGCACACTTAGTCTAGTATTCTTCAATGGACGTTATGGATCTTGTATTGGCTCGTTTATAAAATGAGATAAGATGACTTTTAACATCCTTTAGCACAAAGCAGTTTGTAGGACCTATCAAAGTGTTTTTAGTTAATTAGAAAATTATTCTAAAACTTAGTAAAAATTCCCCAAGCTTTGTTTGATTGTCTAGGTTTAAGATTTTTATGAACTAGGCTATGATTGCAAATAAATGTAATTTTTCATTTTAATGTTACATAGTGGTCATATTAGAAGAAAATGTATATCATTTTCTATTTCATTGAAGTTAAAAATTTTGCATATTCTTTGCTCCCAAGGTATCTTTAGGAGAATACATCTCCCAAATTTTCACCATGTAGTTTGTGTGAGTTGTTTCTTAACTTTGCAATCATGATTTTCTCTTTGGGGGTTACCTTGTGCATGTAGGTCATCACAAATATCCCAATATTTCAACCATTTATTTGAGTCTTGGAATCCCCTATCTACGCCAAGTTTCATGAGCTTGTGTTAGTATGGTAGATAAAACTTTCAGGCTTCACTTTCAATGCATGGTGTAGCTGCTTTTGTGAGGAGAATAGGAGGAGAGTAGGGTAAGGTGTATTTCTCTTATGTTTCAAATTTGGTTAAGATAAATTGTTATGGAATTTTCTCAATTTTGGTCTAATTAAAATGTTTGGCGACAGTGATAATCCTTTGTTGCATTTGGATATAGATCAGGGCTATCCTTTGCCGCTTGCAATGGTCCCCATCAACATCATTATCCTTGGTGAACAAGTCTTTTTCTCATGGTTATAAGTGATGTTTGTAAAACATGACATTGAATTTAATGACATGTTAAGAGTTTTCCCCTTAGAGTTCATGTATCTTCTTATTGTTGTGCATTCAAATCCCAGTAACCTACTTTGGGCATTGATGGACATTAATATAATTTCATCCTTTTGTTTTTCTAAACTACTCCAAGCTCAACAAAAGTTGGATTTGCATATTTTTAATAAAGAAAAGGAGAGAGACCAACAAACTAGAAGATTTGCTCAAATAAAATTGAAAACTATAGAGTAAAAGGAGCTAAGATTGGGGGTCTCATGCATTGATTGTACCCTAAAAGTTTCTTTTTTGTAATTGAAGAGAATATTAATCACAAGGGAGCCTAATCAAAGATGCCATCAAATCCTTGAAATCTTCTAGTATGATTTTCACAAATAGTTCCATAAAATGTAGAAAAGTATGAAATATTGTATCTTTTTAAATAGTTTAGAGTTTCATGAACCAAAAGACCAACAAGAAGTGAAGAATGATAAGTTGCTAATGTTGATGGTTTCCTTGTATCCATCTAAAGAGTTTAGAGTTAAATGAACCAAAGGACCAATGAGAAGTGAAGAATGACAAGTCGCCTATGTTGGATGGTTTCCCATGAGATTGAGATTGGCCACAAATTATCTAAAAAAGGCACATGGAACTTCTAAACATGAGATAGGAGGAGGATGGGTTAAAAGATTTTATTATATTTTTTAAACTCATTATCAAGGTTATAGAAGAAAAATGGAAGAGCATGGTGGCTAATCAATACAAAATTGTGAACGTGGAGGACAAACACTTTGTTCCACACCATCAAATAATGGGTTGGAACTCACTCTTGTCCATACTTTTCAAGAAGAGTGAAAAGGGACACACCTCTCAGTCCACAATATGATCCATCAGACTAGGACTTACTTATTATTCCTTCAATTTATGAATAGAAACAAACACATTATTCACAAGTGTGGCATGGGCCTCTACTTGCTCTTAACTATTGCTCTTCTGGTTGGACTAGGCCTCATCAAGCAGTGACGAACCTAATTGACCCCAATGGACCAGATTGAATCGATGGTGTGCTCTGATAGTTTTTGCTTTGTTTTTTTGCTTCTTTGTCTTTTACATGAGTGGGATTCCTCCTTAAATCAAAAATATTTTGTTATGGGTGTCGAGTACTACCAAGTTACCAACAATGCACAGATGTAGAAATGGATCTTTAGCACTGTACGTAAACAAATAGTTTCATAAAATGTAGAAAAGTATGATCTATTTAGTTCATGTTTTTATAGAAAAACAATTATTTCTCAAAATTTGTAAAGAATTAAGACACATTTTTACCAGATGGTTTAGCATTTAATTTTACACATGCTGGCAGATTTTTATGAGGAATTGCGTTGTTAGATTGAACCTTATATGCTTAGACCTCCAAAAATGTCCATTTCTTCTCAAATTTCTGGCAATAAAACCATTGCCAAAATGACCTAAGTTATTTGTTGTTGTTAGGTTGTGGAGCTAAAAGCTTCACTGATGCGAATGGAAGAGGTTTCTAAGTGTCAAAGCAATCGACGTTAGTCTAATCAACTGACGTCGGTCATCTTCAGTGTACACAGTAACCGACATCGGTTAGGAGTCAGCGGACATCAGTCAAATAAGAACCGACGTCGGCAACTTGTGTGTGCATGCGTTTGCATGCGCTTCCAAAATTGGTATAATTTTAGACAGACAATAAGTTTGCATGTAAAAGACTAATTTAAGTCTTGAGTATGCATTTCTAATTATTATAATTAGGAAGTTTAATTATTGTTTGTATGGGATCTATTTAAGAGACCCATAAGCTGTATTCTAATTTGTAGAATCACAAGGACTTGCAAAGGCAAGGACAAGGGTTCTTTCAAGGTGTGTAAGATCTAGGTCTTCAAGTGTGCAAGACCAGGTTGATCTACAGGTGTGCAAGATCAGGGGAGATCTACATGGTGTGTAAGATCAATTGATCTGCAAGGTGTGCAAGATCAGGTAAGATCTACATGGTAAGTAAAGTCAGTTGATCTGCAGGTGTGTGTGTGCAAGGTCAAAGGAGATCGGTGGGATAGCAAGATCAAAGGAGATCTGCAACACAAGGAGCAAGATTAGGGAGATCTACTTGAAGTATGTTGAGTACTTGGTGGACTGGAAGTAGGCGACAATGGTTGTGTTGATTGTCACTTACTAGTGGAAACAACAACTCAGTTATTGAGTTGATTTGTGTACTAGCAGTATTGTTATTGACTGGTTGAGAAAACAACTCTGTGTTTGAGTTGTGATTGTAATTGAGAGAGTGAACTCTTGAGGGAGAATTATTGGTATGCCCAAGAGGTGTGGGAATAAGAGTGTGAATTCTTCATTGTACTTCTTTCTGGAAGAGTATTAATACAAAGTTGTATTGTCTCTTATATTATGTGCTATTTATGAATTTTAGTTACTTATTACTTCTGGTTTAATTTCGTATTTAGTTGCTTATACAAAGGTAATCATGTGTGCTCTTATGGAGCGTGGATTCTGACAAGTGGCATCAGAGCTTTTGGTTAAGTTCACTAACACCTTGGTTTCAGAGTGTGTTAAGTGTTTGTTGATTACAGGTCACTCACAGGGGTTTTTGTTTGAGTGAGAGTATAGCAATGACAGAAAAAAGTAAGCAAAAAATGGAGAAATTCAATGGCAAGAATAATCAATTACTGAATTATGGAAAGAAATGGCAGGTAAAGAAAGATTGTTAGTTGGTAGAAGATCAACATTAAGGAAATAAAAAAGCAAATGATGCAGGTATTGTTGCATGTGTTGCTCTTATATGTTCTTTGGATAAAGTAGAATCTTGGGTTTTAGATTCTGTTGCATCTTTTCATGCAACCCCAAATAGAGTATTTTTCCATGATTATGTCCATGGAGACTTTGGAAAGATTTAGGGGTTGGTGAGCCTTGTCAAATTGTTGGCAAAACGAAAGTGTGGCTGAAATTGCATACGGGCAACACATGCGTGTTGAAGGATGTCATGCATGTCACAGTCCTGAAGAGGAGTCTAATTTCTGTAAGAAAGTTGGGTGATGAGGGTTGCACAGTTACTCTCATAGCGGAATCTTGAAAAGTTTCCAAGGGTGAACTTGAATTAGCATGTGGTAAGAAAGTAGGTACTCTTTATCTATCTACTTGTATTACTAATTCTCTTTTTGTTTTATCTACTTCAGATGTAGATGCAAAGATGTGGCTTTGTAGGCTTGGTCACATGAGTGAGAAGGGAATGCATATTCTTAAGAAGAAATCTAATGTTTTTGGCAAACTTAAGAACTGGAAAGCCTTGGTTTTTAAGGAGGAGATGATGGACAGAGATTAGCTCAAGGGGCTGAATAATTTTGAGCAAGGCAGTTTGGACAAGGTTATGATCCAAAGTGAGCTCACAGATAAAAGTCATCACTCACAGAAAAATGTAGTTACCGATGTCGGTCAGGTGAGAACTGACGTCGATCAGGGAGGTACCAACATCAGTCATGTGCAGACCAGAGTCAGTGGTGTCGAGCAGGAGGACACTGACGTCGATCAGGAAACCAACATCGACAGTCAGGTCGATCGCATGGAACTGACGTCAGTCGAGTGTCGACTGAATGGTGACCGAGATCGATCACTGACAGAACAGATTTTGGGCAGACAAGCTGTCAAGGAGTCTCAAATGCTTATGTGGAGGACTAAAAGGGTAAGTAAGCCTCAAATTCATTATTCCCCTTCTTTACACTACTTGTTGCTCACTTATGGTCAAGAACAAGGAAGTTTTGAAGAGGCAATGCAGGTAGAACCCAGGAAACAGTGGGAGCATGGCATGAATGAGGAATATGATTCCTTGGAGAAGAACCAAATGGGAGATTTAGTAGAGTTACCAGCTGGGATGAAAGCACTAAAAGACGAATGGATTCCTAGGTTAAAGAAAGGAGAGAATGGACAGGTGAAATGAAATGCCAGATTATATGGTCTTATCGCATCAGTAGACGGGCTTCTTAGCGGACTTTCTTCAGATCTTTTGAGCGGAATCCTGCGACAGTAGGCAGGGGCCGAATGGCTTACGGCTTCACTATTATAAACTCAAACTATTACACACTTTGTTTACAATATCTTTGAAAATTTTTGATTCACAGGATCCTTCGAGAAGGGCAAGTGAAGAGCATACTCTTTTCAAAGCTACTAGATTTTCACTCAGAAAATTTTTCGATGATCTAAACTAAGAACTAAGACCTATATATATAGCATTTTGAGAGGTCCTGCCTGCTCGCTGGCAAGGCGGTGTCTATCTCATCATGCTTTACAGCTGTGGCTACAGAGAGATGCTATTAGACCCACCACTTGATTGATGAGTCGGTGACGATGATGAAGAGGCCATGGGCTGTGGGCCCAACATGTCTTCCGCTTCATTGAATAAGTCATTTTCGGTTATGGGCTAGAAAAGACACCTTATCTGAAAAGTAGATTGAAGATACCAATGTCGGCATCGATTGGTATCACATGGCAGGTGGCGCGGAGTACAATGATAGTGGGATTCCCACTCAAGCTGTCTTCGAATAATAGTGTGTACTACCGTGTCTTGGCTATGGTTTTGTTCCTCATGAATGCGATGGGGACCAAACCTTGCAATCCATCTGTAAAGATGTTCATTATGAGTAGATCGGATTTGGATTCGCCATGTCCACAAAGGTCTTTTCAGCAAATCAGTGAATCGTTCATACAGGTATTCACTGTTTAATCTGTCAATGCTGATGACTCCGGTATTGTTTCTGCGGTTGGCCTGTATTCGAACTGCTGCAGACATCTGGAGGTCTTGTGCAGCTGCATACGAAATCCTGGTAAACCGAGGATGCATGCCTTCTCGTAAGATTTGTTCTTGAATCAGGGGATTCATAGAATCAAAAGCCTGATTAAGAATTCTTGTTAAATTAAATCCTGGTGCAGGCTGATGCATGAGGGAAGCAGGGGGATTTCTACTTAGCCAATCAGCTATTACATTACTCTTACCTTCTATATGTTGTACTGAAAAATTGGATTGGTGGAAAAATGCTTGCCACCTGACGTACTTACCACGACCATCCTTCCTTCCATGATCTTTTTCTCGGAAGGTTAAAAATCGGGTGCAGTCAGTTACAACTGTGAAATGTGGCAGATGTAACAATTTAAGCATAAATTTTTCCAGACATTTCTTTACAGCATAAATTTCCTTGTCAGAGGAAATCCATTTCAGTACATCACTACTAAAAACACCACTAGCAAACTCACACACAAATTCTACCGTATCTACAACTGAAACAAGTACTCCTCCCCATGAGAGGTCAGATGCATCAGTATAAACTTTCATTTCCTGAGATTTTGGAATATGGAGAGCTGGCAGAGATGAAACTTTTGCCTTAATTTTCTGAACAGCTTCTGTGTGAATTTGTTCCCATCTAAATACTTTCTTTTTCTGCAATAATTCCTGCAGGACAAATCTATCCGCTCCTGCATTGGGATAAAAGCTGTTTAGATAATTTAATAATCCCAGAAAAGCTTGTACCTGAGCTTTATCAAGATGCTCGGGAAAACTGATGATCTTTTCTTTTATATGTGGCTGTATTTGCAGCTTTGAATCTCGGATGACCATTCCGAGGAAGTTACATTCTGTAGTGCATAACTGTATTTTTGTTTCAAAAAGCACTATTCCTGCATTAGTAGCCAACTGTAAAACCCTGGAGACATAGTTCCTCTGCTTGAATTCGTTGGAAGGATTTTCATATGCGGCAGCAAAATAATGAACAGTGCCTGCAGCATGTCGATAGACACCTTTTGCTGGTGGCCATCTTCCTCCTCTGTAAAGAGTGACTGTGTCTTCTGTAAAGAAATCAAGACTGTCTTCTCGTGGAAGATTCATTAAAGTATGAGGAAGATCTTTCCCCAAATTAACTTCTTCATCCTCTATTAGGATATGACCTGTTTTGACAGATCTACGGGATGAGGACGTAGATGGTCTTGTGGGAGAACTTTGAGTAGATCTCATAGACAATGATCTAGGCAGAATGTTAACAGATCTACCATCACTTTGATGTACAGTGGCTTGGCCTTTGAGCTTTGGCGAGACATGTTTGAGCCAGTCTAATTTCCATTCAGCTGGAATCTCAACAGACTCTATATGTCCTTTCTGTAATTGGACTGTACCACTGAGTCTTCTTGCCAGAGGCAGATTCTCTAAGATTTTGGGATGATTGGTGTTGGTCATGCTATATAATACAGAAATATTGACAGTAGCATACTGAAATTCACCAAACATTTCAAGACCATATACAGATGTGAATAGACCCCAACAATCTAGAGACCCATGTCTTACTTCTTTGCATCCTTTGTCGCGGACTGCGACTGACAGATTAGGACAAAATTCAAAACAAATAACATTATCGTCATTGAGACGACCAAGGCTAGATAACTGACATGAATGTTTGAAACTTACTTGACGACGGTCACACAGAGCTAGATACATTACTGGTTTTATATTTGATGAAATCAAAGGTTTAATATAAATGCGAATCAGACCAAAATGCACAAATTTGACATCCTTATGAGAACGGATATACAGGATTTCAGGTTCTGGAAGTAAAGGGAGTAAATTTGTTTGGAAGGTCTTTTTGGGCTGATAGCAGAGATTGAGTTCAACTGACTTAATCCTAGGCTTGACAAAAGATAGATAAGTGCTATTATACAAAAACTTAGACTTAACTAATTCAGCTTGTTTATAAACATTAGAAGCTTTCAAAGCCGGTGGCTTGAAGAAACTAGATTCCTTTTCAAGATCTGCTTCTGTTATCTCAATATCTGCACAATCAGTCAACTGATCAGGAATGAAAGGAGGCATCTCATACATTCCTTCGATTTCAGATTCATTCATAATTTCTACAGTAGATGTGGAAGGTATTTTCCCAAATTCCATTGTGGGGAGAGAAAGTTCTGGTATGCGAGTAATTTCTGGTAAGGGAAGGGATATGCAGAGATAGAATGGCCTATGACAAAATGAATAAACGGCCTGAGACTCGATGCAATAGATTCCCAAAGAAATTAACAAAGCAAAGAATCTTTCAAATCTGATCCACGAAAAAGGGAAATGAATCACAACTTACAGAGGAATATGAAAGATTATGAAACGAATATTGGAAGATTATGGCTCTGATACCAATCTTTTTATCGCGTCAGTAGAAAAAGAAGGTCCAAAAGAAACTGAGCAAAAAGGTCTGGAAGATGACTCGGCCTTTTGATCTTCTCTTGATAACCAGCTTAAAGCTCCAGGACAGTGGTACAAGTTTGACAGGTGTATGACAAAGCATGGCTTTAGTTAATGTCAATGTAATCACTGTGTTTACTTTACTAGGTTGGATAATGATAGCTACATTATCCTGTTATTGTATGTAGTGTATATGCTTGTTGCAGGGTCACACATACAGGGTAGTACTGAGCTAAAGGTAAAGGTAGATCAAACATGTGCCAGGAAAGATTTAGGAGCAGAAATCCTTGGCATGAATATTTATAGAGACAAGAAAGATCACAGGTTGATTTTGTCTCCAGATGATTATGTGAATAAGGTAGTGGCGAGATTCAAGATGCAGGATGCAGAATTGGTTAGCACACCTATAGATAGAAGTTCACAGAACAGTGTCCCAAATCACATGATGAGGTTGAGTACATGAGTACTAACCCTGAGATTGCCCAAGCAGTGGGAGTTGTCAGCAAGTTTGTAGCCAATCCAGAAAAGGAGCACTGAAAAGTAGTTCAGTGGATTCTCAGGTATCTGAGAGGGACTAATAGCAGGTATTTATGCTATGCAGGGTCAAGCACTTCTCTACATGGGTATGTAGATTTAGATATGGTAGGTTACTTGGATGACAGGAGTAGCATCACAAGATATGTGGTGGTTGGTCTTCAAGATTGAACTTGAAGAGGGATACAAGCCAGGAAACAAAATTAGACGATGTACAGATACATGTACAGATGCATCTATTTATCTCCAACTAGGAGATTGTTAGGTTGTGGAGCTAAAAACTTCACTGATGCAAATGGAGGAGGTTGTTGAGTGTCAGAGCAACTGACGTCAGTCTAATCAATCGACGTCGGTCATCTTCAGTGTATGTAGTAACCGACATCAATTAAGAGTCGGTTGACATCGATCAGATAAGAACCGACGTCGGCAACCTGTGTGCATGCGTTTGCATGCGCTTCCAGAACTGGTCTAATTTTAGACAGACAGTTTGCATGTAAAAGACTAATTTAAGTATTGAGTCTGCGTTTTTAATTAGTGTAATTAGGAAGTCTAATTATTGTTTGTATGGGATCTATTTAAGAGACCCATGGGCTGTATTGTAATTTGTAAAATCATAAAGACTTGCAAAGGCAAGGACAAAGGTTCTTCCAAGGTGTGTAAGATCTAGGTCTACAAGTGTGCAAGACCAGGTCGATCTGCAAGTGTGCAAGATCAGGGGAGATCTACATGGTGTGTAAAATCAGTTGATCTGCAAAGTGTGCAAGATCAAGTAAGATCTACATTGTAAGTAAGGTCAGTGGATCTACAGGTGTGTGTGTGTGTGCAAGGTCAAAAGAGATCTGTGGGATAGCAAGGTCAAAGGAGATCTACACCACAAGGAGCAAGATCAAGGAGATCTACTTAGAGTACGTTGAGTACTTGGTGGACTAAAAATAGGCAACAACGGTTGTGTTGATTGTCACTTATTGGTGGAAACAACTCGGTTATTGAGTTGATTGGTGTATTGGTAGTATTGTTACTGATTGGTTGAGGGAACAACTCTATGTTTGAGTTGTGACTATAATTGAGAGAGTGAACTCTTGAGGGAGAATTACTAATATGCCCAAGAGGTGTGGGAAGAAGAGTGTGACTTCTTCATTGTATTACCTTCTGGAAGAGTATTAATACAAAGTTGTATTGTCTCTCATATTCTGTGCTATTTCTAAATTCTAGTTACTTATTACTTCTGGTTTAATTCCGTGTTTAGTTGCTTATACAAAGGTAATCATGTGTGCTCTTATGGAGCATGGAACCTGACAATTGTTGCACCAAAGTATCAATCTTTGGTTATGAATTTCATGTCTAAAGGCTCTTTCATATTCAAAAGCAAGATATTAATCAAGATTAATAACTATTATGGTATTTTAAAAAAATTCCAAATTGTTTTACCAATAGAAATGTCTTAGGTTTGAATTGAGATCAACTTGTTCTTTAGCAATGTCAATATCTAGTTGAATAATAGGTCGACGGTCATAATTGTTCAGAGTGAAAAGAAAAAATAATATCCTTTGCATAATAATGAGCATTCACTTGGAAGATGAATTGATCCTTGATAGAGTCACCAAATTTTTTTGATGCTTAAAATTGTAGTGTTCAACTAATCAAAATTAGACCATTTTAACCTAGAGACTAGGTAACTCGTTTATGGTGAAGATGGTAATTTAGTTGTCAAGCAAACAAAGATGTTTAATGTTATCTTTAAACTCACTTTATAATGATATCATGAAATAATCATCCTACCTTTTGATTCAAAAATTATTTCAATGTTCATATATTATGTTATTGACTCAATGACAAAGTGAAACCTATTTAAAAAATAATGTATTAAAAATCCAAAATCAAAGTAATTTTAAGGAATTAATCTTAAATCGTTAAAAATAACTTCTCAATCACATATGCTTTGTCATCTCTTAATGTAAGAAAACTTATTATTAATTCAAGTAAAGTCTTATACTGAAATAAAGAATACAATAATAATAGATAAACCTAAGAATGCAAAGAAAACAAACATAATCTAATATAAAAGAAAATAAAAGACAAACTAAACAACAAGGGAGAGCAAAGGAAACAATGACTAAAATATTAACAAATAATTTAAAAGACTTAAAATATATTAAACTAAATAACATAACAAAAAAACAATTAGCCACTGTCTTGATGAAAACAACAAATAAAATCACAAAGTACAAAAAATGATACAATTCAAGTCATTTTATGATGTAGGAGCATTAGGGAATGACTATGTTCATAATGTAAATAGTAAAATTGTACTTAGAGTCTTATGAGGTACGAGGGATCTCTGTAAATATCAATAAGTCATTAAGTAGATCAATTTAGAGTTTACCTGTCAAAAAGGAAATATGTATATTTGTTGGCTTGTAGTGAGTATGGTCAATAGTAAAGGATACATGTAAACATATAATTACCTTGTGTAAACGTAATTTACTCTAAAGACACTATCTAGAAGACTAATATAACATAGAACAAAAACAGTTTAGCATATAGCTGGTAAGCTCTTAAGAAGGGGAGAAAATATTGTAACTAACTTGTCCAATATGGAGTTTGTACGTAATGATAAGTCTAGGACCCATGTTTGAAGGGACAAAATAAGGCAAGAAGCAAGCATGAAAGGTCGAAGCATGAAGTCTTAGAGTACAAAATAGGAGGTTTGGTACGCATAAAAGAGGAGTAGAAAATAGTAAATAAGGCTTTTAGGCTTGTAACAATCCATAGAACTATATGTAATGAGGTGTTTTAGTTAATGAAAGGAATGAGATACCCAAGATAAGAGATTGTATGTTTTTTTAACAGATGAATGATATTCTGGTATGGTTAAGAAGTTCATATGCATCTTGGAGGGTTTTTGTGAAGAATGTAACATCCCTGTGTATGGAAAAAGGATTGATAGAAGGTAGGATGGATGAATACTTTGATGCAATTACAGGCTTAAATTATTACTTATTTCGATTGAACTAAGTATTGCAATTATTTCACCTATGACTACTATCATGGTTGTAATGAATAACAAAACATATTGACCGTTAATTATTATTTTCTATGTAAAACAAATTGCATCTCTATGAAGGAATAGGTGTTGTTTGATTGTATGGTATAATAAACTTGGATACCCTTATGTTTCAATTATGCAACAAATGAAATTTAATGATTGCATAAACATGCTTTTTGTGTATGATAGTCATAGCATTTCATTATCCCTAAAAATAACCTTTGAAAGTTGTCGTGACATAAATTACATTGTGAATCATTACCATTCATGGACAAGTTAAATTATATTTACACATGTTTTGCAATTAGTGATATAGAATCTATATTAATGGTAAGTGTAATTATTTACAAATCTTTTAGTTTTCTAAACTAATTTTTATGCATTATGAAATGATGGAAGAGGTTGCTTATAAGATCTAGCATGAAATTCTTTTACATTTTCTACTTACACTATTACTACTTAGCCAATGCAATCTAATTAATCAATTGTTATTAAGTGGTAAGATAACCTAATGCGAGGACCCAAAAATTGAAGGTCAAGGTCTAACTCAGTGGGTATTATGATAAGGAGTTCTTATAATGCATTTACAAAATTATGTTCCCCATGATAAATAAACATCTGGTTTTCTAAATTATCTCACAATATTATGGCTTTATTAGTACAAACTTTCTTGCATGAGACCTCACAAAGGGTAATTCTCCCTTGATAAGAATGGTAAACTTGGGGTTATTGTATATAACCAATGCAATGATGACTGTCCTTAAATGGGAATAAAGTCACTAATTGGTCTTTGAGTAAAATAATTTCTTAGAATCTAAAATTTTTGTTAAAATTGAATTTTATTCATATACCATTGCTGTAAGTAGACAATCCTTGTCTAAGAATTAAATGGTAGGGGTTTTAGGGTGCAAGGACCCCAACTCAAAATTTAGACATGCAATCTCGATAGGTAACACCTACTTAAATAACCTTATCACTTATAGTGTTATTATATTACAAATGCCTCTTGTATATTAGAACCAAAATCAAATGAGCACATGAACCTTAAGTGGGATTAAGGATCCTTGAATGGTTATATGCAGTAGACAAATGTCGCATATCGAGTTCAAAATTTATTCCGGTGCACTGCACATGGATGCATCTCGAACTGTATATTATCAAAGGGGAAACAAACTTCTCTCTAGGATCCTTTCCAAATGTTTACCCTTGACTAATTAGTCTTAACCTACCTCATATGGTTATGGATGTATGCATGTGTGTATGCAATAAATATGTTATCATATGTATTGTCTAGACATGTAGTGGGCCCTACATGCATACTCTTTGCACACATTGATAAGTAATTCTAAGATTGTTTTGAGGTATACATGGAAGGAAAAGAGATGGATGAGAGGAGAAATAAGATGTGGGGAGAGAAGACATGATGGGGTGATGGGAAAGGAGTGGAGAGATGGTGGGAGATGAAGGAGAAGAAAGAGAAAGAGAGAGAGGGGTGATGGAAGAAGAGGTGCCCAACTTTGGGAGAAGACAAGAAAAAAGAGTAGAGAAGAGGATAATAAAGGAAGCTGAGTTGGTTTAAGGTAAAATCATATAAATTGCAGCGTATTTAAATAAATTAAACTTGAAGTTTTCCTTTGTTGGAATCAAGGAATAGTAATGCTCTGAATTAGAAAAAATAGATTTGGGATCTATTTCAAATTAATTATATTTTGTTGGTGAATGAAAATTTAAAGATTTTATGCTTAAAATAAATGGTTGTAATTTACTAGACTCGAGCAGGGTTTTGAAATGAATGAGTATGGAAAACTCAACTTGGGTAATTTCACTCCGTATGTGTTGAACAACAAAATTTTGACTTCAAAACTTTGTAAGGTAAACTCAATTTTCTTGTCTATTAAACCTCTCAAAATAATTGAATAAATAAATAAAAAATTTGGTTGTGTTTGGATGGTTATGACCTTGATTTAATTTGCTTGGAAGTTGAATTATTTGTTTTGAAGCCATTAAATTATTATAAGAGGGGTTGAGGGTTCCTTACAAAGTCATGGAAATTCATGATGAATCCACAATTTTTAAATCAAAATTCTCTCTCTACCCAAGACTATCTATAACCTTCATTTGATTTGCTAAAATTAAATATAATTTTGTTGTTGCGAATTTTGTGAGATTTCTATTGATTATGTATAGTTGGTTGAAAGCTATGGGTTGCATTAAGTGATAAATAAAAGCCAAAACCCAATAGTGCCTTTTCCAATAATCTTTATAAGAAAATTTTGGTTTATATGGTTTTAGTGAAAGTAATCACATCCTTGAGGGCTTATGATAACTGTTGATTGGAATTGGGTTTCTATTGTTTATATATTGGTTACCATGTATACTTAATCTAAATAGTCATTTATTGGATTTGTTGATTTGTAACTCATCAATGGTATTATTGTTGGGTCAGTGATCTATTGAGAATCCATGATAGATGCATGTGTCATTTACCTCTGGATTTAATGTTGAATTATTTAAATGTTAATTAACTCGGGTTAATGAGTAACGCTCATTTTAAATCTACCTACTTACTGAAAATAGCCCTTTGGCGACATTAGACCATTTACTTGGTTACAAGCATGCCCTTTTTGGAAATTATAAATATGAATCGACCTAATATTTATTCCTATAAGCCTACGCAAAGGCCACAAGGCTATTTTGAGCTATCGAGGTTTCTATGAGTTCCTTAACCTCCTTTTGTGTATTCTTGGTTATGTTACTATAAATATTTATTGCTTAATTGTTACTGTGTGAGTTGGGTCAATGACTTAGTATCCCAGTTAAGTCCTTAATCTTCTTGCTTATTCAACTATCAAATCTACCGTCCAACTGATGGATGGGGTGGTTAGGGCCACCGTATGGTTGGGCTCATTAGATTACGTGCAAGGGTTTTCCCTTCAACTAGTAGATGTGATTCTCTCTTGGATTCATGTGTTGAAGGTACTTTGTAGAAGATTTAACAAAATTTAATTCTTCTCATGGATGTACTAGAACAAGCTAATGTGGTTCTTCGTAGTGAAATAATTTTCTTTAGATGTTCTAAAATTATGGAATTTCTTCCTTGTATAATACTATTGGTTGTTATTGGAATTTCTTACTTGTATGTATTAGGACATTTCAACAGGACCAATTAGTGCTCTTTTTATCTTGATGACTTGTCTCCTTCTAATCTTGCCTTAATGATGCAGTGTACCATCCTAGAGAGGTCTTGGTGGTAGTGGTGGCTCATAAACCTCTCAAATCAATCCATATACCTCATACAAAGTATAAAAGTTGCTTCAAGACAACTTTACCTAAACTTCTCCAAAGTCAATCTTGACCCTACACAATTTCATGTTGTGGAGAGGCCTATGAGAGACTAGGCTAGCCAAATCATCTTGCCACTGCACTTTAAGCCTAGTATCAACGTGCCAAGATAAGAAGATTATGTTTGGTTGAGTAGGGAAGGAGATTGAATGAGGTTTGACCTTCAAGCAATGGTGACTAAAAACTTACATTATGCATATTGTTACTTAGTCCCAAAGAAGCCTAGAAAATGCAAATTGATTGCTAACATGAGTGTTCTGGTGATTGAGGATGAAACATGGCCTTAATACATAAATAGATGTATATAATGGCTAGTATGAACTCAAAATGAGTTAAGGGAGTGAAACATAATTATTATCATGAGAAACAACCTGCAGTCATCTTATCAAGCACACAGTCATAAGCCAATGGAGTTCTAGCAAGCTGTGAAAGGGACTTTCAATGAAAATGATCTTCAAGTGAGGTTATTGAAATTGTTAAGAAACCATTGTGTAAGTGAAGGAATCATGGACACGTTGTCACCTACATCATCTCTCCAACCATCCTAAATCATATACATAGTCCGTACAAAGGTAAAAAAGGGGTCAAACACAGTTAGGTTATGTTGGAAGAAAATATTATTATTGAGAATGTGGAGAAATTATTGATGAGAGGACAGTGTGATGGGTGATGAATATCAAAAAAGATCAAAGGGTCATGAATATAGACCAAGATCAGATAGGTTTTCTTGAAGATCAACACCTACAACAAGTTTGTAAGGTGTGCCATATTGGTACATAAAGGTTGCTAATAGGACTATTGCTATGCTTTCAGGTTAAATGAAGATCATCTATGTGTGAATAATCTCTTGAAATGGAGTCAAGAGTGTATCAATTCATGAAGATCAAGGTATGTATAAATACTTGGTCATCTACCTTGAAAAATGAAAACCTACAACCAGCCTCTTTTTTGCTTAAAACAATTGTATGAGATTGAAGTTAGATTCAAGGTTTTTTATAAGAGGATAGAATTGAGGGTTTGTGACCAAGGTGACATAAATAAAAATATATAAAACCAATAAAGTAATTGGTTTTACACTTATACAATCTCTTCAATAAGGTATACTTCACTTCATCTGGAGAAAGGTTGTGTACTTGGCAAAATTGTGTATGGACTGTATAAGTCATAATGGGTTGGAAGAAGCGCCTTCAAGTAGGTATATAACAGGATCAAGGGGTTTATCCCAAGGTCTTCACCATCTTGACCCTCTCATTTCAATATCAAACTCAGTCTAATCACCACCTACAACTCACTTTTTACAACCAAAGCAAGAAACCCTCAAAAGTCGAGCATAAAGGTCTATATAAAAGTGGAGCAAAGGTGCCATGGAGAGATCTTAATTATTTGAAAGGGTGTAGAAGGGTAAGGATAATGTGATAAGGATTTTATAATATATCCAAGGCATTTTCATCACTCTCATCCCATTATGACAAGGTGAAATAAGACAAGCTCAGTCATGAACCCAAGAAGCATAAAAAACTAGGCAACCAACTAGCTAGTTTTAAGAAAAATAAGTTTTGGGGCATCTAGAGGTACAATCAATTTATGAAATTTGGTAAATTTAGTGATAATAAGTTGTTTTAACTATATATAATATTTTTTTAATCCAAAAAATGAGTGGAAGTACCCACTTTTTAACACAGTCCTATGTCTGTCTGTTGAGGAGAACATGGAGCTAGACAAACTTCTCGGAGGGTTATAAGGTATGACGGATGGTTTGAACCTCATGTGATGGTTTGTAAAGAATATTGTAGTTATTTTATTTTTTTTAAAACTTGGTGAGAATTATAATATTTTAAATTTAGAAGTGAAAAGTGAAAAAGTGCAAGTTGGTTAAATTCAGGGTTTTGGGGTTTTGGCATGCAAATTTAGACAGTCAAAAAAATATTTTTGAAGAAATTAAATGATTAAAGGATAAAATACAATTAGTGAATAAATTGTATGGGTATTTCAAGGTTTTCAAAAAAAAAAAAAAAAAGGTCTTGAGACCTTATAAATCTCAAGATACACCTATTTCTTGCTCCCTATGTTTCATAGTTCACAATTTTTGAGTGTGCAGCAGGTATAAATTGATATTTTTGAAGATTTTATTTTATTGAATGATGCAAAAAAATGCTTGACATAATGGTATGAGTTATTTAATGTCCCAATGAAAAATTAATGACGTTTTGAGACCCTATATATCTCAATTTATGGCCTTTTCTCGCTTCCTAGTTTTCTTGTTTCTCGCAAACATGAGAGAGCTATTATGGAGATCAAGAAAAAAATAAATGTTTTAGATGAAAATAATGATTAGAAAACTCTTAAAAACATAAATTCAAGGTGTGAAATCCTTTAATAAACCAATTTGATCAATGAACCACCATTTTTCACTCTTTTAGCCCATTTTCCTCTCTCTCAACCAAGGAGCATTGTGGCAATTTTTAGTCCTTGATACATGTTTTGAGTTTCTTCACATGATATTATGGATTGCTCAGGTGTGTTCATCAGATAAGATGTTTTAAGTGGCCAATAAACCTCAAAACAATGATAGGATGGTCCAAAGAATGGCCGAGGAGGGTTATCAAAAGAAAAAATCAAGCTCTCATATCTCCATTAATGAAGTCATTGCTCAAAAGTAGGTCTAAAAGTGAAGGTTAAAGGGGTAAAAAGAGGAATTTATTGAGTGAAGAGTGATAGAGTCTGACCCAAATCCATTTGCATGATAGCAGTGTGCTAGAATAGGCGGGAAAGGCCCTAAGAGGCTCAAACTAGCAAAAGACTACTTGAGATACACCTAGGCCTAGAGGGTGAGAAACCTTCTCAACCACTTCAAGGAGATCTAGAGTGATCCAAGGGCTGAGAATGGTCCCCAAAAAAGGGGGGGTGAAAAGAGAGAAGGATATTGAAAATAGAAACTAGCCTAAGACAGTGATGCACCAAACAAGTTGATCTACTCAGTGACTCACACTTCAGACTAAAAGAGGGCAGACATACATTTTATTTGATGAAAAGACTAGACTGTAGGAAGTTTTAAAAGGGAGGCTTAATGAAGACACACAGAAAATGAACTTACCACAAGCGCTATAGAAAACACACTGTCTGATAACCTTTTTTTATCTCTGCACTCTAGATGCAACACTTCTTGTTAACCTACAACACTGATACTCTAGCTACGCAAGGTGTGTTGGTGTCAACTTGTAAAAGCATCAAGCTAAAATTAATAAATGCAAGGTTAATATCCAGACACATATAAATAGTCAATAGAGGTAAAACACTTTCTTATTGATTCAAGGAGAAAATTTGGCAAGGCTGCACCATAAAAAATGAGAGATTTTTTTCTCCAAATGAGAGTTTACAATATATAGCATAAAAAAAAGACTTTGACACATTTCAAAATAAGTGGCCCATGCTGCGTTGAATGCCTAGGGAAGAGGAAATTGCTCATGCTGATATCATTCTTCTAGAAACAACCTGACAAAACCATGTTGTAGATATCACAGGGCTTGACTTTAGTGCTTAAAATGTATTAAATGCTACTACAGAAGCGTGGGTCACTTGATTGTTTTAATGATAAGGCCACCCCTCTTTAAGACTTATACGACTGTCTGTTATCGACGCTCTCTTTTGCCACCTGGGCTGATCTATTCATGTATGTGCTTGGCTGGGTGCATCTTTTGGAACATTCCAAATGTTGTCATATGTGTGCGTGGCCGTGTTCTAGATTCCCTATTTTGTTCTCTCTTTCCTTTCTATTTTTTATCTTTTTGGCAATTTGAGCTCTTAGGGCCATCTTCTCGCCTTTTGCTGACAATTTGAGCTCTCAAGCTCTCTTCTCGATGGGTCGTTGAGTTCATCATCAGGTCTCACGCCCTTTTGAATTCCGCCGGGCCCATGCTATTCGAGCTCTTTCGGGCCACTTGTCGTGAAGGCATTAGTACTTTGGCTTTTCCTCAACGGCCGATGCATCCTATCAAAATTGACGTCTACGAGCCTGTCACCTATTTGAAAACCAATGGTTTTTTCACCGGCTCAAATTTGATGTTTGCACGCTTGTCATCGAACGTTTGAACCTCCAATGGCTAGTTCGCTATGCTGAAATTGACGTTCTTGAGCCCGTCACCCCTTTGGCAATTTCTTCGACCTTTTGTATTTTCAGTCTTTTTCTTTGGAGTCCCAACCCTTTCTCTTCTTAAATTCCTTCGGACAAAATACTTGAAAGAAATGTGCCTTAGGATTTTTCCTTGTATTTCTCCTTGACCTTTGTGCCCTTTGCCTTGGATTTCCTTGCTTGTGAATTTCTTCAGACAAAATGTCCAAAGGAATTCCTTCGGGCATTTTGTCTGAAGGAATTCATTTATTGATTCCACGTGGATTTTCTTATCTTTTCAATTGGATTTCCTTTGAAGGAAGACTTACCTTTCGACCTTTAATTTTTTTTCGAAGGTATTCTCTGCCCTCCGCAAGGGTACTCTTGGGCCCATAATTGCCCTCTGTAGCCTGCTAGAACGGTCTAGTTTACTTCTTGATTGCCCTCCGCAAGGGCACTTTGTCTTTAGAACTTTGTAAAAGACTTTCATTCTTTGAACCGGGCCATTCCCTTGCCAAACAGCTTGTGCAAACTGACTACCCACAGTGAAATAAACCTCCGAATCAACCCGAAACATCTAGAAAAGCTCAAGTCATTTGGTTTAGAAAACAAGGCTATTACAAAAGGGGAAAAGCACAACAGCAAAATGCTGGATACATGACTGACTGGTCAAGATAGGAAGGAAAATAGACCAAGAAAAGGTGAAATTAAATGGGGAAAAACTCACAAAGTCAAGATTAGTCAAGGTTATGGCTACCTTTTTCACCCAATCCCTTAAAACTCTAGAAAACTCTAACCAATGAATGCAAGTTTGATTCCTTGCTTGGGGATGGAAGGGATCGGGATTTTTTTTATTAAAGACTGGCTACACACTCTTGTTAGGAAAAGATTTGGCCACTGACAAACATAAGGTTTTGAATCCCCTAAATTAGCCGAAACTAAATGCTTTCTCATTTAGTTGTGCATGATAAGTTTTTTACTCAAAAATTTAAAAAAAAAGAGAGGATGGTATGGCCCCTCTTGTGAATCAGCTGAGGAATCTGCCTCACATTTGTTGTTGCAATGCTCCTATGTGTTGCGTATTTGGGCATGCTGGTTTCATATTTTTAAGCAAAATATCCTTGTTGAGATATGGAAGGAGGCCCCAATTAAAAAAATCCTTTTTAAAGGCATTGTGGGGTTTTGGGTTCTGAAATATTTGGTAGCAATCTTGGCGTGAAAGGGGTTTCGAAATATTTGGTTCCAAAATATCTCTAAGCTCTCTAAGTAGCTGTGGGGTCAAGTGTTTCATTCAACAATTGAAACAAGTAGAGCTTTATATAAGTATGAGATTGAATATCATTATTATGAGAGATTCCTTGTTGAAAAATTGGATTTCTTAGTTAAGGAACCATTCTCTCCTAATGAAGCAATGGCAAATTATGTGTTTCAATTTGGTGTGTGGAAAGCTTTGACCCATCCTTGGATTAAGATTGATTCTGTTGGTGCAACAACAAATAACCGAGGTCATTTTGGCAGTGGTTTTATTGTCAAAATTTTGAGAAGAATTGTACAGATTTGGAGGTCTAAGCATATAAGGTTCAATCTAACAACACAATTGAGGCATTTGGTAACCAGAACATACTTTAATTTGCCTTGGGTTATACTGTCCTATTGGTCTATGGTTTTGGTCTAACTCTTAAGTAAATATTTCAATAAGACTAAAACACATAGGCATCTTAATAGCTATTTTTAGGTGATCAAGGGACTTTTTTTGATAGCTTTGAAAAGTTAATGGTTGTCCACATATCTCGAGAAAAGAATAAAGTTGTTGATATTTTAGTAAAGGAGATGTGGTCTCACATGATAATTGTATTTCTATTTGCCAGTCTGTGTTAGCATGTTGGTTGATTGTAACCACCATACATAAATTAGAATAGGTTAGATATTTTATGTTAGTGGTTGAGAATTAGTAGGGAGATGATCATAAAATCCACGAACCTTTAAATGTATATATATTGTTAATGGTTAATGGTTAATTCCCCTAATATTGATTAATTGAAAATCTAATTTAGAACCAGAGCAAGCTAAAGCTACACAAGAGTAGGAGAATAAATTAGAGTGGTTTGTATATTAATTTAGATATTATTTATTGTTTGTGCCTTAAGAGTGAGGCATCCCTGTAAAAGAGATGACCCAAAAGGATTTGGGGCACTAGATCTTACAACAATCATCAAATCATCAAGTCTTGCTTAACTAACCATGCACTAACATCAACAACTTCTACATCAAATTCAACACCTACATGCCAAACCACAAGATCTAACTTGTCTTTAGTGATACTACACAACTCATGCAATGTCAACACAGTTCAACAAAAACATCGCTTCTCCAAACAAAAATCTCCCTATTTAACGAACACTTCATCTCCCTCTTATGTATATTAATGTACAATTATATTCTTTGTAGATAGGCAAAAAAGAAAAGAGTGAAGTTAGAGAGTACATAGACACCATACATATGATCTCTTAGATATTGTACAAAACTTAGCAAGATACAACTTTTTTATTAGAATTTTATATCGGTTGTCAATTGTCTTCTCCACTTTTTGTATTCATTTGTGTGATGCATATTTTAGGCCTTTACCATTCACAAATTGCTTCGACACATAACTCACCCATAAATTTGTTTAAGTAGGTTGTCCACTTGGTCTCCCCTTGAACCCTAGATCAAAGAAAGAAAAAGAAAATTTGATGTCATTTAAGGCATGATGGTGTGGATTTAAGCAGCACAATGATAAAGAGAGAAAGAGGTGTTTGAAGTGTTTTTTATTTGCAAGATGGTCAAAATCTAAATGTAGCCATTAAATATGAAGGGCTCTAAATAAATTCAACAATCATATCTGCATATTTATATGTTGTATTTAGGGTCAGGGAAATAGAGTTATAAGGCATCTAAAGTGAGCAGCAATAATTATCTATTTGTATAATAAAACTGATTATATACAAATGTGAAAGGCGTCTAATTGTGTGGCACTCTGCTTTTTTTCATGCAAATTACAGCCAAGATTTCTGTTTGCAGAAGCAATGTTTCTGTGTCTAGCAAACAATACATTGTTTTTTCTATGCATAGGGAAAGGATTTCAAATTAATGAATAATTTTCAGAAATGTTTGGCATCAGATCTGAATTGGATGTATTCAAATCAAAATTATTGTTCAAGATAGATGCGTGGTACCCGATCTAGTGCAGTAGGAGAAAGGCGTTAGAGGAATATAACGTGCTTAAAATAATTTTGTTTGTTTGCTGCATACAAAGAGTTTGCCATGCAAGAGAGATAAAGAGGTTCATGTGAGGAGAAGTCAAGAACAGTAAACAATGGTGCACCAGCAAAGGGCACAAGGAATTATCTGCAGCACAATATACAAACGTAGCAAAACATATTTATCAAAGGGCTCTGCTTCATTCTACATCCATACAAGCGCAACAAAGCACAATTTTTTTTTATAGTTTACTTATTTTCTATGTAGTTTGAATTTGTAAACATTTTGGGCTTCTAGTAATTCTTTTGGAATTTTACAGTGTGCTTTACATCTAAAAGTTAAAAACTATAAAATTTATGAAAATTTAAATATTTTCTTCAGGGCACAACGAAATTGAATGAATTTCGTATTTTCTAAACTGGTAAGCAAATCCTAATAAAAATCTGCCAGCATGTGTAAAATTAAATGCAAAACCATCTGGTAAAAATGTGTGTATTAATTCTTTACGAATTTTGACAAACAATTGTTTTTCTATAAAAACATGAACTAAAAAGATCATACTTTTCTACATTTTATGAAACTATTTGTTTACATACAGTGCTAAAGATCAATTTGTACATCTGTACATTGTTGGTAACTTGGGAGTACCTAACACCCAGAACAAAATATTTTTGATTTGAGGAGGAATCCCACTCATGTAAAAGACAGAGAACCGAAAAAGCAAAGCAAAAACTAACAAAATATTTTTGATTTGAGGAGGAATCCCACTCATGTAAAAGACAAAGAACCAAAATAAAACAAAGCAAAAACTATCAGAGGACACCATCGATTCAATCTGTACCATTGGGGTCAATTAGGTTCGTAACTGCTTGATGAGGCCCAATCCAACCAGAAGAGCAATAGTTAAGAGCAAGTATAGGCCCATGCCACACTTGTGAATAATGTGTTTGTTTCTATTCATAGATTGAAGGAATAATAAGGCGTGCTCTGATGGATCATATTGTGGATTGAGAGGTGTGTCCCTTTTCACTCTTCTTCAAAAGTATGGACAAGAGTGCGAGTTCCAACCTATTATTTGTTGGTGTGGAAAAAGCGTTTGTCCTCGACATTCACAATTTTGTATTGATTAGCCACCAAGCCCTTCCATTTTTCCTCTATAACCCTGATAATGAGATTAACCAATATAATCAAATCTATTTACTCATCCTCCTATTTCACTTTTAGAAGTTCCATGTGCCTTTTTTAGATAATTTGTTGCCAATCTCAATCCCATAGGAAACCATCCAACATAGGTGATTTGTCATTCTTCACTTTTCATTGTTTCTTCGGTTCATTCAACCTTAAACTCTTTAGATGGATACAAGGAAACCATTAACATTGACAATTTATCATTCTTCACTTTTCGCTGATCCTTTGGTTCATGAAACTCTAAACTTAAAAAAGGATACAATATTCATACTTTTCTACATTTTATGGAATTATTTGTGAAAATAATATTAGAAAATTTCAAGGATATGATGGCATCTTTGATTAGGCTCCCTTGTGATTAATATTCTCTTCAATTACGAGAAAGGAACTTTTAGGGTACAACAATGCATGAGACCCCCAATTTTAGCTCCTCTTGCTCTATAGTTTTCAAATTTATTTGAGCCAATTTTCTAGTTTGTTGGTCTCTCTCCTTATCTTTATTAAAAATATGCAAATCCAACTCTTGTTGAGCTTGGAGTAGTTTAGAAAAACAAAAGGATGAAATTATATTAATGTCCATGAATGCCCAAGTAGGTTAATAGGATTTGAATGCACAATCAATAAGAAGAGACGTGAACTCTAAGGGGCAAACTCTTAACATGTCATTAAATTCAACGTCATGTTTTACAAAAATCACTTATAACCATAAGAAAAGGACTTGTTCACCAAGGATAATGATGTTGATGGGGACCATTGCAAGCGGCAAAGGATGGCCCTGATCTGTATCCAAATGCAACAAAGGATTATCACTATCGCCAAACATTTTAATTAGAACAAAATTGAGAAAATTCCATAACAATTTATCTTAACCAAATTTGAAACATAAGAGAAATACACCTTACCCTACTCTCCTCCTATTTTCCTCACAAAAGCAACTACACCATGCATTGAAAGTGAACCCTGAAAGTTTTATCTACCATACTAACACAAGCTCGCAAAACTTGGCCAAGATAGGATTCCAAGACTCAAATAAATGGTTGAAATATTGGGATATTTGTGATGACCTACATGCACAAGGTAACCCCCAAAGAGAAAATCCTAATTGCAAAGTTAAGAAACAACTCAAACAAACTACATGGTGAAAATTTGCAAAGAATATGCAAGATGTGAAACTTCAATGAAGTAGAAAATGATATGCATTTTCTTATAATATGACCACTATGTAACATTAAAATGAAAAATTACATATATTTGCAATCATAGCCTAGTTCATAAAAATCTTAAACCTAGACGATCAAACAAAGCTTGGGGAATTTTTACTAAAACATTAGAATAATCTTCTAATTAACTAAAAACACTTTGATAGGTCCTACAAACTGCTTTGTGTTAAAGGATGTTAAAAGTCATCTTATAAACGAGCCAATACAAGATCCATAATGTCCATTTAAGAATGCCACAGACTAAGTGTGTTGGGATAGGTGATCTCGAGGGGCGCAGGGCACAATGAACTTCTCTCTGAAATTCTCCTAACATCCTTGGTTGATGGCCCTCCAATAGCATAGAGGAATCTGGGAATATGTCTAACCTACTATGTTGGAATGTGAAGGAGGAGGGTTTGTAGATTGTCTAAGCAAAAGAATAACAGTTCCACCATGTCTAGTACGAGAAATAGAGGATGACATGAGTACCTCAGTATTATCTTGCAAAGGAGGACCTAATCTCATCGATCAATCACCTCTTGTGTGGGTAACTGGAATATCCAAAGGATGCTTAATACTTCTAACAGTTGGAATAAGTCGGAAGGAGGAGATATTCAATTTGATGCTTCCTACCTATTAAGCATCCTTTGGACATATAGCGAAAGAATTAGCAAGTGGCTCTCTTAGATCTTTATACAAGCAATGATTTGTCACCTCTATCTTATAATAGGAGCACCTGAAAATAAAGTGCTCTTTTGCTGCTATCTCCTACGTAGAGCAAAGAAAACATTTCCTATCGTCCTAGGTAATGTGGTGTTTAGTCTCAATCCACAGTCGCTGAGAGCATGCTCTTAAATTACCAAAATGATTCTTCAGGCCACGAGCCCAATGATTCTCAATATAACCTGGACATATGATTGGCCATGAAAATTTCGCTTTAAATGATAACATAGAAAACCATATCAGGGTTGAGACGCTGCATGGGAGGGATCCAAGTGACGAGTATACTGTCAATCCAGGTCATACTTGACAACGTTATTAATTGCTCCCTTTTTGGGATGAGACAAAGGCGCATTTAAATACTATCTAATATTCCAATGCTAAACAGTCATGACAAGAAAATTAGTCTTTGAGCACCAACCTCATTGTCTTCTAGGGGGAGTAAAAGAAGCAACCTGTGTTGATTAACAAATGAATAAATATGGGTGTCTTCTATGGGGAGTTTGTATGCACCAGGT